>JAVSCE010018717.1:0-415489 GCA_032199065.1 Smutsia gigantea | reverse complement strand
GGCTCTTTAAAACTTTAAAAAGAGAAGAGAAAAAAAAGAGAAAAAAAGAAAAAAGAAAGAAAGAAAAAAGAAATAAAAAGAAAAGAAAAAACCAAAACAAAACAAAAAACAAAACAAAACAAAACAAAAACAAAAAAAATGCCCACCGGACTAGATTCTGTGGGAATGCTCTAGGTGGCGCTATTGCCCCACTATTCCACAGCTGTGACTGTGCCGCTCCGCAGGGCCCTTTATTGCTCTGGCAGGGGTGGGAACGAATAGGAGGCTGTTGATCTCAGTGAGAAGTGTTAAGTATGGCTACGCTTCCTCAGTCACCAGCTAAGGCGTCTGAAACTCCCAGGACTCCCAGCCTGCTGGGCTGAGTGTGCTGGGGCGATCCGGCTCCTCCGCTGGGCTCCTGTCTCTTTAAGACCGCTGAGGAAAGCGCGCACTTTTTTTTTCCTTCCCGGAGCCGGCTGCAAGCCCTGGCGCGTTCCCCGCTCAGATCCTGCCCCTCTGTCTCTCCAATCTCCGCTGCACTGCGCAATGTGGGTCAGCGCTCCCTGCGCAGATCACCGGGGCTGGCTACTTCGCGGGGTGTACTTCCACTCCCTCCCGGCTCTGAATCCTCTCCTCCTGCCGGTGCGCTGGGGTGGGGGAGGGCTCGGGTCCCACCGGGTCGCGGCTCCGTATCTTACCCGCCTCTTGGGGTGCCGAGTCCTCTCGGGTGTAGCTGCACGCTGTGCGCTTCCTGTGTATTCTCGTCTCTCTTTTAGGAATAGATGTATTTTCTGTGTTTTCGTAGATAAATATAGTGTTGGGAGGAGATTTCTGCCGCCCTGCTCACACCGCCATCTTCCCGGAAGTCCTAATCCATTTTCAATAGTGCAACCAGACAGGTCTTTGTGATCGCATCTCAAATGTGATCACATCTCAAAGGTAATCACATCTCTCCCTTTTAAAACCCTCTGTAATTTCCAAATGTCCTCAAGCTAAAGTCTATACACAGTCAGAGAGCCTAATGGCTTACAACTCTCTTCCTCACACTCTATATTATATCAAACAATCAAAATGTTTCTTCAACGCCTACAATGTGGTAGGCATGTTCTGGGATCTGAGGATACAGCAGTGAACCAGCCAAAGCCTTAGGCACAGGAGCTTATAACCCAGTGGCTAGGAGCTGGGGACACATGTTAACAAATAAACTAAAAATATTCCAGATTCTAAGAACTGTTACAAAGGTGCGGTGGGGTGTGTGCTATTTCAGTCAGCATTCTCAAGTGACATTTTAGTTAAGAGATCTGATAGATCCAGCACACTTCTTGCCTCTTTGCTTCCAGCTAAGACCTCCCTTGGGGTGTTTTCTTGTTGTTTTAAGTCTGGGTTGGCAGTGACTCCTAGATGCTCCAAGCACTGTGTGCTTTCCCTGGGCATTCGCCACTCACAGCATCAATGCCCATTACCTCTCTGACTCCTCTCACTACAGGACTGTACATTTTGTTTCTGGCTACATAACGCTGGTAGTATTTGGCATGCCGTAGTTGTTCAATCTATATTTCCTGAAGGACACATCAAGTATTTAATATCATTAAATAATTTTCCTGGCCTTAAGGACTAATTAATTTTGAAGAGGGAGATACATGTCCTTTGAAAAGGTCTGTGTCTGACTGAAAACAAAAGGCCACATAAAACACTTCATTCATTACTTCCATTTGCTTTATTATTGTTAATCTGAGTATTAAAATGTAAAACTCAATACCTAGACTAAATTAATCATGTTTTTTCAATTTATGTTTTTCTGCTGTTCTTGTTACTCCCAGGCTTTATAAAAACGGGCAGCCTTTTCCTATATGAAATTTTGAAACATGAAGTCATAGACTTTAAAAGTAAAACTTAAGAGTTCATCAACAATGTTAAACGTTCAATTTCTGATGAAAGTTGAAAACTCCACAATTATCTTCCTTTTTAAACACAGGTTTCTTTCTGTAGAGTGGGTAAGTTTATCCATGCTTAATTCTAAACTCAAGATTGAATATAAGCATGAAAAACATATTTTCAGGCTTGGGCATATGCCAATCGAGTGACTTAGGTTACAAATGAGTCCAGAGGTTACAACTGCCCAAACCTATTCTTTGTTCCATATGACTCAGCTTGTCAAGTGCTCCGGTCACAGAAAAATTCTTCTGAGGCCATTCAACATCATCCAGGCAGTTAAAAGTCAAAGATAAGTCACCCTTATCAACTATCTTTATTTTAAAAATCTACAGATCTTCCCCTGAAGTCCTGAGAAGGTTTCCAGTCAGGCAAATGTTGCAGCCTGGTTATTCCCATTGTCCTGTAATTCTCCACCCTCTAGCATTTAAGTGACTCTTCCATTAGAATGGTTTACATTTGAAGTTATCTGGAAAACTGAGGAGATGGAAGAGAAATAAAAGTAAATAGGGACAGTTGACGGGTTATCCCTCCAACTGAGGACAATCAACTTCTAAGCTTCTAGTGAGCACCATGAAGGAAGCATTAAAGTTCCCCAAACCTTAACAAAGGTTGGATTTTTATAAACCTGGTATTAATATTTTCTATTTAATGTCAGACTAGCACAGCATATTGATTAGACTACAGCTGATAGAGAATATCAAATATAACTATGCTTCCCTAGTCAGAATGTTGTAGCCACAGCTTTCCATTTTGGTTTGAGAGGGATGAAATCAGTTAACATATTTATACGTTCTTCCTTATCTTCTATTAAGGCAATATTTCTAAGTCAACTTAACTAGAGTTAGTCTATTTTCTTTCATCTCATTAGTTCTGTTATTCTGTTTCTAGTTTATTGGACTTTGATGACTAGTGTTTTAAATCTTATGTCCTTGTCCAAAGTAAGAGTTCATTGCTTTGCTTGAATAGAAGAAATCTTAAAAAGCCAAGATAAAGATGTAAGAACCTTAGAAAAAACAGCTTAGAATTTAATAGAAACAGATAAGGCAACTGTTAAAGAATTATCTGAACAATGAGTAAGAATAAGAGAAGCTAAAAAGTTATATTAAAGGAAAAGTTTTAAAATGTCACTTACCCTTAGTTCTTCCTTTGTATTGAAACTATCAAGAAGCTGTTGATAATGTCTATCTGTCATTTGTCGTAATAGGGACAGGAGACAAGCAACAAACTCCCCCTAAATAAAAAAACAAATAAGCATTTTTCTTTAGTAAGGACATAAAACAACAGCAGTAACTTACTTTGAACTACGCTCAAACAGAACACCTAAAAAAACTCACTATGATACACACTCATCCTGTGAAATCTTTTTAATCTAAATAACCATAATATCCAGTTGAAATTTCTCCCTGTGATGATTACCATTTACTTCGTATATACACATTTTAAAATTTACAGTGGATTTTTTATTTTTGGTGGAAGTTTTTCACTAGGAAACTAACTTCATACATTTAAAGGAGGTAAAGCAATGATGTCTCTAACCATTTATTGAACACTTACAATACCTTCATTCATTATGCTCATTACATCATTTGAGCCTCATATCAATATTGTGTAGTAGGGGGTATAATTATTATTTAAAGAAGGTGAAATGTAGGTTCAGTGGGCTATTAGACTAGCCCAATGGCATACCACTAGGAACTGGCAGAGCTGAGGTTATCTCTAGGTCTTTCTGACTCCAAAGCTCTTCCTGTAACTTCATGCTCCACTTTTGAGTTCACATGATTTCCTCCACCTTATCAGAATGCCCATCTGCTTACTCAAAGGATGTAGAGAAAGCCATGCACTGTGTAATGTTGGCTCTCATCTCCTTTTAAAAATAGTTTAATTGTGATCCTTACGTGCTTGGGTGCTATGTGATTGACACCTAAAAAGTCCAGTTCTTAAAAATTAGTAAGAATGTGGCATTCTTTCAATACATATAAAATCACTATCACTTGCATTTTCCAATGTACTTCTAATTTAAAATATCTGTCTTCAGTGCAATTTATCTACTTTTAATTACAGCAATAACATTTAAAACAATACAAATACAACAGTAGAAACAATCAGTGGCAACTGAGTGTAAATTTACAGAAATGAAATTTAATTGGGAATTGGTTTCTTTGAGTTTACATAGAGACTATAGCTTCACATGTAAGTTACAGACTAAAAGCCTTCAGAGTGGATTTTCTCACAGAGGCAGATAAGTCAGGACAGTCAAATGTATTTCTACCAGCTGCCAAGGGAGGCCTCAGGATGCCACTTAATGGCCATGTCAGGATGACCAGAGATGTAGGCTGACTCCTTGCACATGGATAATCATTTGTAACACACAGGTATGACAATTATCCCTGCACACTTATTAGGGGAAATATTTAAGAAACTAACCAGTATGGGCTAGCAGAAATATCCTCTCAGCACAATATAATACTTCGTTAATGAACAAAGGCATCTCTGATGCTTAACACAGAAGTGGAAAATTTAAGGGCACAATTATTAATATTTTACTGCATTTGAGTGAGAACCCAAGGCTAGTAAAATAATTACCCAAAAGGGTGGATAGAACAGTACCTGGAGCTCACACAGGACTGGGAATAGTTTATTTTCTCACCAGCCAAGTTGGAAAAGTCCTGCAATTAACAGGGAATCAGAGAACTAAAGAAGATATTTCCTGAGTAGCAGGAAAAATTACTCCTAGAATAAATGCTGCTCTGATCCTACTTAAGAAAACTCAAAAGCAAGACCTGAAACAATCAAACACTTTCCAAGAAATCTAATTTCATTTCAGGGCAAAGCTCAAAGATATCTTTAGGAATTAAAAAAAAAATCCAGCTTCCAAAAAGATAAAATTCACAATATCTGGTACTCAATAAAAAATTGTCAGGGATACAAAGATGCATGAAAAAATGATGATGCAAGTAAGGAGGGGAAAAAAAAGCCCAATCACCAGAAATAGACACAGATAATAGAATTAGCAGTCAAGGTCATTAAAATAGATATTATTATTATTATATTTTATATATTTAGGAAGTTAGAGGAAATATTGAACATGTTAATTAGAGACATGAAATATATCAAAAAGACCCAAATTGAACTCCTAGAGATAAAGACTATATGAGATGGAAAATCACTGGAGGACTAAGAGCAGATTAGACACTGCAGAAGAAAAACTATTGAGTTTGAAGACAGGGTAACAGAAATTCTCCAAAATAAAACACAGAGAGAGAAGATAGGATAATAGAAATTCTCCAGAATAAAACACAGAGAATAAGCCAGGCAGAGAAAGACAAGTACCAAATGATTTCACTCATCTGTGGAGTATAAGAACAAAGAAAAAACTGAAGGAACAAAACAGCAGCAGACTCGCAGAACCCAAGAATGGACTAACAGTTACCAAAGGGAAAGGGACTGGGGAGGATGGGTGGGAAGGGAGGGATAAGGGGGAAAAACGGGGCATTATGATTAGTACACATAATGTGGTGGGGGGGCACAGGGAAGGCAGTATAACACAGAGAAGACAAGTAGTGATTCTAGAGCATATTACTACAGTGATGGACAGTGACTGTAATGGGGTATGTGGTGGGGACTTGATAATGGGGGGAGTCTAGTAACCATAATGTTGCTCATGTAATTGTACATTAATGATACCAAAAATAAATAAATAATAATAAAACACAGAGAGAAAAAAACTGGAAAAAAAAGCATCCAGTGAATGGTAGGCAACTTCAAGTAGCAGAATATACATTTATATTTGAAGACCCCAAAAGAATAGAAGAGACAAAAAAAGTAATTGAAAATTTGATTGACTGGAAACTATAAATTTATATATCAAAGAATTTCAATAAGTCCTAAGCACAAGAAACACAGAAAAAAATACACCAATTCACATCATAATAAAATTGCTTATAAACCAGAGTTAAAGAGAAAATCTTAACATTAATCAAGGAAAAAAAAACACATTATTTACAGAGGAACAAAGATAAGGATGAGAGATTTCTCATTGGAAACAACATAAGCTAGAAGATAGTGGAGGAACATCTTTACAGAGTATTGAAAGAAAACAACAACTATCAACCAGGAATTTGTTACCCAGTGAAATATGTTTCAAAAACAAAAACAAAAATAAAGACTTTTCAGACATCCCAAAGCTTAAATAGTTCACCACTTCTATCCAATATTATACTGAAGGTTCTAGCCAGTGCAGTGAAGCAAAACCAAGCAATAAAGAAATACAGATTGGGAAGGAATTTTTTTTAAAGCCATCTTTATTCACATATTTGTGTACATAGAAAATACCATGGAATCTATAGTAAGCTATGAGGCCTGCTTAAGATAGTTAACCAATGTCCCAGAATAAAAGGTCAATATATAAAAATCAATTTTACTTCTACACACTAGAAATGAACATCAGAAATTCATATTTAAAATAATGTAGTTTATAATACCATTGAAATATGAAATTCTTAGTGACACATATGACAAAAGAGGTATAAGACCTGTACACTGAAAATTACAAAACATTGATGAGAACAATTAAAGATGTAAATAAATGGAGATACATCATGTTTATGGATTGGGAAATTGAATATCGTTAAGATGTTAATTCTCCCCAAATTGATTTATAGATTCTATGCAATCCCAATCAATATCACAGCAGGCTTTTTAGTGAGGTAGAAAGTGACAAGCTGATTTAAAAAGGCATATGGAAATGTAAAGGTCCTGGAATAATCAAAACTGCTGAAAAAAAAAAGCAAAATTGAAGGACTTATACTACCTCTCTTCAAGACTTATTATAAAGCTATAGTAGTCAGGCTACTATGTTATTGATGTCAAAGCAGAAAAACAGGTAAATAGGACAGAATAGACCAAATCGGGATCAACCCAAATGTCCAATAGCAGGTGAATGAATAAATAAATTGTAGTATGCACATATAATGGAATGCTATTCAGCATTAAAAAGGAATGAGCTATTGATACACACAACATCACTGAAGAAACTGAAATGATATTGAATGAAAGTCAGAATGCCTTCCCCACAAAAAAATCCAACAACAGTAACTACACACTCTATGATTCCATTCTCTATGAGGTAGTATGGTAAAGGGAGGGTATAGAAAGGGACACAGGGAATTTTTGAGAGTGTTGGACATGTTAATTATCTTGATTGTGATGATGGTTAGTAGGTATATACAGATGTCAAAATTTGTCAAACTGTATACTTTAAACATGTCCAACTTTTTGTTTATCAATTTCACCTTAATAAAACAAAAATATATTATGACTACATTATCACTTATGCAATGGTACTATGCATAAGTTATTATATTTTGATTATATTATCAAATTCTTCCTTACTAAAAGCCTTGTTGGGTAGACACTATTAATTTAACTTTACAGTAAGATCTCTTAAGTTTACGGTATTTATCGCAGGTTCCACAATTAGAAAATGGTGAAGCTGGGATGTGAACCCAGGTATCTCTGGCTCTTCTTCCCACTGCTCAGACTTACTTGATTTTATAGAAGAAATATACTGGAATTTGGGATTATATTTCAAGAGGAAATCGGTACATAAGAATCTTTTTAATGTCTTTATTATGTTTTGACTTAAAAAATGCAAATCTAGTTGGTAGAAACCCATTCAATTTTTCATTCCTTAGTTTTCCTACATTCAGCACTAACTCTAATACAGCTACCAGACTACTATTCCTAAAACATTTATTTCACATACTATCCTCTGAATATGATATACCTTGAAGTAGAATAATTACATATTTTTGAAATAATTTTAGTAATAGGAAGAAAAATTATTAAAAAATAAAGACTTTCATTAAGTCTACAGTCAATGTATACACAAGAACACTATTTTGAGTCTAGCTGATGAAGTATTTATATTATGTCATATTTGATTTAGGCCCATTGCAAAAACTTATCCTGATATCTAGTCTCTGGCATATTTATATCTTGTCAATCTCAACATCTACTCTTCATTGTCATTTGATTTATTCACTTACCCTATTTAGGAACCCAAAGTACACTTAACCAGTGAAGAGGCCTCGAAGTCCAATATTATACTGGTGTATTTTTCACTCATAATGTGCTTTCCTTTGTTTTTAAGGTATCTTAAGCATCTATATAAAAAACCTAGACTTACAATTTGTTAAAAAGAATAAAAAGCCACTGTTGGCTAAGATTCACTTGGTTTTAGTATGGGTATTTTTTACATACAAATTGCCTTTAAAACATTATATGCTTCAGTGGCTTGTGCCATTTTATGTATAGATTAAATATAACAGGAATTTCTGTCAATAATAATGAAGAAGGTATTAGATGGCTACAACACAGTCTTCATGAAACCTTCAATTATACATATGTACAATATTTTCCAGAAATTTCCAGAATAATCCCATACTCCTTCCTTCCCCTAAACCTAAACCCATAGTGCACAAAAACTTTAGATAAGCATCCCAGAGTATCTTTTTTTTTAATATAATTTATTTAATTATCATTAATTTACAATTACATGTGCAATATTACGATTATTAAACTACCCCTTCATCAGGTCCCCCCCACCAACCCCATTACAGTCACTGTCCATCAGCGTAGTGAGATGCTATAGAATCACTACTTGTCTTCTCTGAGTTGTACTGCCCTCCCCGTGCCCCCCCAACATTACATCTGCTAATCGTAATGCCCCTTTTTCCCTCTTATCCCTCCCTTCCCGCCCATTTTCCCCAGTCCCTTTCCCTTTGGTAACTATTAGTCCGTTCTTGGGTTCTGTGAGTCTGCTGCTGTTTTGTTCCTTCAGTTTTTTTCTTTGTTCTTATACTCCACATATGAGTGAAATCATTTGATACTTGTCTTTTTCGGCTTGGCTTATTTCACTGAGCATAATACCCTCTAGCTCCATCTATGTTGTTGCAAATGGTAGGATTTGTTTTCTTCTTATGGCTGAATAATATTCCATTGTGTATATGTACCACCTCTTCTTTATCCATTCATCTACTGATGGACACTTAGGTTGCTTCCATTTCCTGGCTATTGCAAATAGTGCTGCAATAAACATAGGGGTGCATCTGTCCTTTTCAAATTGGGCTGCTGCATTCTTAGGGTAAATTCCTAGGAGTGGAATTCCTGGGTCAAATGGTATTTCTATTTTGAGTTTTTTGAGGAACCTCCATACTGCTTTCCACAATGGTTGAACTAATTTGCAGTCCCACCAGCAGTGTAGGAGGGTTCCCTTTTCTCCACATCCTCGCCAACATTTGTTGTTGTTTGTGTTTTGGATGTTGGCCATCCTCACTGGTGTGAGGTGATATCTCATTGTGGTTTTAACCTGCATTTCTCTGATGATTAGCGATGTGGAGCATCTTTTCATGTGCCTGTTGGCCATCTGAATTTCTTCTTTAGAGAAGTGTCTATTCATGTCCTCTGCCCATTTCTTAATTGGATTATTTGCTTTCTGTTTGTTAAGGTGCATGAGTTCTTTATACATTTTGGATGTCAACCCTTTATCAGATACGTTTTTTATGAATATATTCTCCCATACTGTAGGATGTCTTTTTTGTTCTACTGATGGTGTCCTTTGCTGTACAGAAGCTTTTCAGCTTGATATAGTCCCACTTGTTCATTTTTGCTTTTGTTTCCCTTGCCCGGGAGATATGTTCATGAAGAAGTTGCTCATGTTTATGTCCAAGAGATTTTTGCCTATGTTTTTTTCTAAGAGTTTTATGGTTTCATGACTTACATTCAAGTCTTTGATCCACCTTGAGTTTACCTTTGTGTATGGGGCTAGACAGTAGTCCAGTTTCATTCTCTTACATGTAGCTGTACAGTTTTTCCAACACCAGCTGCTGAAGAGGCTGTCATCTCCCCATTGTATATCCAAGGCACTTTTATCAAATATTAATTGACTGTATATGTTTGGGTTAATGTTTGGATTTTCTATTCTGTTCCACTGGTCTGTGGGTCTGTTTTGTGCCAATACCAAATTGTCTTGATTACTGTGGCTTTGTAGTAGAGCTTGAAGTCAGGGAGTGTAATTCCCTGTTTTATTCCTCCTTCTCAGGATTGCTTTGGCTATTCGGGGTCTTTTGTGGTTCCATATGAATTTTAGAATTATTTGTTCCAGTTCATTGAAGAAAGCTGTTGGTAGTTTGATAGGGATTGCATTGAATCTGTAGATTGCTTTAGGTACTATAGCCATTTTGACAATATTTATTCTTCCTAGCCAAGAGCATGGGATGCATTTCCATTTGTTAGTGTCCTCTTTAATTTCTCTTAGGAGTGTCTTGTAGTTTTCAGAGTACAGGTCTTTCACTTCCTTCGTTAGGTTTATTCCTAGGTATTTTATTCTTTTTGATGCAATTGTGAATGGAATTGTTTTTCTGATTTCTCTTTCTGTTAGTTCATCATTAGTGTATAGGAAAGCAACAGATTTCTGTGTGTTAATTTTGTATCCTGCAACTTTGCTGAATTCAGATATTAGTTCTAGTAGTTTTGGAATGGAATCTTTAGGGTTTTTTATGTACAGTATCATGTCATCTGCAAATAGTGACAATTTGACTTCTTCTTTACCAATCTGGATGCCTTGTATGTCTTTGTTTTGTCTGATTGCTGTGGCTAGGACCTCCAGTACTATGTTGAATAACAGTGGAGAGAGTGGGCATCCTTGTCTTGTTCCCGATCTTAGATGAAAAGCTTTCAGCGTCTCGCCGTTAAGTCTGATGTTAGCTGTGGGTTTGTCATATATAGCCTTTATGATGTTGAGGTACTTGCCGTCTATACCCATTTTGTTGAGAGTTTTAATCAGGAATGGATGCTGAATTTTGTCAAATGCTTTTTCAGCATCTATGGAGATGATCATGTGGTTTTTGTTCTTCTTTTTGTTGATGTGGTGGATGATGTTGATGGATTTTCGAATGTTGTACCATCCTTGCATCCCTGGGATGAATCCCACTTGATCATGGTGTATGATCCTCTTGATGTATTTTTGAATTCGGTTTGCTAATATTTTGTTGAGTATTTTTGCATCTACGTTCATCAGGGATATTGGTCTGTAATTTTCTTTTTTGGTGAGGTCTTTGCCCGGTTTTGGTATTAGAGTGATGCTGGCTTCATAGAATGAGTTTGGAAGTATTCCCTCCTCTTCTATTTTTTGGAAAACTTTAAGGAGAATCGGTGTTATTTCTTCTCTATATGTCTGGTAGAATTCAGAGGTGAATCCATCAGGCCCAGGGGTTTTGTTCTTGGGTAGTTTTTTGATTACCAATTCGATTTCGTCACTGGTGATTGGTCTGTTTAGTTTTTCTGTTTCTTGCTTGGTCAGTCTTGGAAGGTTGTATTTTTCTAAGAAGTTGTCCATTTCTCCTATGTTTTCCAGCTTGTTAGCATATAGATTCTCGTAATATGCTCTTATGATTCTTTGTATTTCTGTGGGGTCCGTCGTGATTTTTCCTTTCTCATTTCTGATTGTGTTTATGTGTGTAGATTCTCTTTTTCTCTTAATGAGTCTGGCTAGGGGTTTATCTATTTTGTTTATTTTTTCAAAGAACCAGCTCTTGGTTTTATTGATTTTTTCTATTGTTTTATTCTTCTCAATTTTATTTATTTCTTCTCTAATCTTTATTATGTCCCTCCTTCTGGTGACTTTGGGCCTCATTTGTTCTTCTTTTTCCAATTTCAGTAATTGTGTCTTTAGACTATTCATTTGGGAATGTTCTTCCTTCTTTAAATAGGCCTGGATTGCAATATACTTTCCTCTTAGAACTGCCTTTGCTGCGTCCCACAGAAGTTGTGGCTTTGTGTTGTTGTTGTCATTAGTCTCCATATATTCTTTGATTTCTGTTTTGATTTGGTCGTTAACCCATTGATTAATTAGGAGAGTGTTGTTAAGTCTCCATGTATTTGTGAGCCTTTTTGATTTCTTTCTAAAATTTATTTCTAGTTTTATACCTTGGTGATCTGAGAAGTTGGTTGGTAGGATTTCAATATTTTTGAAATCACTGAGGTTCTTTTTGTGGCCTAGTATGTGGTCTATTCTGGAAAATGTTCCATGTGCACTTGAGAAGAATGTGTATCCTGTTGCTTTTGGGTGTAGAGTTCTGTAGATGTCTGTTAGGTCCATCTGTTCTAGTGTGTTGTTCAGTGCCTCTGTGTCTTTACTTATTTTCTGTCTGGTTGATCTGTCCTCTGGAGTGAGTGGTGTGTTGAAGTCTCCTAAGATGAATGCATTGCTGTCTATTTCCTCCTTTAACTCTGCTAGTATTTGTCTCACATATGCTGGCGCTCCTGTGTTGGGTGCATATATATTTATAATGGTTATATCTTCTTGTTGGACTGACCCCTTTATCATTATGTAATGTCCTTCTTTATCTTTTGCTACTTTCTTCGTTTTGAAGTCTATTTTGTCTGATACAAGTACTGCAACACCTGCTTTTTTCTCTTTGTTGTTTGCATGAAATATCTTTTTCCATCCCTTCACTTTTAGTCTGTGTATATCTTTGGATTTGAGGTGAGTTTCTTGTAGGCAGCATATAGATGGGTCTTGCTTTTTTATCCATTCTGTTACTCTGTGTCTTTTGATTGGTGCATTCAGTCCATTTACATTTAGGGTGATTATTGATAGATATGTACTTATTGCCATTGCTGGCTTTAGATTCGTGGTTACCAAGGGTTCAAGGGTTGCTTCTTTACTATCTAACAATATAACTTAACTTTCTTGTTAAGTTATTGTAAACACAGTCTGATGTTTCTTTATTTCTCTCCCTTCTTATTCCTCCTCCTCCATTCTTTCTATAATAGGTGTTTTATTCTTTGCCTTTAGTTAGTATTTGGATGGTCTGCTTTCTTTGCTATGATTTTATTTTCTCTGGTGACATTTTTTTAGCCTTAGGAGTGCTTCCCTCTAGTGCAGTCCCTTTAAGATATCCTGTAGAGGTGATTTATGGGAGGCAAACTCCCTCAGCTTTCACTTGTCTGGGAATTGTTTAATCCCTCCCTAAAATTTAAATGATGATGGTGCTGGATACAATATTCTTGGTTCAAGGCCCTTTTGTTTGATTATGTTAAATATATCATGCCATTCTCTTCTGGCCTGTAAGGTTTCTGTTGAGAAGTCTGATGATAGTCTGATGGGTTTTCCTTTGTAGGTGATCTTTTTTCTCTCTCTAGCTGCCTTTAATACCCTGTCTTTATCTTTGATCTTTGCCATCTTAATTATTATGTGTCTTGGTGTTGTCTTCCTTGGGTCCCTTGTGTTGGGAGATCTATGAGCTTCGGTGGACTGCGAGACTACTTCCTTCCCCAGCGAGGGAAAGTTTTCAGCAATTATTTCTTCAAAGACACTTTCTATCCCTTTTTCTCTCTCTTCTTCCTCTGGTACTCCTATAATGCGAATATTGTTCCGTTTGGATTGGTCACACAGTTCTCTTAATATTCTTTCATTCCTAGAAATCCTTTTATCTCTCTCTGCCTCAGCTGCTCTGTACTCCTGTTCTCTGTTTTCTATTCCATTAACAGTCTCTGCATCTCATCCATTCTGCTGTTAAGCCCGTCGATCGCTTGTCTGATTTCTGTATTGTCTTTCCTCAGTTCCCTCACTTCCTCCCTCAGCTCTTGCACATTTCTCTGTAGGTCCATCAGCATGGTTATGACTTTTATTCTGAATTCTTTTTCAGGGAGGCTGTGCTTTCCATCCCTTCAGACTCCCTCTCTGGGGTTGTCTGGTTGATTTTGGTCTGAACCATATTCCTCTGTCTTTTCATGGCTGTATAATTTGGTCACTGATAGTTGCCACGTATGTCAGCTGGGCTCTTTAAGACTTTAAAAAGAGAAGAAAAAAAAAGAGAAAAAAAAGAAAGAAAGAAAAAAGAAAGAAAAGAAAAAACAAAAACAAAACAAAACAAAAAAACAAAAAAATGCCCACCGGACGTAGATTCTGTGGGAATGCTCTAGGTGGCGCTATTGCCCCACTATTCCACAGCTGTGACTGTGCCGCTCCGCAGGGCCCTTTATCGCTCTGGCAGGGGTGGGAACGAATAGGAGGCTGTTGATCTCAGTGAGAAGTGTTAAGTATGGCTACGCTTCCTCAGTCGCCAGCTAAGGCGTCTGAAACTCCCCAGGACTCCCAGCCTGCTGGGCTGAGTGTGCTGGGACGATCCGGCTCCTCCGCTGGGCTCCTGTCTCTTTAAGACCGCTGAAGAAAGCGCGTGCTTTTTTTTTTTTCCTTCCTGGGAGCCGGCTGCAAGCACCCTGGCGCGTTCCCTGCTCAGATCCTGCCCCTCTGTCTCTCCAATCTCCGCTGCCCTGCGCAATGCGGGTCAGCGCTCCCCACGCAGATCACCGGGGCTGGCTACTTTGCGGGGTGCACTTCCACTCCCTCCCGGCTCTGAATCCTCTCCTCCCGCCGGTGCGCTGGGGTGGGGGAGTGCTCAGGTCCCGCCAGGTCACGGCTCCGTATCTTACCCGCCTCTTGGGGTGCCGAGTCCTCTCGGGTGTCGCTACACGCTGTGCGCTTTCCTGTGTATTCTCGTCTCTCTTTTAGGAATAGATGTATTTTCTTAGATAAATATAGTGTTGGGAGGAGATTTCTGCCGCCCTGCTCACACCGCCATCTTCCCGGAAGAGAGCCCAGAGTATCTTTTATAGACATTTTCTATGCTGAGCTGAGTCAATCTGCACTATAAATGGTGCTTGTAAGGATTATGTGCAAAGAAAAGAAGCACTTATAAATTGTAAGGAACTCTGGAGTCCAATTAGTTGAAGGTGTGAGCAAATGACCATATATGCTGTTTTATTTCATCTGCTTCCACGTACAATTAGATTTTTGAAAGGAACTGATCACAATAGTGCTTTTTTCCCTAGCTAGAGAGAGCATTTTAAAGTTTAAAGAACAGTTGGTAGTAGAAGAACAAAAAGTACAAACCTTTTAAACAGTAAAAATAACGCTACTGTTATCTGCAATTAATGATACAGCAGAAGCCAGTTCTCCTATTGGTATTACTGGGAGGCAGCATGAGAGCCATGGTATTTACAGGGAACTGGAACACTTCATACCACACGCTGGGGTACTGCTTTTATCCACAGTATGTCCACTCATTGTGGGCACTTTCTCTGTAAAGACTGAAAAGTGCTTAGTGTAGAACTACCATGTAAAGACTCCCTGTCCAGAGAGCCTGTTTTCTGTGAGAAAACGATGAAGAAATTAGACATTCTTCAGTGCCCAAAGAGAACTGACTTTGTGAATGACCAGAGCATCTTTCTCATCACAGAATTAGTTATCACAACAATATAATTATTACTTCTGCAATAATAATATTAATGTGACTGTTGTTACTTCCATAATAACTAATGGCCAATTATTTAAATAACTAAAGTTTAGTTATTATTAATTAATAATAACTAAATTATTTATTAAAACTTATAACTAGATAAAATGTATTGATATTGTTTAAAACACTTTTACAAATTGGATGAAATCATCACACTATCTTTAAGAGAGGTACAATTATTTTCTCTGTTTTAAAGACAAAGAAAGAGAAGCTTAGAGATACTAGGTGGTGCATGAGTTAATGAAGAGGCAGAGCAGGATTTAAACCAGATCTACCTGAGTACTCTCAAAAAATTGTCTTAAAGCACGAATTAAAGTTGCCAAATAATTTGAGTGTTTCCTAGCAAATTTCACCCCACATGCCTTGTGAAATTGGTTTTTCACATAGCAAGGGGTACAACATAGTTATGGAGGGGAAAGGTTCTCTTTATGTGATTTTATAAAATTTAAAACATTGGATGATCTCATCTCTATCCACAAACCTGATTCACGACCTTCTTCACGTCTCTTATTTTGCACTGATTATCACATTGTGAAGGCCTGAAGGCCACACATATCCCAGAGGGATCTGTCAGTGACACCCCTGTCTATGGATACAAGCAGTTTGAAAGAGTGTCTGAGCTTTTGACTCCAGGCAGTATGTAACCATATCCAGTATTTGCTATGATTTTGTTTGCTGGGCCATCATAATTTCAGACCTATGTCAGAACTGTATTGCCAGGAAGCAATTAAAATGTTGTCATAAAAAACTATAATGAAGGAGACTTTCTTTTGCTTTGGGGAAGACGGAGTCGATATACTTTTACCTTTTCCTCCTCCTAAGCACAGCATAAAAACCTCAATCTTATATATATAAAACAAGTAAAAGAAGGGTCTGAAAGGTAAAGAAAGCAGCCTGGCTGATGACCTAGGACCCGAGGAAGGGCATGGTGCTGAGTTCTCTGGCTTTTTTTTTTTGCCTTAGATATCCCACACCTGGAGCTGGAGAATTTGGTCAACTGCAAACAAAAACCGCCAACAAAAGCCTACTCTCATGGCCAAGAGACCAAGGAAGGGCAGCTTAGCATGGCAAAACTTTCAGCAATAACTGCTCTACTCCAGCTGAACACCTCAAAACTCCGGCCTCACCTATAAAGGCCCAGTGGGGAGCTTAGACTCCCAGTCCCTCACAAGGCTGTGTCAGGCACCTGAACATCTCTCTGCAGAGAAGTGTTGGAGAAAGCCAAACAGGGCGCAGGTACTTTCATGCCCACTGGTCACTGTTAGTGAGACAATGTGGGGAACCTGCACTTCTACCTCAGTAGAAGGTAGTAATGGCTGTTATGAGTTGGCAATCTCCCTCTTTCCCTGAAAAGTGGTGCTGCATAAAGCCAGCTGGAACAGAAAGTTTAAATAAGATCTTGAGTCTCATAATACAAAAATGTTCAGATTTCAGCTGAAAACCATTCATCATACCAAGAGCCAGGGAGACCTCAAATTTTAAGAAAAAAGACAATAGATGTCAACACTGAGATTTAAGAGATGTTAGAATTATCTGACACAGCTTTATACAAAAATTAATTCAAAACGTTTCATGCACTTAAATGTAAAATATAAAACTTTAATACTTTTAGGAAAAAATACTAGGGGATAAACTTCAGGATATAGGGCTGGACAAAAAGAGTTCTTAGATTTGACATCAGAGTCATTATCCATAAAAGGGAAAACTGATCAACTGGACTTCATCAACATTAAAAATTTTACTCTACCAAAGACCCTGTTAGAGGATGAAGAAACAAGCTACCGAGTGGGAGAAAATATTTGTAAACCACATGTTCAATAAAGCACTAGTTTCTAGAATATATAAAGAACTCTGAAAACTCAACAGTAAGAAACAATCCAATTAGAAAATGGAAAAAAGAAATGAGACATTTCACTGATGAGGATATATATATGGCAAGTAAGTATGTGGAAAGATGTTCAGCATCATCAGCTATTAGGGAAAAACAAATTAAAACCACAATAAGATATCATTACCTACCTATCAGAATGTTCCTCCCCCCCCCCCAAAAAGTAACAACCCCAAATGCTTATGAGAGTAGTGAGAAACTGAATCATTCATACATTGTGTATATGAGAATGTTAAACGATACAACTACTATGGAAAAGAGTTTGACAGTTTCTCAGAAAAATGTGCAACTCCCATACAATCCAGAAACCATACTCCTGGAAATTTACCCTAGAGAAATGAAGAATTAAGGTTACACAAAAACTTACATACAAATGTAAGCTTTCTTTATAATAGCCCAAATCCAGAAACAACCCAGGTGGTTAAACACACTTTAGTACATCTATACCACAGAACCTACTGAACAATAAAAAGAAACAAAATATATACATACAATAACCTGGATGAATCTCTAAAGAATTATGCTGTGTAAAAAAAGCCAGTCACAAAGGTTATATGGTATACTGTATGACTCCATTTATATAACACTCTTGAAATGACAAAATTATAGAAATGAAGAACAGATTTGTAGTTGCCAGTGTTAAGCAGGAAGAGGTGGAGATGGAAGGGAAGTGGGTTTGGCTATAAAAGGGTAATATGAGTGATCCTTGGGGTGATGGAAATAGTGTATCTTGATTGTGTTAGTGTCAATATTCTAGTTGTGATATTGTATTATACTTCTGTAAGGGTTACCATTGGCAAAACTGGGTGAAAAGGCACATGCAATATCACTTTATTATTTGCTATAACTGCATGTGACTCTATAATTATCATGAAATAAAAAGTTTTATTAAAATAGTCTGGAAAAAACAAAATAAAAAAATTCAAAACAAAAAACCCCAAATCTTCATAACCAACTCCAGTGGTATTAAACAATAACAGGTTTTCAGCATTTACTATGGACTAAGTAGTGTGCTAAACACAGAAAGTCAACCCTATAAGGTAGGTACCTTTTTACATATGAGGTTCCATAAGACCATGAGAAATTAATTGCTTGCTCTTTTCTTCTTTAAATGAAGCAGTGTAACTATTACATATGTTAAGAAGCTTTTTCATACTATCTTTGACCTTAGTTTGTTAAAAGAGTTGAACTCTACTTCCCAAACCCAGAGCTTGATTTCCCCACAGGTAAATCTCAGCACCATATGCAGAGAAAATAAAATTGAACACAAGATGGCCATCCTGAAACAGTCAACCTTGGAAGGTGAGTCAGGGTAGACTTTTTTTTTTAAGTAAAAACAGAAATTATTCTCATTAGGAGCTAGGCAAACATTCTTAAGACAGGGGTTCTACCATGCACTATTTGTAAAAAGAATGGCAAAAGGCCAACATTTTTTGCACATAATCTATATGTGAAAACTATAGCATCTAATGATACAGAAGAATATTCTTAATCAGACTTAAACTTTTGGTCAGTTGAATGTGTTTTAAAAAGAAATCTATCCATCCATCCACCCATCCACACATGTACCTTTATATATACACATGTAAATATGAAAAGGCACATGCATTATCACTTTATTTTTATTATCACAAAAATAAACTATCTGGTATATTATTTCTTAGTACTTTATATAAATCATGTTATATGAGACTCATAAAATAGTGGAGCTTGAAGGCACCTTAGAAATTACCAAGTCAAACTTTCTCATTTCATAACTGAGGAAACCAAACCCTTCCCCTTCCGCCCCCGCCCCTCCCCATCCAAATTAGGACACCAACTAACTGTAGTACAATATCCAGAATTAGAATCAGGACCCCTGACTCCTACTGCTCTATTTCTCTATTCTCTCTTGCTCAAGCAATCTAATGGATGAAAAGTTACCAAGGTGACTAGAGATGTGGAATCACAGGTTAAATTGGGCAAAGTAAGAGCTAATATCAAATTTGCCTTTCCGAAATTAAAAAAATCTTAACACAAGATCTTTTAACAAACATGCTTCATATCCTTGTTCCCTGGTAAAAGGAAGGTAACTTCATGTATATTTGAAATGCACACAGGTCACTCTCCCAAGGCCAGAATTCCCAGATTCTACAGCAACCCACCCTCAAAGTGACTGAAGCCTTAACAAGCACAACTGCGCTCTGCTCTGTGTGCCATTTGCTTTATGATCTTACAGTGACATCCTGGAACTGGAGCCGCATTGTGGAGCCTGATGGCTGAGGGCGACTGGTGATCTCCAATATGGTTCTCAGCAGGATGTCCAGCAGGCTGGCCACTATCACATCTATTTCCTCCAACACAGATTTTTCCTTAAGAGAAAAAAAAATAATGTGTTCAGGAAATTGTGGCTTAGTAGGTCTATTACTCTCTCTAACAGAAAAGGGGGAAAGCACATTTCCAAATACAGACTCCAAGAGTCAGAGAACTTGAGAGCTTGACAGACCTGGACTTCATCAAAGTCACCTGAGTAAATGACTTCTTTTATGGAAAACAAAGGCACAGAGAAGTTAACAGCTTACCCAAGAGTACAAAACTTGGTTGTGAAATAGATATGATACAGATAAGCAGGTGAGGTGATATCCTGGAAATACACCAAACTAATTCAAAGCATCAGCTATGTCACTAATATGACATGTGGCCTTGGACAAGTCAGTTTATCTTTCTGGGACTGATTTCTCACTGAAAGTCCCTCTTGGTTCTAAAAATCCTTAGTTTTTTAGATTTTAGATTGTGTTTACATTTACTCTTCCCATCACTTGAGTTGCCCGGGCTGTTTTCCAAAATTCTGTTACATGCAAATGGCTATTCCTATAAAAATGACTGTTTAAAAACCCTACATGTGAAGATTTGCAGGCAGGATTCAGTCTAGATGAATAGCATTAGCTATGGACTGGACCGAAGGTCAGTGGCCATGGTGGGAAAGGCTTTCCTGAAGCAAAATTAATGCTATCTGAACTCCTAGGACTTGTCAAGGAAACCCAAATTTCTTTGCACTGACTGTTATGTAGTGGATTTGGGTTCTTACTTTACCTGCACAAGGCAAGACTCTGTATAAATGCTCCTTACCAAGAAGACTGCCTTTGCAAAGAAAACGTTAAGAATGTGAGTTTTAAAGAGATTTTTGGTTATGATTTTATGATAAAGTTTTGTACACTTGCAAGAAAACTACCATTGACCCCCCCACAAGAACAGAGCTTCTGCTCTGAATTCATTATCAGATAAGTAAAAAAAAAATACTGCAATTTCCAAACTGAAATAGACAGGAGAACTAAAATAAACCACCCCACTACTGCTGATACTTGTTTTCAGTTTTCTGCAGTGAAGTATCTCACTCAACTCATTTTTACTTTCAGCAATCATTCTTTGCAAAAACATTAAAATGGGCATGGTAGTTATTCTTCATTGAATTTTATAAAAGGAGTTTTAAAGCCAAACTGTCTTCTCTCTGACACCACTCTTTGGGCATCCTTCCAGTCCCAGATCATCCTTGGGGCCTGCGATCACCAAGGTGTGTAAACTTCAATCCTCCCTCTCCATGCTGGTCTTTCATGTTGTATTTTTAGATACAGAGCTTCTGGCCTTTTTCTGCGAAGTGCCAACTCTGTTCCCACACTAGTAGGGCCCTATCTCCACCACTTCCCATGGAGGTCCCATGCCAACTCACCACTGAGCCCCTCAGAAGGCGATCATAAGTAAGAGCGACAAGGATGAGCAAACAGTAGCACAGCAGTAACAGGGAGGCTGAGAACAGGGATCTCAGCACTGGCTTTGTAAAAGCTGTTACACAGGAGCGTAATGCCCAGTTATCAGCTGCAGATTGACAGAACTAGAATAGGACATCCTTCATATGTGGATTTCACATCAGACCTCGAAGCCACGAATATGAATACTCTGAGTTGTCCCCATTTATCAGCATGAATGTGGTTTTTCTCTATTTGTGCTGCACCTCTAACACAATGGTACAGCATCAAAAGTGAGGCACATCAACAGGAATTCCCAAAGGCTTATGTAATGATTTACTGATGACTGCTGGGGCTGAGTAATGATTCAAGTACAAGATACCCCCAGCCCCTGGAGGCTTTCCTCTGCTTCCACAGTGATCCCCACAGGGCTAAGCACAAGGGCCATGGCCAAGCTCTGAACATCACGCAGCCATTCCCAAAACGGCCCCCAAAAGACTTCACTTTGCAGGCAGTAATTTATTCATGCCACAGAGCATTCATCATATCAAGATTAAAGACACATGTGGGAGGCTTTGAGATTTCTAATTTTTCTCACTGGGTATTTATTCAGTTCTTTCTTGAAATACAAGTGTAGGAAACCCAGGTTATTTGGGGTTTCAGCAATTGCACAAGGGTAAAAAAAAAAATCCCCAAGAGGAAATACAAAAAGTCCAACCCAGCTGGAAATAAAAGTAAGAGGCTCACAGGGTTACTCTTTAGTGTGGTTTCTTTGAAGACTTAAAATTTATTTCCAGAAGACATTTAATGGGAACTACATACTGGACCTGTATTTACTTACTGAGCTGTTTTTCTTGATGAGACAAAATACGTTGCTAAGGATACGTGCACACACGATGAGGTCCTTCTGTTCTTGCAAGTGCAGGTGGAGGTGGTGTAACACGACAGGCAGGAGAATGTACCTGGAGTCTGGACAGAAGCACCGTTACCGCCACACCTGTGGAGTCCCATGCAAACCTCACACACATCTTCACCCACTCCTTTTTAATTATGAAATTATTAGCACATGTAGTTCAAAAGATACTAGTTCTGCGAGGTTAACATTGAAAAACAGTAGTTCCTTTCCCCAACTCATGATTCCTGCACTTGAGAGGCCTTTAACTCTTTCATTGAAGTAGGGTTTTTTTTTTAATTGTTTGTCTTTCTTCCAAATTTCTAAATGGCATGTTTCTCTTGCTATTTCCTGATTTTTCATTGAGATTGATTCATCTACTGCTACTATGGTAGATAAGAATTTAGTTTTTTTTTACCCCCTTTTCTCCTCCCTAGCCTCAAAATAGAGATCACAACTTCTGACTGAATTAACACTTTGTTTGCTGCCATTCTGATTTCCAACCTGCGTACATGACTGGATTGTTTTATTTTTGTTTTTCTCTCTCTGAAAGCTTTCAGGAAATTATTCCTGGTAATTCAAATTTTCATGATCATGTGTCTTGATTTGGATAATTAAATCCATAAATCTATAAACCTTCAGCTCTGGGAACTTGACTTCAAGTATTTCTAGGATTATTTCCTCTATTTTCTCTGTCCTCTCTCTGGATCTTTGATGACATTCACATCAAGAATCTCTTAAACTACCATTTACTTTCCTCAAATATTTTTTCATCTTTCAGTTTTTTTGGCAATTTATTTATGCTATCATATATTTAATCTTCAAGAGCTCTTCCAACTTCCAAGGCCAGTGTCACAGGTGTGCAACTTGTGCTGTCACAGGTCCCTCTTCTTCAGAAGGGCCCCACTTGGTTTAATGCTCTGCTGCTCCCCTCATGAAAGTCTTAGTAATTTTCAAAGAAGAGGTGTTGCATTTGTATTGTGCAGCCATTCCTGTTTATTTATCTGAATGATCTCTTTTTATAGCTTCCCATTCTTGTTTCATGGATGTACTATTTTCTCTCTCTGGGGAAATCAGAGACAAATTTTGATGTTTTTTTTTCCTCCCTAAATTATCTTTTTTTTCAAGTGCATTTTTTTCTCCTTCATTTTGACCTCTGCTTTTCACATTAGAGGTTTTTCTACAGCATCTGGTAATCTTTCATTGTCCATCTTTGGAAGCAAGGCAGAAAAATGCTAAACTGGGAAAAAATCGCAGCCATGTACCTAAGCAAGCTGGTGGACTGCCGAAGCTTCCACAGGGAGGGAGGGCATCCAGATGTTTCACTGTCGTTCCCTCCCACCCCCAACAAATTTCAGAATCTGAGACGTTTTCTCTGGGGCTGATCAAGTTTCTTTAGAGAGGAACCTGCCAAATCCTCTCTGGGGAGCATGAAACCATCTTTCAGTAACTTGAAATCCAGAAAGGAAGGGGCAGAAAGGGGTCTCTCTGTTTAATTGTGAGGCCCTGTTTATGGAGCCAAATTTAGCACTGCCTGATTCTCTTGAATCCCCAAATTTAGCAGTGTTCAATTCTCCTGAATCTAGCCATATTTTAATCATTCTCTCTAGAGAGTAAACTTTCTATTTTTTACTGAAATAGAGAAGGGGATTGGAACAAGGTGGGGTGTTAAACACTCTTTCTAAAGATTTTTTTAAAACAATTTTCATATTTCTAGGACCCCTAATCTTCAGAGATACCTGGTATTTCCAATTCTTCATCCTTTATGAAACCACCCTGACTCATCCACAGTTCTGTGGTAGGAACTAGTTTCTTCCTTGGCTCTATCCCAACTCCACAGAAGGCTGGATTTCAGCCTTCTCCTGTCTGCTGTCTGTCGCCATTCATCTCTGTAAAAACTGTTGATATTTCTTCTGTGTTGTGATCTCTCCCATTCTGAACTTGTGAGATTATATATTTTTAAAAAATTACTGACCAAAGATACAAAAATCCTTTTCAAAACTAGCAAATCAAATCCAGCAATATCTAAAATATGTATTAGTTTATGACCAGCTAAGGTTTATCCTAAAAGCAAGATATGTTTAAACATCTGGAAATCACATCAGGAAAGAAAGATAAATATAGTCAATGCTGTTATTCATGGTAGTTACATTCTAACAAGTCGCTGAAAACAATGGAACAGCGAATAACAAGTCATTTCTGCTAGAGGAAACCTACATATACCGGTACATACCTCACACAGATTACAATCTTACATCCTAAGAATAATGCATCCAGGTCAATTCTATTTTATTTTACAAAAGAGAAACTGAGGTTCAGAAGTGTGAAGTGACTTGTCTGAGGTCACGCCACTAATGGGGGCCAGTGTTGGGAGTCAAACCCTGTCAACGGGCCCCAGAGCTGGAGCTCCTTGCACTGCACTGCCCCCTACTGCCTCCTCCCTCTGCTCATCTCTGTATGATAGTGGAAACAAAGTAGTGCCTTACCTGGACCAACTTCAGCTAGGAATGTGTGTGTTCGGCAACTCAAATTTTTGGCTGCTCTGTGCATGTCCACAAATGAATGTCAAAGAGTCACAGTATTGACTTTGAGGTTACAAATAAACTTTAGTAAGTGAATCCAAAAATAATGAACTTTGACTATACATGTGCCAATCCTCCATTAACTGGAAGTCTTATATTTATCTCTAACTGGTCATTAAATAAGGATTCAAAACAATAACTTGATAAGTAATCTAAAAATTGATTTGTACAGTACATATTTCAATCTTAAGAAAAAGTAACAATAAGTATTCTTATTGTGTTCTTTTTCAACAGTATGTCATGAGCATAAAATTATCACCCATTGCATGCCCATAATGAACATATTATTTGTTCATGTGTCCACTTATAAAATGCCCTATCCTCTTTCCCTGCTTACTTGGGTTTTCTAAAAGATGAGATTATTCTTGGTTTATAAAAAACCTATGTGTCTTATAAATAGTTTGCATAAATTATAATTACACTTGACTCACTCAAGAAAAAATGGATAAGCTAAAGAACTCTATACCTATTAAAGAAGTTGAATTTGTAGCTAAGAACCTTCCCACAAGGAAAATTCTAGACCCAGAAGGGTTCTGTGAATTCTATGAGGCATTTATGGAAGAAATTATATCAAGTCTACACAAATCCTCCAGAAAATATAGCAAACAGAAATACCACTAACTCATTTTCTGAGGCCAGCATTACTGATATCAAAATTGGGCAAAGACAATACAAGACAAGAAAACTACAGAGTGATTGATGTCTCATGATATAGAGGCAAAACTCCTTGTACAATTTCAGCAAAATGTATTATCATCTATCATGTATGTGTGTGTATATATGTAACACTATGATCAAATAGGGTTTATTCTGAGAATGCAAAGTTGATCTAACATTTGAAAATCAATTAATGTAATTCACCATATGAGCAGTATACGTGGGAAAAACATGCAAAATTCAGCCTCCATTCATGATAAAAACTGTCAGGAAGCTAAGAAAAGAAGGTAATTTCCTCAAATTGATAAAGGGCATTAATGAAATGCCTACCTTTAGCTAACATAATAGTGAAAGATTGAATGCTTTCTCCTTAAGATAAAATATAAGGCAAAGATGATCAATTTCACCAACTCAGCATTGTAAAGGATTCCCAGCCAGCGCAATAAGGTACATCCATATGAAAAGAATATATGGTTCTGTATCTTAATAAAATCATAACGAATGCAAACAAAGTATTCACAAGAGTGAAAGTGTTTTTATCAGTATTTGCTTTATCTCTTGTCCTGTCTCCTTGATTTCTTTTAGGATTGAGGTTTGAAATCTCATATTTCTTTTAATGCCTGCCACCAGTTTACCAATGCAAGGAGGTCTGGCCATAAGTTTACCACCAAAACAAACCACATGAGGCACAGGCATTCTTCATTTTATGAAAACTAACACAGAATATTAAAATAGAAACTTGTGAAATAATTCACTGCAGGCTTTCTTTACACAGTAAACCTGACCAGGAAACTTAAATACTTATTTATACATCAATTACTTGACAGAAAGAACCAAGAGAAAGAAACTGAAAGCTTACACGACAGAAATGCTGCCTAGTGATGTTTAATTAGAAAGGAAGATAAAGCTTATCTGGTATGTTCCTGCAGCCTCTGGGATTTGATTTTTTAAAATTCAATTTGCAACCAACTGTTAAGATTATATCTACTACAAAAAAAAGTAAGGTAGACAAATAATTCATGCATGGTATGTGTAAGAAGAAATATGACTATCTAGCCTCCAGATTTGCTTTTTCTCCATTACTAGGACAATGTCAACCAATGCAAAGGATAGAATCAGTGAGTAAATGCCAAACAAGCTGACAGGTTAAAATGCTAATACTTACCTTTAAAAGAAAACACCTGGACTCACCAAGAAGGACCAAAACAAAAAGAAAACCCACAGTTGAACAAACACTAACTTTCCATACACTTAACAACAGCAGCTTCTATCCTTGAAGGGGTCAATACACTCATACTCTGTATCTCAAAGCTCACTGTGTTGTGTATCTGTTGAGTGCATAAAAGTGAAGTCCATTTACTTTTTGTTTTGCCTGTACACACTTGAGCAGATAAAGTTAGCTCCCATTAGTAATTCCAGTGGGTGTGGGGCTAGGACAGAGGAGAGATGTGCTGTGCTGGATGAAAAAATAATGAGATACATTTTTACAGCTATGTAATAAAGGCATAGAAAATAGAAATGGGAATCCCTGATAGTGGAAATTTCTCTGAAGGAAGTGAATATACACAGGAGAGCCTGAGTATATCTATAATGATGAATTTCTGAATAAAAGACTTACAGCAATTACCTGATATTCTTAAGATCTGCTCATGATTTACTCATGCTCTATTCTTGTCTGCATGTTTAAAATGTTTTACAATAAAATAATGTAAAAAAAAGGTTTGTTTACTATATTTGAAACTATTTCAAAAATATTATACACACGTCTGCATTCATGTGGAAAGACAATTCTCAACAGAATCCAGTTTAAAAGTTTACTTGGTGATACTGATAGAAACTTCCTCAAATAAACTTTAAAATGAGGTTGATACTGTATTATTTATTTCTGGAAAAACTAGAAAAAAACAAGAGGGAAGGAGATTTAATAAAAGATATTATGATAAAATCAATTTAGTAACTAGTCACTTGCTATTAGGATAAAATAAAAAAATAGTAATACGTCAAAACTTTCACCCAATTTCAGGACATGAATTGATGGAAAACCCTTACAAAAAAAGCGGCAAACAAATAAAGATCATAACAAGCCCCTATATTACTAAGAGAAACTGTTAAATTTTGTTGAACATTAAAAAAAAAGAATTCTGCACAACTGTAACAAGAAAAAGCATGCCTTATATCACAACTAGCTGTGGTTGGAATTAAAAAATTAATCATTAGGGATTTCATTCTTTCTAGAAATAGTTTTAATAGCCATACTTTTGCATTTGGCTACTCAATAGATTTATTCTACCATCCTAATACACAGTATTTTTGAGCAAGTAATTTTCAGTTTCCTTGTTTTAATTGCTTCTTCTGAGCTCTGATTACCACAAGTAAGTAATGGCTTTCTAGAGATCCTACTTCATCCAGGAGACTCGTCCCCCTACCTGGATTAGTATAAAGCTGGCTTTCCACGGTTTTGCCAATGCACTGCAGTTTCACGGCCTGCAGGGAGTCGTCCACATGCACGATGGTCGGCAGGCTGCCCAGGGTGTCCTGTACCAAGTTGGCCACTTCACGAACATCAAAGAGTTTCAACAGCTCTGAGTACACGGCTGGGAAAGAGCTCAGAAACACAGCCTTAAAAAGAAGACATTTAAATCAACTCCCATATATGCCCTGAGAAATTTGCTGTAATATGTCATTGAATTTAAGACAGGTAAATATTTTTGAATGGTAGGAAAATGAATGTAAAATATTTCTGACACCTAAAGCTAAAAAAAATTCAGCAAAATAGGACGATTTTATGAAATGTGCAAAGGTGCAACATAATAAAAACTGGAACATTCTGGAAAATCATTGACATTAGCAAAATTATTGGCAAAAAAAAATCCCACAGAATTAGCCAAATGCAGCATGATTAAATGGAAAGAATGTTCAACCTAAGACCTGGCATGTAGTCACTTATATTTCATTCCTTTCTGGAGGAACTTTTCTGAAGTGCTCATTTAAATCTCATTTACCTTTAAGAAACCAGATACATTAATTTCTTAAAGCAGTCAATATATGATTAAAGAAAAGAACAGGGTAGGGCATCAGAAGAGCTAGATGATATGTAGTCCTAGCTCTGCTTCTGATCAACTCTGTGACCTCGGGCAAATCATTTTAGCCCCTCAGGTTTTAGTTTTATCACATGTAAAATAAAAAGAACCACACCTTAGGTTGCTTCAAGATTTATTGTAAACCCAGAACTGTGTGTACTGATGAAAACCAATATTCTTTAAATAAAGAAACCCCATCACCATTTTTTTAAGAGAAAAAAAAAGATGCTAATACCAAATCCTAAGGAGCATACTTAAAAAAATGGGCTACAATGGCACATCAATAAAAAGGCTCCGTCTTTTAAAATTCCTCCAAAGGAGGTCACTGAAAGGAAGAGCCAGACTAGCCTTAATTCCACCTAGTGGGGGAAGGAGGTACATGTTTCTTACATGCTGCGATTCTAGTATTAGCTGGCTTACCAGCGAGAGCTGACATCAGCGGAAAGTAGGTCAAGTCTGTATGTGCTGATGACTCAAACACACAATCAAATTCAAATGTATGGATTTTGGTATTTATCTCTACAGCAGAAGCAAAACAATCTAGAAGAGCCAGGACCTCTTTCGATGTCAGTTTCATCAAAATGCTGAATGTGTTGCAGTCAACAGCTATGTTCTCCTTGACTCCTAAAAATTAGATTTACTTGAATGCATTTAAAATTAGTGACTTGGTATTCTCTGTTAAAGACTATATTTATATAACCTTCATTTCACTCTCTGAAGAGCTGAGTCATACAGATGAAGTTAGAAAAATAAAATGTGCCCAGCTTTCTGATTTCTGAAAAGTCAACTACATTGATTTTCCTTAGGGATCCTTTAGTTTTTCCATTAATGTTCTTCATTTTTGTCTCTTTACTTCAAAAAAGTATTTGAATGTGCCTGTAGTGTAGATGTATATATTAAAAAGGATAAAGGAACAAGGACTTGTGATAATGGTAGAAAGGCAGTTGTACCCGGGTAGCTGAGCTAAGGATTTTTACTGTGAAGTAAAGAGAAAAATAATTTTGTTTTGACCTTCCTGATAGCCACAACGGATAGAGAAAGATAATTATTAGGAATTTGATGCAGGTCTTGGGCCTCAACTCCTCCGTCATTCCTCTTCTTCTCTTGGGGTTCCCAGGGGTAGGGATCTGTCCATGGAATGGGAAACCAAGAACCATGCTTCAACAGCTGAGTTTAGCTGGCAGTCCCGCCCAGGGAGGGGCTCCCAAAGCCACAGACATTAGCAAGCTGGGCTTAGGCCAGGAGGACTAAATGAGCATCCTACAAGGATCAGGATGGCTGGTCAGGATGGCCAGGACTGTGGGGCAGCTGTCCACTGATCCAACATGAGGAGTTACTGGGATAGCCGCTCTGCCTCCAGGGGAAACTGCCCTGAGTTGTAGCCCACAGGCAAAAAAAAAAGCAAAATGGAGCAAGGAAATTGGATTTTTGCTTTTAAGGCAACCTAATAATAAAACCAGACCAATGGATATCCCTGGCTCTGGATGTGGTAAGCAGAATTCTAAGATGACCCCCAAGACCTCTGTGCATTGCTGCTGTTCCCATGATTATGTTATGTTAAACAACAAAAGGAATTGTGTAGTTATAATGAAGGTTGTTAATGAGTTGATCTTAAAATATGGAAATCATCCACATGGGCCTGGCCTAACCACATGAGCTCTTAAAATAAAAATTTTCTGTGGCTGGTGGTGGGGGAGGTCAGACTTGTAGCATGGGAAGGATTTGACCTACTGTTGCTGGCTCTGAGGTGAGAGGGGCTACATGCCAAGGAATGCAAATGGCCTTCAAAGCTGAGCCCCCTTCTCCTCTCAGTACCTGTTGCTGTTAGCCAGCAAGGAAATGGAATTTCAGTCTTACAAACACAAGAAAACTAATTTCTGTGAGATATAAAAGATTCTGAAAGTGAATTCCTCCCCAGAGCCCAGAGATAAGCCATGAAAGCCAACACTTTGGTTTTGGCTCTAGGAGACCCTAAGCAAAAAGTCCATCCAAGCCTTCTGACCTATGGAAGCGTGAGCTAATAAATGAGTATTCTTTACAACCTGCATGTACATGGTCATCCGTTACATAACAGTAGAAAAGCAATCAGATTGGTGCACCTTCTTTAAAAGAGACAGCCGTGAGGTGTGGGGTAAAAAGGGAGCCTGAAATGGGAAGAAGTGTATAGTATTCCCCTTCTAAAATGCAGACGGATAAGGTCCTCACTGCTTAATACAGAAAATGAACCACTTCAGCATTTTATATGAATTTTCTCTTAGCATCAAATTAAAACATAATTGTCATACCAAAATTTACAAGTATAGGATACTCTCAAAATAGTAGAGAATGATTTCAGTAGAGTTTATGAAGATATTCAGAAACTGTATGTGTACATTTTATGTATTATCTCTTGATAAAGGGCAAAAGGCAAAAAAAGAAAAATCATATATGATTCTTTGAAGGTGATAAGTTGTTTCATTATCTTGACTGAAGAGTAGAACTTACAGAGAATCAAGCACAGTGGAAGTCAGTATGTTAAACAGGTAAAGGAGACCTGCTCTCTACCGTGGCTCTATCACGGTGGTCCAAGACGTCTCAGGGAAACTACTAGGCATCAGTGAAAACATAACCAAGGTAAAAGACTATTTGTCTAGCTTTAAAGAAAGAACATATCTCTTGAGTCCTGAGGAAGGCATCTTACTGAGAAACCATGACTCACGGTTACTCTTAAAAGTAAGAGCATATTTTCAGGTGTGAATTAGGTAAGCTTTGGCCCCACAACTGGTAAAGTTAAGTTTAAAAAGGAAAATCTCAAATTGAAACCTCACATTACCAATAATTTTTGTAAAAGTAGTCAACTCTGATCTTAAGAAAAATGATCCTTTTCAAATATCAACTGCTGAAAATACAGTTTGGCTAGGAGGCAATTTGACACTGAGGTCTCCGGCAAGTTCCTGAAGTGCCATAATTTTGCCATTGACAACAGAGGCTGGAATGACATTGAAAGAGCCTGAATTGTATCCTTGCCAGATGGAAGACTGGTCCACTTCTACAGAGACAAGAGTAACAAAACAACCCCAAACAGTCAGGAAAAGCATGGCACTATTATCGGAGGGCTGGTACATTTGTGGGATTTTGCCATTATGTATAATGCCTTCTAAACAATAATACTCTGAGGCATCTAGTTCTGTCTTTTAATCTCCCATTTTATGTCCCAACTGTCAATGATTATAAATCACGAGTCCCCAGGAGGTGGGAGCAAAGAGGCTGCTTCTCCATCTGACAGGTTTTTAACCAAGTCATTAGAAATAAATGTAAGAAGGACTAAGAAAATATAGAGACAGATAGAATTCTCTTTTGGAATATATTCGAGGCCATGGTATTTGGGAAGTGGATGGGTCCTGTTGTCAAACAAAACATGTGGAGCTACTCCAGGTAACAGCATTTGGCAACCGGTGCTCAGCACTGGTCACGTAAGATCAGTCCCAGAACCATCAGGGTCAAGTTAAATGAAACGCAACAACATGCAGTTTAGCCAAGTCCAATATAATGAGTCTCAAGCTGACAGATTGAAATGCAAGGCAAGGCTGGGGAAAAACGACTGCAACAGATTGGCTCCAGTGAAATTCCTTCCCTGAGGTTGGTGGTGACAGTGTGTTTAATCAACTGCATGCGTTCTGCTAACTGGAATCGAGGCTGATGCAAACCAACAGGCTCTCCATTCAGAGTGAGAACTGTCTGGGGAAAGGCAACCCAACTTCTGCTCTGCTGGCACTTGGAAGCTGGGGGGCTTTTTAAAGTCTTTAAAGTCAGTAAAGCTATAAATATAAATGGAGCTATGGATTCCTCACGGTGAGAACATTCACGTATGTTGCTATGTAAAAAGAAGCAAACTGAACTCATTTTTCTTCTATTCAGTGGAGATGAAAAAAAAAATTACCTGTGATTGAGATAATGCTCCAGACCCTTTGCTCTCTTGTGAAAGAAAGAAACGGACTGACATAAGGAGCTCCTGAATGCAGCAACGGAACTCCTCTTCATTTTGTCCACCAGTCGCAAGGGAAAACAGCCTTCGAGATTGAACTATATACTTAAAAATATATTCTTGTGCCTTAAAACAAGATTTTTAAAAAGTTAGTTTCAAGAGCATTTATTTAACAAACTCAGCATAAAAATGGTGGCACAACGTTAGACTTTTAAATTACTGATCTAAACACTATGGCCTCATGAGATTTTTGAACAGTACTTGTAGGAGCCAAGCCATTTTTCTGATGCCTAATGAGAGAAAACATACAGAAAATTAAAAAATTTTATGTAATTCTCAGAGGTATGAAAATTAAATATTTTTGATCCTCGGATGGTTTTAAACTTGGTTAACAGAGAGAAGAGTCTGTTTTTCAAAAATCTTTTTGCTTTGTTTGTAGGTCCTCTTGCCATTTAGCATTTTACCTTCAATCAGACCAAAATGACAAATTTGTATTTAGTAAAATGCTTTTTTTAAAAAAGTACACCTGTCTACTTTTATCTACTAACATCAAATAAGGTGGTACTCAACAATGGGAATCAGAAAACCACCAGGGCAGTTACTGGACAATCCCTTTAAGAATCTGTATTCTTTGTGAACATGCTTGCAAGTAAGGTATTAGCATGTTCCTGTACACGGAGCACAAAGGGCCCAGAGATGTGGGCAATGTTAAACCATGAGACATAGTAAAGCCTCAGCTTTCCTCATTGTGATCCCTGCTACGCGACCCATTTCTCTCTTAAAATTTAAGACATGGTCCTGAGATGGCCTCTCTCACGGAGACAGAAGCAGGAACCAGGAACATTGGGCTTAACTGCCCATCTGTACTCTTCTCTCATGAACCCCACCTCCTACCAGCCCTAGACTTCACTTCGAGTGTCCCAGAGCCCACAGGAGTAACGATCCAATCCCAAGCAGGTTCCAGGGCGCAAGCCCAATGAAGTCCCTTTCAGATTTTATCAGCCCTGGGGCTGCCTGAACTGAAGCTCCTTGAACGGTAGTGTCAGTAACATATCACCACCAACTGCCGTCTGTGTACAGGAATCCAGTTAGTCGGGCAACAGCTCTGTTAGACGACACTGTGTCGCTGACAGTGCACCCTTACCTTCAGCACCTCCTGGATGTGCTCCTGCCGCTCCGCTTCTGTTATCCTGTCCACGTACCACTTGAGAACTTTGATGAGATCTCTAAAACACAGGGAGGAATGCGCAGAAGGTAGAATTGGCCTGATTCTCAATGAAATGCCAACATATCAAAGATTATTTTTATCATAAGGAGGCTTCTTTTCCCATCAGTTCTCATATTTTTCTGTCAGGCGCTACAATAAAATAATTTTACAAAGACTGCACGTCAGCATCACTACCCCTCTTTGAAGCTGAAGAAACACTTCCTTCCATTGAGATTCCCCTCAGTCTTGTCATATTCTATCAACCCTGCTGTTCTGGCAATCCTTCCAAATGGGTGCACACAAATATCGGAGAAAAGGACTCCGGCCAAGGAAGTGCCTGGAAATATGACTGTCATGGGCAATCCTGGACAACTGCTAACTGGGACTTCTTTCCTCTAGGAACCACATGAACAGCTGGGTGAAATAATTCAGCTGGAGGCCAAAGGAGGTGTGGGCAGGGATGAACACAACACTTCCTCACTTCAGATCACACTCACATGGATTTATCAAGCCAGTTCTCTGACCTGTGGGAAGTACAAGGCTTACCATCAGAGTGTGCCCTAATAGGAGAATTTCCAGAAGAGCCAAGATTTTTTTTTTAAGAAACAAAAATTGAGTAGGAAAAAAAAACAACCAACAATGATTGCAGTCTGCTGTCTTTAACTTTGGTCAGTTCTTGGTTCCTAGGAAATTGAGCAGTTTCTCTAAATGTTCCTCTTCTCTCTCAGTCAGGGAAGAATACATGGAGGTACCCATAGTGGATGCTGCCAGGAGTGCTATTTCAGGGACAGTATGTCAGTGAGGTTTTGACCACCCACAGCCCAAGAACTTTAAGCCCAAGGCCTTATTTGTGTTGTTAGGACTGATTTCTCACCAACCTGAGGAGCTGGAAATTACTCCCTTGCTCTTTAGCTTCAGTGACAATTTCAGATGGAAGTGGTGACCTCTCACACTAGGGCCCAAACTGCCACTCTGAGCGGCAGAGCCAGGCCAACATCTCAAACTATCCCTGTTGTTCCCTTTCACCTTCTGCAAAAATCATGTGACAGAGGGTCAAGTCTTGCAAAAACAACTCCATTCATTTAAAGGTTGGAGGCAGAAATCTAATATGCCATTATAAGAAATACCAAGGTAACAGGGCCAAATGCTTATTTGATTACCTACTATCTTTTGTCCATCCCACAGATGAGGGGAAAGGGACAAAATCCTGGTTCCATGCTCTTTTACCACACCTCTGGGAATGCATGGTTGTGCCTGTACATGCACGCCTATGGATGCTAAAGGTAAAAGGCAATATGTGTGCAGAATAGCCATGACAGTATTGGGAGTGGGGAGAGGACACTGGGGCACACCATGGCTGCACTCAAGCAGAGCCATAGACAGAGAAGGTGCTTGGCATAGGACAAAGAGAAGCTGCTGCCTTCTGGTGAGCTAAGAAGCTACATGGAGGCAGGTACTAGCTAAAGCATGTCATTATTCATTCACTTTTAGCCTTGCTTATATAATTTGAGCTAAAAGGACAGGATGAGCAGTTAAAATGGCAGCTAGTATCAAAGGATAGCATCCCTTGGCTGAACTGCTGGTAGCCAGGGACCAGGCCTTCACATGGATCAGCACAAAGTTAGGGTGCCTGGCATGCAGCAGGCACTCAGTAAACAGGAGCAGATGAATGGATGAATGGATAAATGGATGAATGAAGGAATGATTTTTTAACAAGGTATGATGGCAAAGGCTGTTTTCCCTGACATCAAGAATCATCGAGAAGTGTGGTGATTAAATGGGGCTCTTGGCAGCCAAGGCGAAATAACCAGACATTTTTGACTAAAGCATAGCAAGTGAAATAGAGACAAGAAGAAAACACTTTATATTTTAGGTTTCAGGAACAGAATTCAGGAAGTCTCCCCCCCCCCTTTTGTGTCTTTAATCAAAGTAAGTTCTAGCCATTAAAAGAAGGTGTGTGAGAAAGGAAGATACTGTCTCAAGAGACACTTCAGTTGTTTTGCTTCATTTCTTCCTACACTGCCTTTTAAATTTTCCTATATTGCTGGTTCTGCTTAGAAGAGCTCGAAAGGAACTGCTTCTAAACCAATTATAAGATAAAAGGCCCTACCTGTGTGCCAGTGCTCCAGCAAAATGACTCTCAATGTAAGTGTCCATTACAGGTTTAAAATGATGAAATTTGCTATCTTGCAGCAAATTTATTATGTGAACCTAGAAAGAAAATTGGGCTTTATTAAACCAAATGCAAACCAAGGTGTTTTTTTGGTTCTTTTTAAGTGAACTCTTATGTTAACAAGCACACATTCCCCCAAACTGCCTTATGAAAATCAAGATTCAGAGACAAAATTGCTAAGATCTAATTAAAGTGAATTTAAACTTACCAAAGAATCAAACACTTTCGACCCATATTTTTGGGAATTTTCATCTAAAATTCCAAATAAGGTATCCAGTGTATCTTGTAGAAACTGTTAGATAAAGAAAAAATTAATGAATAAATAAAATAATATCTGCCCTTCCCCTCCAAATGAGTCTTTATCCCATGAATTCCCAAAAGAGGGGTAACAAAACAGCATATACCTTTACTATCTCTGAGCCATCGATTTCCTTTAATTTAGAGAGACAGCCTGTGATCTTGTCTGGGTGCGTTCTCCATTTCAAAAGATCAAGCATATCACCTTTCCAGACAGAAAAGGAAATTGCCTTTAGAGATAACCGTCTCTCATATGAAAGTGTTCCACTGGTAAAAGTTGAATTCTTAAACGTGTTGCCTACCCTTCCTGGTCATCCGAGATGCATGCTTCCCCAGACTATGACAAGCCCTCTAATGGCATTCATTACAGTGTGTTCTAATTATTTTCCCCTTCCCAATATGCTTGACTTACAAACGCCTACTCATCCCTCAGTTCTCAGATTAGCTACTGCTTCATTCAGGAAGCCTTCCCTGAAATCTCTAGACTGAGCAACTATCCCCCACAAGCTCCCACCTCACAGCAATACTTATTTTACTATTAACAGTTGTTTGTCTTTGCTCTCACTGGACTATAAACTCCAAAGAACAAATCCATGCTGACCGTGGCCCTACTTATTCCCAGCACCCAGAACAGAGCAGGCACACAGCAGGCACTTGATAAGTATTTGTTGACTCATTTTCCACCTCCTCCCATTAAAATGGGAGTTTCTTGAGGACTGGGAACCTGCTTTATTCATATTTGTGCCCCAAGTACATAGCATGCTGCCTAGCAACCAATTCCACCGGGCAATGAAGGTCTTCTTGACAATATGACCCCAACCTGGCAGGACTAGATGGTCCCTGCACAATGATTAAATGTCCAGTAAATTCTTTGATCATCTAGTGAGCCCTTGGACTTGAGGGGGCCACTTCCTGAATTCTGTGGTCATATCCACACCAGATTCCAGGCAAGGGAAGGGCCCTCGCTCTTCAAGCTCCTTCCTAAACCGACAACACCTGGGCCTGGAGTCTGCAGGGTCCTCTGAGGGCCCCTTCACCTGGTGAAGGAATAAATTCTTCCCTTGTCTTTCCTGGGCAGAAGTTAGAAAAGCTGCTGACCATGGTGTCCAGCTTCAGTAGCCTCTAAAGGGAGCAGGGAGATGGAGGCACCTGGAGGCCAATGAATGCAGTAAGAAATGACATGGCTCATGTGTGCAGAAGTGCCCGAGGAGGGGAAGCCTGGCAGGGTGGCCTCTGTGCTCGGGGGAGCTGAGAAACCAGAACGGCAAAGACAGAAGCCAGGAGGGATTTTCCAGACTTAACAGTAAGAAATCCACTTCAAAGCATTTATTACCAAAGAAATCCAAACAGGACTTGCTCAGAGACAGAAAGACTAACATGGAAACAAACAAATTAAAAAAAAACAAGAAACCAAAGAAGTAGTTATGATGAGAAAGAAAATAATGATGTAATGAACAGCGATGACAAAAAGCATTAATCATCTCAAGAGGAAAGAAAAGCAACGTCCACCAAAGCCAGGCTCCAGAGGAGACCACAAAAGACTTAAGAGTGAGAACTTCAGTACTAAATAGGAAGGTTCACCTATACACACAGGGATAAGAGGAGGAGGGGGATTTAGAATTAGAAAAATTAGGGCATTTCAAAACTACTCTTAAAAAAAGAGATTTATATTTTCCTAACAGAAAAACCTGAAAATGTTCAATATTCTTGTCTAACTCAGACATCCTGGAGGTGTGATTGAAACCCTTTCCAAAATAACTGGTTATTTATATTTAGAATATTATAATTTCTGCACCGTGAGACCCATGGTGGCAGGACAGCACTCGGCTGCCCTCCTGTCTGTTGGCTGATTCCTACTGCCTGCATCTAACTTCAGGAAGCGCCCTCTTCCCTGGCCTCCTACTCTAATTCCCTGGCGCACTTTCGCTTACTTCCCATTCCACCTCCACTCCGGCTCGCACTCAGGCTCACACTCTGTCTCTGCTCTCTTTTCCTGGCCTTGGGACCCGAGGCCATTGCGGGGCACCCAGGTTGCAGAGTGGAGAGTGCACAGAGGAGGGAGGTGGCTCTGCTGGCCGAAGTGGCGTCACCAAGGCAGCAGTGGGGACCCTGGAAAGGGACTCATTAGCAGAGCTGGAAAACAGATGATAGTGGTCCAGACAATCAGATCAGGCGGCCATCTTTCCTGCAAGAAGTCTGATGACTCTCTCAGAGACTGCTCATTACGGAACAAAAGGAAGAGTAAAGTACTATGTCCATTGGGACATAATTAGTTATGTAGGCAAAGTACAGAATTAAGTTAAAATTGTCATCTCTTAGGTCTCTATTTCAGACATTTGAAGATATATTAGTTGCAAATTAGGAGCTATGACTTAGTACAGAAAATATCAGTTGTATAAATTCCATTCAATAAACACTTAAGTGTATGTGTGCCTAATCTACCAAAAGTTATCAAATATGTGGATGACATGATCCCTACTTTTTTTTTTAAATGGCAGTCTCAGGAAGAGATGGAATGAACCACCCATTATTTGGGGGAGAAGGGGATATGGGGAAGTCAACTGTATCAACTGTATGACTGTTAGACTAAATTTAGCATTATTTCCATTATTTTTTAACTTTTTTCTAAGTTGTGTTGAATAGCCCAAGGAAGCTAACAAATTTTTTCTTCCTGATTTCTTTCCTGATCCCTACTCTTAAGAAGCTTAAAATACCTACTTGATATGGCAATGACAGATGTCCAGCAGAGTGCCCTGGCCTTGACACACTATATAACCATGTTGGAATACAGAGAAAGCTGTGCAGACAGATACATTTTAGGGATCCTGAAATGCAAATATGCTCTAGGAAATTGTTCCTAGAGACCACATCACTTACTAAATGCCCAATTGTAATGGAAATGGGATTTGTATAATTTCCAACTTGAGTAAAATGAATACAAAGCAATTTAATTCCAATTTGGAACTGGATTACTTCAATACAGAGATGTGTGTCTAGCGTGTAAATTTCAAGAAGATCAACTAACTTCCTTCCCCCTTCCCATCTTTTTGAAATACTCTACTCATGTCCTAGTTCATTTGAAGCTGTCTTACACTGACAAGGTTAATCAAAGTCAAATGATAATTAAGCATTTATCAGTGTCAAAAAATGAACCAAGCATTGCTACCATATAGTGAGATGTTGAATATAATGATTTTGAGAATAGTTTATTGATTCATATTTAACTGAAAATGTTCTCTGCTTTTACAAATTAGCACCTTCTAATCACAGGTTTTGTCTTACATTCAAAATTCTGTCTAACATCATAAATCTGAGAACTAGAACATATTAAAGATGCAGGGCCAAATATTTTGATTGCAGATAATCTATTGTTAGGTTTATCTGTGTGGCTGGCAGAATAATGGCCCCCAAAGATGTCCATGTCTTAATCGCTGGAACCTGTGAATATGTTTATGTTATATGACAAATATATTTTACAGATGTAATTAAATCCAAGATTTTAAGATTAAGGGGTAGTTATTCAGGATTATGCAGTGGGCCTAATGTAACCATAAGCATCCTTAAAAGGTAGAAGACAGAGTGAGAGAGATTTGAAGATGCTATGCTTCTGGTTTTGATGATGGAATAAGGAGTCATGAGCCAGGAGATGCAGGTGGCTCCTAGAAGCTCGGAAAGGTAAGCCAAAAGATTTTCCCCTAGAGTTTCCAGAAGGAATGCAGCCCAGTGAAACTGATTCCAGACTTCTGACTTCCAGAACTGAAAGATAATGCACTTCCCTTGTTTTAAAGCCAGTAAGTTTGTAGTCATTATAAGAATAGCAAAAGATAACTAATAATACAACTTGAAAATATTCCACTAAAGGCAATCAGTTACATGTGAACCCAGGCTCTATAACACACACACCCAACTAATCCACATAGGATGAATAAAAATTCTGTTTCAGGGAGTCAATAACAGGGTGATTTTATCATCTTCACAACCTCCATGGGAGTAGATTGGCCCCATAAATAAATACCTGAGGTTTGGTAAATGCTTTACAATCATTACAGAGTATGTCAATGAAGGTTTTAAGTAAAATCATTACCCACTGAATACTGATACAAGTCTGGTAGAACTTGACATATTTTAACCATGTGACACCTACCTTCGATCCAATTTACTAAAAACAAATTATGCAGTTAATTTAAAAACATATTTCTCCAAAAATACTTTTGGAGGAGGAGAAAGAAAAACTAATATAAATGGGAAAGAATCATTTGCCAAAGTCCTCTATAAATATGGTAGCACCACAAGAGAAACTGTCTCTTGAAAGTGGTCAGTCTCGCAGCACTACATTTTGCTTCTTTTCGGATGCCATGTTCTAAGAGAAGAAATAATTTCCCACTAAACGCTGTTCTATGACACTAGAAGAAAGAACTAATACCACTTACAAATGTTTAGGCACAGGAACATTTTGCGAGACACAAGACCTTACTATGACATGATTCTCCTCCACATAATGAATCTGCCTTACTAATATGACATTCGGGATGTTAGCCAGAGGCCTTATATGGCAACCATGAAAAACTCAAAAATGTTAATTTACTTCCTTCATTACAGATGATGTTTTCATGACAATTTACCATGAAAAAGAGCTTGCTTTATTAATCATAACTTGCTAAACAACCACTGACATAAAAAGCAATGCTAGCACAGAAAAGCAATAACCATCTAATTAAACAAAAACAGCCTTTACTCTAAAGTTGCAATTAGCACTGTCTATGCAGCTATAAAACAAGAGAAAGTAAGGAGGTGGTAGTCTTTCTGTGTGTGTGTTTTTTTTAAGCAGCTGGGTTTTGATGGTTTGTATGAAGAGGTGTGTCATTGGGTTCCAGTACTGGGATAATTGTGAAATCCTTAAATTACGGGCATTTAACAGATCACTGGGCACAACTGCTTTCATTCTATTGGAATTTATAAACAGAAAGATCAACAGTTTTTCGGTGCAAAGTTCTTAAATGTAACAGTGGTATTTGTTGAGTATGTCTACCAAAATTCACATGAATACTAAGGACAAGAGCTTTCAAATAAACAGTATTATACATTACCATTTTGTGTGAGTTTTGTGGAACAGAGAAAAGATGTTATCCAAAAAGACTCCTTTGTGGCTTTCATGGCTTGACTATTATTCCCAAGGAAAATACCCTTGGAAAAGGGAAGTTTGAGGTAGCGGGTAGTATCCTGAAGATTTGTGTTTTCTTCACACTGTAAAAAATATTTTTTTTTAAAAAAAGGGGGAAGGAAAAAAGAGATTTCATGAGAATTATTAAGCACCATTTTCATTTCTAGTGTTTATGAACTGGGAAACATTCCAAACAGCACTACAAATAGAATTTGGCTTTTAAGTAAAATGCAACAAAAATGTATGAAAGGAATTAAGCATGGATTTTGGACTCAAGCTGATTTGGTTTTGATTCCAATTCTGTCACTTCCCACACAAGTAACTTTATCAAGTTATTTAACCACTCAGGATTTCCGTCTCTATCTCTAAAACCTTATTGTGTTATCCTAAGAATTAGATTATGTAAGGCTTTTAACACAGTGCCTGATACACTGGAATTACTCAAGAAATTATATCTGCAGTGACCAGAGCCATTTTTTAAATATGCTTACATTCTTCCAGCATCTCATCTGAGGCCACTATTAAATAACACCTTACTTTGAAAACTGGTAATTAGAAGAAACTGTTATTTTAGAGTATTCTAATAGTCCCACTATGTGAGGGAAATAGCTACCTCACAGAAAATGTCAACTAACAAATATGAAAAGGATTACAGATTGAGAAAAAATAGTTTCATATGCCTAAAGTAATGCTTTCTTTAGTCAGGGATTGTTACTTAGAGCTAAAATCCGCAGGAAAATTTTGATGAGAACTGGAAATTCATATAATGCCAATTTAGCAACATCCAGATTACCTCCCATTGGCAAGAGGACAAATATAACTGTGTGTCAGGGGCCGGGCTGCCATCACACGAATGCAGGGCAGTGCAAAGAAACATTGACACTATCTACACTGAATTCTTACCCAAGATGTTGAACCTGAATCTACCACAACTACAGATCCAACTTGCACTTCATAGGAAATACAGGAGGCTGAGCAACCTGCTGAACACTCTGGGGAAGCAACCTGACAGAAGACGGCACTTTCTGTAGGATGCCTACGTTTGTCTCTTCAAGTCCAATGTTATAAGAAAAAAGGGGTTGTTCTAGATTAAATAACATGCCAGATGCAACAAATGGTCCTGGATTTGGACAAGCCTGCTGAAAAGGATTTTTTTTTACATTTCTATATGGATGAACTTCTAGATGAGACAAAAATTCAGTCAACAGAAAAATCATTGCCTGAAAAAGTGGATTAAACAGTGTATGTATTATGAAGCAACAAAGATGTCCTTCAGAAGGTGAATGGATAAACTGTGGTACATCTAGACAGTGAATATTACTCAGCGCTAAAAAGAAATGAGCTATCAAGCTACAAAAAGCTATGAAGGAAGCTTAAATGCATATTACTAAGTTAAAGAAACCAATCTGAGAAGGCTACATACTGTATGATTCCAACTATATGACATTCTGGAAAAGACAAAACTATGGAGACAGTAAAAAGATCAATGTTTGCCAGGGGTTGGTGGGGGAGGGATGGACAGGTAGAGCACAGAGGTTATTTTGTGCAGTGTGATATTATAATGGATATATGTCATTTTGCATTTGTCCAAACCCATAGAATGCACAATACCCAGAGTGAACCCTGAGGTCATCTCTGGGTGATTATTATGTGTCAACTCAGGTTCATCCCTGGTAAACAATGATGCACTCTGGTGACTGATGTTGATAATGTGGGAGGCTATGCATTTGGGGGTGGGGGGACAGGGTATATGGGAAAGCTCTGTGCCTTCCTCTCAATTTTACTGTATACCAAAAACTGCTCTAAAAAATAGTTTATTAAAAAATAGGTACCATGTAATGTCATTTGTACAAAACAGTTCATATAGAAAAATATCTAGAACTCTAAGGAATTAGCAATTAACATCATCTGTGTAATGAGAGTATGGTGTTTTTATTCTATTTTGATGATCTGTGTATTGTTTTGTAAAAAAGGTGACTTTAAATTTTTGAGAAAAAATATTGTAAGATAGTTAATACAGCTTAGATAATTTTGAGTATAAATTTTTAAAACTCACATGAACTTTATTCTTTTATTTTGTTTAAATATTTTCAAGGCTACTGTCCTGATAATAGCAAGAGTTTAAGCACTTTGTGTGAGTCACAAATTTTTTATTTTTTTTAATTTTAAATAAATCTTTAAGACAGATCTCTGTAACAAGGTTAGAGAAACAGAATCAGAATATTGCAAAGTGTTTTTCGAGCACAGCGGCCCATTACCAGGAGTACCTATAACGCAATAAATAGCCTTCATAATTCTCTTCTAATGCTACAACCTCAAATGCTTTTTTTTTAATGGGAGATATTTCATATAGATAAAAGAGTACATGAACACACATATATATGGTGTAAAGAAAAATACAAAGTGAACACTTCAAATGCCTTCTGCAGAAAGAGTGCTTAGGCAAAGTAATGTTCTGGAACCCTGGATCACCATCCCTCCCCCATCTCATTCTTGGGATCAGGGCTTGGAACACAGCAAGTCATAGCATGAGTCACAGCAACCTCCAACTGACCCTATTTCCTGCCTGGATCTGGTCTATGGGGCTAGGATCATGTTCTGGTCTGCATTCCACCACCTGACTTTTGCTCCTTATGTCTAACCACCACGTCCTATTGGCTGAAACGTCATTCGAACGTAGCATACTGTCCAGCTACTTGCAGGTCTCCTGCCCTGGTCTGGTATGCTCCATCTGTTCACAGAAATCCTGTCCCCCCTACAGCTATATCTCTTATCTTCCTCCCCCACCTAATGGCTCAATCCTCTTGGAATTCCTGCATGATATGCTCATCTAGCTCTACTGGTGATCATGGACGGTCCACTTCTGTGACTGGACAGAGATGGCAGCATCATGTCCTGCCGGAGAACTGTCGGTGGAAGACATGGTTGCCTTCTCCAGGGCCAGTCACTGTGGCCAGGTCAGTGTCACCAGCCCTGGTCCACTTCACTTTTCCCTCACCCAAGTGGGCCAAGCCTTAGCGTGTGAGCTTGTCTGAGGAGTGACACCTTGATATTATAGCTAAAGCCTATCACCCTCACTCAAGTACAAAATGTAATAATATAAACATTACTATGAACATAAAAGTTATTTCATGACCTTCCAGCAAGAATACTGGAGTGTGTATGTGTGTGTGTTGGAGGAGGGGGTTTGGGGAGAGCAGATGGAGAGAATTCTACCCATTGAATTAGTAAGCATTTCCTCATTCTTTGGTCTCTATGAACACATTAATATTTACCAGGGGTTCATAACTGATTTCTTTGTCTAGTAGGAGTCAAAGGAGATCTGCTATGTACAAGGTTAGAATTGGAGGCTTTACTCTATATCTGAAGAACTTAGGTGGCCTGGAGAAATAGCACAGAAAAACATCTCATAGTATATCTTCTTTTATTCTCTGAGATTTTTAGCATGTATCCTTAACACATCATACCAGCACGGGAGATTTTAAAAGAAATCCAAGCAACTACCACTTATGAGGGTTTTCTAAATGTGAGGTAGTTTACAAACCACTTTACATGTATTTTCTTATTCCCATAATAACCACGAGGTGGGACAGTGAAACCTGAGTTGCATATGTGATTTGCTCAACGTCACAGTATTAGTAAGTGTCAGAGTCAGGTTTTGAACCAAAATTTATGTTTACAACTATTACATAACACTGCCTCCTTTTGCTCCCTTCCCAGCTCTTCTGGGAAAGGGACTATTTGACCTCGGCTTGTTGTTTTGACCAAGTTCTGAGTTTTGCTATAGCAAAGTTAAGTTATATTGACTTATAGGTAACATACTGAATGGTGGGTAAGGCTAAGAAGACCACAAACAGTTCACTTTTCAAAAAAAAAACATGTTTACAGGAGATACCATGAGAGACAGTGTAGAGTGGTCTGTGGAGCTGAAATAGTTGCATATGTAATAAGTCTATGAGTCTGGCAGCAAAATGGGCAGCCCATGCCCTGAAACCAGATGGGGGACAGAAGGGACCGTGTGACCTGGAGGTAGTGGACAGGAAGCTGAAGTAGGAAGAGATGAGGCGTGACACAGGAGCTAGAGAACACAACAGATGAGTTAGGGGGCATGTATTCTTTCATTCAATAGAAGAGAATCTATAGAAGAGAAATGAGTTGAAGAGTAGAAATGGGGCTCCAGAAGGGGGCCTGTTGGGTAGGAGCAGGTGTCAGCAAGAGTTCACACCAAAAAGCTTCTCTGACCTCTTAGGGGGAAGTGCACAGTTCACCAGCAGACTCAGGGAGTGAGACAGAGTCATCAGTCCATGTTTCAGGCACTCTTCAGCCAGATGGGGGAAGGGGTTGCACTGAATGATTCTGAACCAGGACGTGGACCAGAGAAGCAAAGAGGAATGAACGATCTCCTCCTCCTGGGAGGGGCCCAAAGTTGATGCAGTCACAGCAACGTAGCTGGAAAAGCATGGCCTGGCATTCCTGCGCTTTAACTGGAAGCACCAGAGCAAAAGAGTCATGGTTCGGTGTTTGAATGTCTCCGAATCTGAGCAATGCAGGCTCAACGCCATAAAATGGCAGCACCAACGTGGTATGTAGGTGATAGATGGATTTGTCACCACAGTAAAATCCTGTTACACCCTAAACTAGATGGATGGTTAGGTAGAGATCTCTTGCATTCTGGGGAATACTTGCAAAACAACTGTTTGGTTTAGCATTTGAATTTTTCATCAAATCCAGTGCAAGCATGCAAGAAGGCAATATGAATATGAGATTAATAAGACACTAAGACACCGTCCTCCCATCCCCTGTGACAAACACAGCTAGAATGTTACTGATGTTACAGATGTATGATGATGGATAGATGAGGGAACAATTAACTGAACTGTTCTTTCTAGAATAAATAAGGCAACATGGCCACAGCCTCTTGAGACTGCTACTGGATTGTGGGAACAAAACAGTGCCACTGTCATAGTAAAGGACAACTCTGTTTTGCTTTGATAGGCTGGGAGCTGTGCAAGTCACCTTAAAAGGCATGAAGTTAATTTATTACAAATTAGAGCAGTGGCATTGAGAAATAGCCCTTTGCTTTACTACACTTGAGACTGAAATCAGATCTGACAGGGAGAGATGCTCCTTTGGCCGCTCACAGAAGAATTAAAATGCAAGCTCTGTGGTAGCAGTAATCATCTCAATTTTCTTTAAGATTATATAGCTTGGAAAGACTTCTTTGCCCAGAACTAAAAGCAGTGGGTACAATGAATGGGGCATCGTGCCCTGGGCCACTTTTTTGCCCGCTGTCTGAGACACGTGAAAGAGGCCTGCATGATCAGTCATAACGTGTTCCAGACATGCAGTATCTGTGCTAACGCAAGCTATGTGACTGAGAGATGAGCATCTACCACCTACTCAGGAATGACCTGGTACAGAAATCCATAGTATATTTACTAAATTAAGGGGTCTGTAATCTACTGGAAATAGAGAATTAAATTAAAAAAAAACAGTAAGGTAGACAATCGAGCTGGAATGATATATTAGCAGTTACAAAACCAGACTGAAATAGCTGTGGAAGCAAAATACCTTATTTTAGGGACTCTTTCAATATGATTAGCCATCCTTAATGTCATTATTAAACATTTATTAAATTCCTATGATTTGCCAGCCCTTTAATTCGGTGTTAAGAATGTAACAAGGAAATAAACACAGTCCCGTCCTTGAGGCCACTACCTGTCTGACCTCTGTACTCATCTGTTAATATTGATTACAAAACTCTTCTGAAACCACTGGACTCCAGCTCTCCTGGGGAAGGGAAGGAAGGCCTTCTGGGAAAGGGACTACTTGACCTCAGTCATAATGAATCAGAGGCTCACTGAGCAGGCAAGAGAGGGAAAGGCATATTACATGGAAGACACCATACATATAGAGGCATTGGCGGTATAAAAAGTGCATGATCGGACTGTGGCGACATGGCAGTTGAACATTACGTGGGATCCTGGATGGATCCTGAAACAGAAAAATGACATTGGTGGGAAAACTTGTGAAATTCAAATAAGTTTTGTTTTAACAGTATTGCACCAAGGTTAATTTAGTTTCAATAAATGTGCTTAGGTCATGTAAGATGTTAACATAAAGAGAAGTTGGGTGAAGGGCACATGGGAATTTCCTGTACTACTTTTGCTCTTTTGTAATTTTAAAATATCTTTAAAAACAACTGTTTTTAAAAGCACAGGTTTATTCAACCATATGTAGTTTAGTATCACTGGAACACGGGATTTTTCAAAACAAAAAGCCTTGGGACTACCCTAGACCTCTTAATCAGGAAAAACTCGAGGTGATCCTGATATTCACTTCTGGTTTATATTAGATTGAAATACTATCAAGGAGATGAACTGACCAGTCATGCAACCAGTTGCTTAGACGGGTAGATATGTGAGAAGTCAAGAAAATCTGCAGGGCTCTGTTTGCAGCAGGAGCTTCGCTTTGGTGGTGCCGAGTTTGAGGTGCCTCTGGTCATCCTCAACAGACATGTGGCAAGTTAATCCATGAAAGTAGATCGGATGGTTCTAGAGTACAGGAGACGTAGGTGGTGGCTAAGGATTAAATCCAGCATAACCAACATTTAGGGTATGGAGAGAAGAGCGAAGAGTCTTCAAAGGGGAAGGATGTAACTCAGGAAAATGCTCAGACAGACCAAAGAAGGTGAGATTTTTTAAGAAGAGAAGTAAGCAGCATGTTACACACTATAGGAAAGTCAAATAAGGAGAGATTTTGACAGTGCGCAGTGGCTTTCGCCTCTGGTGGGCACTGGTGACCTTGAGAGGGAGACTTGAGATGTGGGGAAAGATGCAGCCTGAGGAAGAAGTGGAATTTAAGGAAGAAAAGACAGTGAGAGAAGACTGGCTTTTCATGTAGGCAGGCTGTGATCAGAAGGGAAAAGGGAGGTTGGGGACTACAAAATTTTTTTTGTTTTAAACAAAAAGGCTTGAGCATGTCTACAATCAGAGAGAATACTGCCAGAAGAAAGGAAATAGTTACAGATGCAAGAGGAAGAGGGGATACTGGGAGGAGCAGGTCCCAGAGGAGGCAGGAGGAAGATCCGGAAGGAAGCAGGTGGAAGAATTAGCCTTGGATGCAAGGAGTCTTGCCTCTCCTCGCAGACAGGAAGCAGGAAGGAAGGGAAGGATGCAGATAAGTTTGCGGGTGGCAAGGGAGAGAGCACAGGAAGTTAAGGAAGTTCCTGTCCAACGGCTACTGTTTGCTCTGTTAAGTAGGTAGAAGGGAAGTGGTGGGATAGGCAGAATGGCAAAATCTTGTAAAGAGCTCTGGTGCAGACTGAGAGAGCTGATTTGGTTGCCTGTGGCGCTGACGGTCCTGTATCTGCACCCATCAGGTTAACCTGTAACAACAGTGTCAGCCCTCTAGACATCCTCAGCTGCTATAGGAGGGGCAATGTTGATGGACTGATCCAGGGCTGGTGTTTTTTTCCCATGCAGGCACAGTAGAACTAAGGATCAAGGGATACCCTGGATAAGGAAAGGAAGAAAGTGAAGTCAGGCAGGGCCTATCAGAGGAGAATAAGATTAAAAAACAGGTATGGTCAGAAAATTGGAAGGTTGAAAGGTTAAGGTCAGGATATGGGGAATTTAAGACTTTTGGTTAGAAGTGGTTCTGGATTATTTCATCCATCCATGTAGTATTTATTTAGCACCCACATGGAAGGTCCTGCTGGCTGTGGATGAAGCAAGGCCAGGGAGAGGTCACAGTGACACAACACAAGTGAAGGTTGCTGGAATTCAGGTGACGGAGAAACAAGAGGAGAGGGCGCTGGACAGGCCAACCGACAGGAGAAGACAGCTTTGAGCTAGGGATTATGCTGACTGTGGGAAAGTGAACAGCTGCCCACCCCCATCTCCCCACTCTTCCGTTCTGGCCAGTAAATGCGTATTGGGAGGAGACAGTAACTAGGTGGGTGGACAGCTGCAGCAGTGCATGGAATGAGCCCAGAGAGGCAGGCAAGCTCTTTACAAGGGGGTGGAGAACTGGTATCTCTAAGGCACTGGGGCCTTTAGACTTATCAGCCCTCTGGACCCTGGACACAAGCCTTCAGAAAACGAGGTCTCCCTACTCAACAAGCTGGTCAGGAAGCTCTCTCAGCAGGGGAGATCCAGGTTTCTGTTAAGGCAGAGCATCTGGGGAAGACTGAAGACATAGTGGTATTAATTTGTTACAGTGAAGGGGCTGAACGTCACATACACTGCCTTCAGTGCTGACATGTCTACCTATTAAGTTATCTTAGACTTTTTCTGTCTTCAGCTTGGCATGCCTTTATGCTAAACTTACCAGGTTACGTATTCTTAATTTTTAAAATTTTGTAGATGTTCATTTTTTAATTTCTCTCACAATGTGTAATGAAACAAGGGTTGTGTGCCCAGCTCTCCTATGCCCAGGTGCAGGGGGGACAGATACGCTCGGGCTTGTCTAAGAGCCAGTGACCACGGTTGCCAGGCAGCCTGTCTCGGGCAGCCAGAGGAGCACAGAGGGTTCTCTAGGTAGCAAGACATGTGGCGGGCCCACTGGCATACCCTGACGTTCACACTCCGCCCACGTTTCATTTTACTTATGAGTGTAAACAGATTATAGGGAAGGATGAGGGGAGAGCAAAAGCTTTCACCTGAATCTGAGAAATCCCTCTCAAAGACAGTGGCCAGTGAGGACAAGTGCCTGTGCAGCGCTCTACAGAGCAGGTGGGGCACTAGAAACTTGCAGGAAAACCTATGACCCCCAAAGGGTTTATGGACAAACCTTTAGGAAGGAAAGGTGAAATAAAAGAATCTGCAACAGATTCTTACAGCCTAGGCCACCCCATCAAATTAATCCTTCTCCAATCAAGGAATCAGGACCATCATGGGTTGGGCTGGTTCTTACCTGGTCCTTCTCCTGCTCAGATGTATTGGGTTAGGAAGCCAGGAAATCCCACCATAAGGAATCAGATTTCTACTAAGCAAAACCCCAGCCAGGCTGAGTTGGGCCGTTTCTGCCATGGTGGTGTAGTCAACAAGGATGAATTTGCAGAACCCTAATTTCTCAAAGGTAGACTACATTATTACTATTACTATTATTAGGCTTGTTTGCTTATTTATTTAAGTTATACACATACTGGACCTGAAGGTGTTTTAGAATGTATTTTCAAGGACTAAAAAATCCTTCACTGGAATAAGCCAGAATGGGTCATGAGTGCATAGCTATTAACTTCCTATCTTCCATTTTGATTTCTCACATCATTCTCCTTAAGAGACTTGACTTTTGAGAAATGAATTCTCTTACACTCTCTATTGCAGTCTCTTTTCTAAACTTGCTTTCCAGAAAGTAGCTGGAGAGGGGCAGCCAGAAACATCCCTGCAAAGCAGCGTAAGAGAACAGTCCTACCAGAAAGCAGTGAAATAATAAAATGTAGATTAAATACTGTTACCAGCAAATAAGCAATTCCAAATGGAGGTTCTGAACATAGCCATCAGCCATGTGGAGATACCATTAATTTTCTGAGAACCGTAAAAGGGACTATGGAAGCACAAAATCTCTAATGACTACTAAGTTATTTTACTTATGTTTCTAGAGCTAACATAGTCAGAATATTATAGATTTCAGAGTTTATTTCCACTGAAAATGACTCCAAGCATGTAATCAATCATGTAAACTTGAAAATGTCCTTGAAAGGAGTCTTTGCCCTCAGAATTCCTTACCTCCTACCACAGAGGATGAGTCTAGGTCCTTGTCAGACTATTAACTGTTAACTCCTCTGGAAGATTTCCTTAAAACACACTCAGTGGAGTCCAGCCGCTGCTACAAAGTCCAGCTCTCTCACAAACTAGGCTATTAAACAGTCTTTAACATAGAAGTTTTCTTCTTAGCTACAGTAGAATTGAGTTTTTAAACTAATACCTTACATGAGGAGCATGTAGGTTTTAACTCTAAGTAATCCACTATGAACCACAATTATTCTCTGTATTATATCTGCAAAAATATAACCTTCTCTCATCAGCCTTCAATTTTATAGACCGTATCATCAATGAATGACACAAAATACAGTTTTTAAAGACTTATGGCAGTTTGTTTCTTCAGAACCTTAGAATATACATTACTATCAAGATTATGATAGAAGAATGGTCTTTAGTTAGAAATTCCATAATTAAATGGTATAAAACAAGGCTAAGTCTAACTTTATGTCTCTTCTCACTTTTATTTATTTATTTATTTTTTAATAATTTATTTTGGTATCATTATTCTACAATTACATGTAAATTATTATGGTTATTAAACTACCCCCTTCATCAGGTCCCCCCCACCAACTCCATTACAGTCATTGTCCATCAGCGTAGTAAGATGCTATAGAATCACTAATTGTCTTCTCTGAGTTGTACAGCCCTCCACATGCCCCCCCAACATTACATCTGCTAAATGTAACACCCCCTTTTCCCTCTTATACCTCCCTTCCCACCCATCTTAACCAGTCCCTTTCCCTCTGGTAACTATTAGTCCCTTCTTGGGGTCTGTGAATCTCCTGCTGTTTTATTCCTTCAGTTTTTTTCATTGTTCTTATACTCCACATATGAGTGAAATCATTTGATACTTGTCTTTTTCGGCTTGGCTTATTTCACTGAGCATAATACCCTCTAACTCCATCCATGTTGTTGCAAATTGTAGGATTTGTTTTCTTCTTATGGCTGAATAATATTCCATTGTGTATATGTACCACCTCTTCTTTATCCATTCATCTACTGATGGACACTTAGGTTGCTTCCATTTCTTGGCTATTGTAAATAGTGCTGCGATAAACATAGGGGTGCATCTGTCTTTTTCAAATTGGGCTGCTGCATTCTTAGGGTTAATTCCTAGGAGTGGAATTCCTGGGTCAAATGGTATTTCTATTTTGAGTTTTTTGAGGAACCTCCATACTACTTTCCACAATGGTTGAACTAATTTGCATTCCCACCAGCAGTGCAGGAGGGTTCCCTTTTCTCCACATCCTCACCAACATTTGATGTTGATTGTGTTTTGGATGTTGGCCATCCTCACTGGTGTGAGGTGATAACTCACTGTGGTTTTAATCTGCATTTCTCTGATGACTAGTGATGTGGAGCATCTTTTCATGTGTCTGTTGGCCACCTGAATTTCTTCTTTGGAGTAGTGTCTATTCATGTCCTCTGCCCATTTCTTAATTGGATTATTTGCTTTTTGTTTGTTGAGGTGCGTGAGTTCTTTATATATTTTGGATGTCAACCCCTTATCAGATATGTCATTTATGAATATATGCTCCCATACTGTAGTATCTCTTTTTGTTCTACTGATGGTGTCCTTTGCTGTAGAGAAGCTTTTCAGCTTGATATGGTCCCACTTGTTCATTTTTGCTTTTATTTCCCTTGCCTGGGGTGATATGTTTATGAAGAAGTTGCTCATGTTTATGTCTAAGAGATTTTTGCCTATGTTTTTTTCTAAGAGTTTTATGGTTTCACGACTTATATTCAGGTCTTTGATCCACCTTGAGTTGACCTTTGTATATGGGGCTAGACAGTAGTCCAGTTTCATTCTCTTACATGTAGCTGTCCAGTTTTGCCAACACCAGCTGCTGAAGAGGCTGTCATCTCCCCATTGTATATCCAAGGCTCCTTTATCAAATATTAATTGACTGTATATGTTTGGGTTAATGTTTGGATTTTCTATTCTGTTCCACTGGTCTGTGGGTCTGTTTTTGTGCCAATATCAAATTGTCTTGATTACTGTGGCTTTGTAGTAGAGCTTGAAGTCATAGAGTGTGATTCCCTGTTTTATTCCTCCTTCTCAGGATTGATTTGGCTATTCGGGGTCTTTTGTGGTTCCATATGAATTTTAGAATTATTTGTTCCAGTTCATTGAAGAAAGCTGTTGGTAGTTTGATAGGGATTGTGTTGAACCTGTAGATTGCTTTAGGTAGTATAGCCATTTTGACAATATTTATCCTTCCTAGCCAAGAGCATGGGATGCATTTCCATTTGTTAGTGTCCTCTTTAATTTCTCTTAGGAGTGTCTTGTAGTTTTCAGAGTACGGGTCTTTCACTTCCTTCGTTAGGTTTATTCCTAGGTATTTTATTCTTTTTGATGCAATTGTGAATGGAATTGTTTTTCTGATTTCTCTTTCTGTTAGTTCATCATTAGTGTATAGGAAAGCAACAGATTTCTGTGTGTTAATTTTGTATCCTGCAACTTTGCTGAATTCAGATATTAGTTCTAGTAGTTTTGGAATGGAATCTTTAGGGTTTTTTATGTACAGTATCATGTCATCTGCAAATAGTGACAATTTGACTTCTTCTTTACCAATCTGGATGCCTGTATGTCTTTGTTTTGTCTGACTGCCGTGGCTAGGACCTCCTATACTATGTTGAATAACAGTGGAGAGAGTAGGCATCCCTGTCTTGTTCCCGATCTTAGATGGAAAGCTTTCAGCTTCTTGCTGTTAAGTATGATGTAAGCTGTGGGTTTGTCATATATAGCCTTTATGATTTTGAGGTACTTGCCGTCTATACCCATTTTGTTGAGAGTTTTAATCAGGAATGGATGCTGAATTTTGTCAAATGCTTTTTCTGCATCTATGGAGATGATCATGTGGTTTTTGTTCTTCTTTTTGTTGATGTGGTGGATGATGTTGATGGATTTTTGAGTGTTGTATCATCCTTACATCCCTGAGATGAATCCCACCTGATCATGGTGTATGATCCTCTTGATGTATTTTTGAATTCGGTTTGCTAATATTTTGTTCAGTATTTTTGCATCTATGTTCATCAGGAATATTGGTCTGTAATTTTCTTTTTTGGTGAGGTCTTTGCCAGGTTTTGGTATTAGAGTGATGCTGGCTTCACAGAATGAGTTTGGAAGTATTCCCTCCTCTTCTATTTTTTGGAAAACTTTAATGAGAATGGGTATTATTTCTTCTCTATATGTCTGATAAAATGTAGAGGTGAGTCCTTCTGGCCCGGGGATTTTTTCTTGGGTAGTTTTTTGATTACCGATTCAATTTCGTTGCTTGTGATTGGTCTGTTTTTCTGTTTCCTCCTTGGTCAGTCTTGGAACATTGTATTTTTCTAAGAAGTTGTCTATTTCTTCTATGTTTTCCAGCTTGTTAGCATATAGTTCTCATAGTAGTCTCTTATAATTCTTTGTATGTCTGTAGGGTCCGTTGTGATTTTTCCTTTCTCATTTCTCATTCGGTTTATGTGTGTAGATGGTCTTTTTCTTTTAATAAGTCTGGCTAGGAGTTTATCTATTTTGCTTATTTTTTCACAGAACCAGCTCTTGGTTTCATTGATTTTTTCTATTATTTTATTCTTCTCAATTTTATTTCTTCTCTGATCTTTATTATGTCCCTCCTTCTGGTGACTTTGGGCCTCATTTGTTCTTCTTTTTCCAATTTCAGTAATTGTGTCTTTAGACTATTCGTTTGGGATTGTTCTTCCTTCTTTAAATAGGCCTGGATTGCAATATATTTTCCTCTTAGAACTGCCTTTGCTGCGTCCCACAGAACTTGCGGTTTGTGTTATTGTTGTCATTAGTCTCCATATATTGTTTGATCTCTGTTTTTATTTGGTCATTTATCCATTGATTATTTAGGAGCATGTTATTAAGCCTCCATGTATTTGTGAGCCTTTTTGGTTTCTTTGTACAATTTATTTCTAGTTTTACACCTTTGTGATCTGAGAAGTTGGTTGGTAGAATTTCAATATTTTTGACTTTACTGAGGTTCTTTTTGTGGTCTAGTATGTGGTCTATTCTAGAAAATGTTCCATGTGCACTTGAGAAGAATGTGTATCCTCCTGCTTTTGGGTGTAGAGTTCTGTAGATGTCTGTTAGGTCCATCTGTTCTAGTGTGTTGTTCAGTGCCTCTGTGTCTTTACTTATTTTCTGTCTGGTTGATCTGTCCTTCAGAGGGAGTGGTCTGTTGACGTCTTCTAAAATGAATGCATTTCTTTCATTTCCTCCTTTAATTCTGTTAGTATTTGTTTCACATATGCTGGCGCTCCTGTGTTGGGTGCATATATATTTATAATGGTTATATCTTCTTGTTGGACTGACCTCTTTATCATTATGTAATGTCATTCTTTATCTCTTGCTACTTTCTTCGTTTTGAAGTCTATTTTGTCTGATACAAGTACTGCAACACCTAATTTTCTCTCCCTGTTGTTTGCAAGAAATATCTTTTTCCATCCCTTCTCCTTTAGTCTGTGTATATCTTTGGGTTTGAGGTGAGTCTCTTGAAGCAGCATATAGATGGGTCTTGCTTTTTTATCCATTTTGTTACTCTGTGTCTTTTGATTGGTGCATTCAGTCCATTTATACTTAGGGTGATTATTGATAGATATGTACTTATTGCAATTGCTGGCTTTAGATTTGTGGTTACCAAAGTTTCAAGGGTAGCTTCTTTACTATCAGTCTAACTTAACTTTCTTGTTAAGTTATTGTAAACACCGTCTGATAATTCTTTACTTCTCTCCCTTCTTATTCCTCCTCCTCCATTCTTTATATAATAGGTGTTTTATTCTTTGCCTTTAGTTGGTATTTGGATGGTCTGCTTTCTTTGCTATGATTTTATTTTCTCTGGTGACATCCTTTTAGCCTTAGGAGTGCTTCCCTCTAGAGCAGTCCCTTTAAGATATCCTGTAGAGGTGATTTATGGGAGGCAAACTCCCTCAGCTTTCACTTGTCTGGGAATTGTTTAATCCCTCCCTAAAATTTAAATGATGATGGTGCTGCATACAATATTCTTGGTTCAAGGCCCTTTTGTTTCATTATGTTAAATATATCATGCCATTCTCTTCTGGCCTGTAAGGTTTCTGTTGAGAAGTCTGATGATAGTCTGATGGGTTTTCCTTTGTAGGTGATCTTTTTTTCTCTCTCTAGCTGCCTTTAATACTCTGTCCTTATCTTTGATATTTGCCATTTTAATTATTAAGTGTCTTGGTGTTGTCTCCATTTGGTCCCTTGTGTTGGGAGATCTGTGGGCTTCCATGGACTGTGAGACTATTTCCTTCCCCAGCATGGGGAAGTTTTCATAAATTATTTCTTCAAAAACACTTTCTATCCCTTTTTCTCTCTCTTCTTCTCCTGGTACTGCTATAATCCGAATATTGTTCCGTTTGGATTGGTCACACAGTTCTCCTAATATTCTTTCATTCCTAGAGATCCTTTTATCTCTCTCTGCCTCAGCTTCTCTGTATTCCTGTTCTTTTATTTCTTTTCCATTGACAGTCTCTTGCATCTCGTCCCGTCTGCTGCTAGGCCCGTCGATGGCTTGTCTCATTTCTGCATTGTCTTTCCTCACTTCCCTCACTTCCTCCCTCAGCTCTTGCATATTTCTCTGTGCATCCATCAGTATGGTTATGGCTTTTATTCTGAATTCTTTTTCAGGATGATTGTGCATGTCCATCCCATCAGACTCTCTCTTTGGGGTGTCTGGCTGATCTTAGTCTGGACCGTATTCCTCTGTCTTTTCATGGCGATAGAAGTGGTCACTGGTAGGCCCCATGTGTGTCAGCTGGGAGAACAAAGTCCCTTCTTGCTTGTTGTTCTCCTTTCCCTTCTCCCTGGCCTGAGCTGTTTTCCTGCACACCGGGAGGCAGCCTCTGGGATAATCCCCTGAACTGCCTGTGTGCAGGGTCACCCTCAGCTTAGACCTGGTTCTGGGGCTCTTCCCGCTTAGCTGAGCGCCCGCAGGGAGTCTGCCCCGCCAGCCGGGGAGGGAATGAATGGCAGGCTGCTGATCTCCGTGGGAAGGCTCGGCACGGCTGCCTTGCCCGGCCACCGGCCAAGGGGTCTGAAATTCCCCCAGACTCCCAGCCTGCTGGGCTGAGTGCGCTGGGACGATTTTGTTCCACTGCTGGGCCCTTGTCTCTTTAAGACTTACAAAAAAAAAGCGCCCACTGGGATGTGAGTCTGTGAGGATGCTGTGGGTGGCACCGCTCTTCCACTGTTCTGTAGCAGTGGCTCTGCCGTACCCTTTGCCGCTCTGGCCGGGTGGGTGTGAACAAATGGCAGGCTGCTGATCTCTGTGGAAAGGCTCAGCGTGGCTACTTTTCCGGTCTCTGTCCAAGGGGTCCGAAATTCCCCAAGACTCCCAGTCTGCTGGGCTGAGTGCGCTGGGATGATTTTGTTCCGCTGTTGGGCCCTTGTCTCTTTAAGAGTTTTAAAAAAAGTGCCCACTTTTCTTTTGTCCTGGGGATCCAGCTGAGAGGACCCGCTTGCGTTCTCCATCTCAGATCCTGCACTTCTATTTCTCTAATCTCTGTTACACCATGCGATGTGTGTCAGTGCTCCTGGCGCAGATCACCAGGGCTGGTTATTTGTGGGGCTTGTGCTTCCATTCCCTCCCACTCTGAATCTTTTACTCCCACCGGTGCACTGGGGTCAGGGAGTGCTCGGGTCCCACCGGGTCGTGGCTTTGTATCTTACCTGCTTCATGACGCGCTGAGTTCTCGCAGGTGTAGCTGTAGCCTGGCTGTTGTCCTGTATCTTCTGGTCTCTCTTTTAGGAATAGTTGTATTTGTTGTATTTTAATAAATATATATGGTTTTGGGAGGAGATTTCTACCGCCCTGCTCACGCCGCCATCTTCCTGGTCACGCTTTTTAACTGTGTCGCATCTACACTTTAGTTTATCGTGTACCCTGCAGCCTTGTTTATAATGGTTTGTTAATAAAGAAGCTGTAAGCTTTATGCAGCCAAACTTACAGACTTTCTCTGTACTTGATTTCTAACATTTGGGCCGTCCTTAGAAAGGCTCTCCTTCCGTATTATAAAAATGTTCACTCATATTTTAAGTCTCTTGCAGCTCTGTTTTTTACATCTCATCTGGAATTTCTTTTGGTATAAGAAGGAAAGGTAGGGATTCAGCCCTTTCTTTTCCCCCCAGTATCCATCATGGTCATCTCCACAATGCTTATTAAATGGGTATTCTTTTACCCAGTGATTTGAAATCCACTCCTCCCGTTATCTTTTTTTTTTTCCTATTTTGTTTAAATAATAAATGCAAGGCTGCAATTATCAGTATCTGTGTTCCTTCCTACATGGCTGAGGAAGGATATGCATTATGCTCATAATACGGTTTTATAATCATAAACTGTAAGTGGCCTTAAGCTGACATTGAACTTGTTGGCTCAGTATCATTAAAAAGAAAATCATGGCATCAACTAGACTAAAAAGGAAAGTTGTTATACTTGGTAAGTATTACACATCTCTTTAAATAAATTATGCTGAATAACCCTAATTATAAGACAATTCAGCTACTTAGGGTTTTTGTGTGGAGCTAATGCTGCTTGATGGGCCTGCCCCAAATTAGATAACCTACAGACACCATCCTGAACCTCCTTTGTGCTTGAAGAATATCACTGGGAACACTTGCCCCTTAAATTATTCAAGCTCAAATAAATTTGCCTATTCTGTATGGAGCAGAATTCTGGGTACTCAGTGAAAATTTGTGCAAAGGCTTGAGCTGATTCAAAGCTTTGTGTTTTTTAAAGGTTTTGGTCTTGCCAATAGGTGCCCAATAGGCCTTTAGTATTGGAGTAGAATGGTTCTCTGGGAATCAATACCAGTAGGATTCCGAAGGGCTCACAAGGAGAAGCAAGCTCTGCTACCTGTCCTATGTTTTTAGTATATGGATGACTCCCATCAGCAACTAACAATTGTGGTATTATCTGCGTTCATTTGGAGCAGTCAACCTGGACTTGACTGGAAACTTAGCACCTGCCCCAAACACACCCTCTGACCCACAGGTTAAAGAGCCCACACCCGATGTGCCTTACAGGAGCAAATCATTCTTCTGTATATTATTAGGAAGCTGCAAGCCCAGTTTTAATTATCTTAACCTGCCTTTTCTGAGTCAAGATTTAATGTTAACAGTGAGGCAATGTCACACCCATAGAAAGTACCATCATGTTTTTTGGAAACTAACAGCTGAAGACATTGCCTTCCACATTACATATCTCACATAAGGGACCTCTGACCTAACGGAGAGGTGAATTGATCACCTTAGGCGTCTAGTACATTGAGCTACTCTGTTTGCTTTACTGGTTACTCTACTTTAAAATACTTTTTCTTTGTATTTTAACACTATAGGCGCCTTTAAGACACTTTTCAAAGCAGAGAGAATGTGCCAGAAAGGGAGGTAACTTGCACTGTTACGTTTGCCACTGTACGTGCAGTACTGAGAACCATGTCTAACCTGTCATTTGTCATCATCAGTATGCTGACCAAAGAGAAAATGAGTGATTAAAGGAATATGCACATACATATACACATGCAAATAGAAATTACTAGGTATATTATGCACTGACACTCATATTTTAGTTATAATTCAAAGGTAAAGAGTTTTTGTTTGTAATCTCCTTTATTAATAGTAACTCTTCATGGCACATGTACAACCTGCCAGGACCCTCTGACACAGTGGCTGCTCTCGAGAGCCTCATAAATCTACTGGGATAAGCAAGGCATCATCAGATAATTACAGGATGATGTAGTGAGAACAATGGTAAGAGGTGTAGGCAGATATCCAGGGAACTCGGGACAGCAGTTGGCCAGCTGGGAACATATGGAGTAGGGGGTGGGGAGTGGGGACCATTCTGGAAAAGGCTGTAGTCAAGGTGAGCCTCCAAGGATGAGCAGGAATTGGGGTGGGGGTGGGGCATGACTCCAGGAGGGCCAAGGGTAGAGGCGCAGCACAGACAACTATCAGGCAGGGAGTAAGGAACTAGCAGGAGCTGGGCATGTGTGGCTGTGGAGTCAAGTAAAGAACTGAAGCTGGAGAGATGAAGCAGTAGGGAGTCGGAAGCCTGGCATACCCTGAGGAGACTGTTATTTATTCTCTCAGCAGTGGGAGCTTTTCACTGGGTTTAAACTAGGAAGTGGCCTGGTTATATTTGCCTCTTAGACAGGTCCCCTTAATGGCTGGTGAAACCTGGACTAGAGGAGACAACACCCAGGTTGACAGGACCAGTTAGCCCAGGTGAGTTGATGAGAACCTGGAATGTCACTTGGCTACAGAAATGGAGAAATGCAAAGGAGAAATATTTGTAGAAACTGGGTACTTGAATTCTGTATTCCACAGTTCTTAGTATTTCTATTCTATACTTCATTACTACTATTTTCAGGTAACTTCTAAGGATCTTGTTTTATGAATTTTCTTTTATCGCCTACAGTATACTTCATTCCCAATGTTTTTATGACAATTCTTGATACAAAAAATAGAAAGGAACAACCAATAAAAGTTGTCATGACAAAGCACAGTCACTTCTCTGCTTAGTAAGAGTAGCAAACAAGAAACAACGTGAGGCTGGGCCTGCTAAATTACCTCTGGGCATATACAGATCTAGATGTGAAAGCAGGTAGGTGCTGGCAATACTCAAAAACTTACTTGCAAGATTATTTACTACTATCACAGCAAAGGACTTTAAGGTAAACATATAGACTTACCCAATTCAAATACCTACAACCTAAATTAAGATGAAAATATAAATTATCTTTGAAATATATTTTAGGAATATGACACAGAACATAGAGACAGTATTTTCTAAAACACACTCCCTGGCAGCAATCTTCCAAAAGAGTCATTCTTTTTCTCTTTTCCAGAGCAATTACAAGACAGTGAGTTAATAATTCAGTCCTATATTTCACAGTCCATTACTGACATCTGATTGATGTTACCTTATGCACAATGAGTTCATGAGTGCCATCTGGAAGAGTCCTACCATCTTCCTGCATCAGGGGGACGAAAGAGAAACCGAACAATTTCTTCTCTCCTTTTTCCTTTGCTGTGTGGGGAAAAAAAAATTGGTTGCTTACTTAAACACCCATGTTCAGATGCAGAGATTGTTAAGAAGCATGTTCATCAAGAAATACAACCCACACTCACCAGTTTTCTCTACACAATGGAGGAAAGCTGTAATGATGGGATCTCTATCTACAGTAGTTACCTCCAATCCTATATTCCTGATGTAATCTAGAATTACATTCCTTGACATTTTCTTCATGGGATTATCTGAAATTATGTTTTTAAAAAATTTCTGGTTTGCCTCTATTTTCTCCTCACCTCCTATCCTCCACTCCTGGACATAAGCATCACTGAGGGTAGGATTCTTCTCTGTTTTATTTTATTCTAAGCTTGGTATCTCAAAGAGTGACAAGAACATAGCAGGTTCTCAATAAATATGTTAACTAAATGAATGAGTGAATGAATGAATGTGAAATGCAATGTTTTCTTTAGCTTGTGGAAAGGGAGTCTCTAAGCTCTGCCTCAATCCATGACAGAATTTTCCACATTCGGTGTGTGAAGACACATCTCTGTGTGAAGACAGATTACCCTGTGGAAATCTACCTCTTTGGAATGTTACGCCTGCTGAAAAACAACATGAATTGCAATCTATAGGTTAATAAGGTCTTACTGAATAGTACTCCTGAAGCCGGAAATAAGGCAATGAGGTTTTCAGATGCCTAATTAAGAATTACAATGGATAGAAATGTCAAGGATAATTGGCAGTTATTTGTAGATAAGGAAATTGAGATCACTCCATGTTAGGTAACCTACTCTAGATATCTTGAGTACCATTCCAGTCCTTTCCATCCAGCTTCCTTTTCTCCAAAACAGGAGAAAGCATTAAAGGAACGTCCCTGTATTTAGATGTGCAAGGAGGAGTCCCAGAGCGGAGTGTCTATCATGAGCTGGATGGTTATTCTTTCCCATGTGGTGTGGAAGTAGAGCATTATACTTGCTAGAAAAGCCCAGCTTTGGGATGCAGTCAGACCTGAGCTAGAGGAGTTAGACAGTCTGATTCAAGTCTGATCTTGAAGATCAGACAAGAGGCTTTAGCAACACATGGTTCCCTTACAATTGCTTCTGGGATTTAACCACAAGGAAGTGGAGTCCCACACAGAGAACAGTAGTAATTTTGGCTCCTAGCATGAGGACATCCCTGAAAATGTGATGACAACAAAGGATTTTCTTTTAAAAGATTAATTTTAACCCCAGAGAGAAACTGGGAAAATATCAATATTCTTTCAAGTTAAGTGGCAAACACAGCAAAGATCTCTGGGAAGAGATTGCTAAATCAGTGAGAGTGCTGGGCATGGAATTTAGGATTTAGGGGGGAAGACTCACTTAGAAATAATTTCCTGAGTTTATTTGAATATCTTTTTGGTGTGGTTTTGGTGTTCAATTTGGAAGGATAAAAAGATTCCAGGAAGAATGAAATTAGCAAGGATAAGAAACAAGGCAACAGTTTCTCCAAATTTGTCTTGTTAGAAATAAAAATAAATACCAAAGTTTAAAGAACATGGCCTTTTGTCTTGAGCTATTAGATTAACATTAATAAACTGGATGGACTGTTTATACACAGTATGCATGATACGATCCCCCTTTACTAACAAAGACCCTCAGTTTATAGATTCGACCTCTCAACTTTCCAATTCATTCTTTGTAGTACCCCAACTCCAACAATTCTGCTGGAACTGACCTCTCAATTTCTTGGCCCAACCCTCCTTGCCCCTCCACTGTCAGTTCCCACTTGTATGGCACATCTTCTAATCAGTTCCTCACAAAAAGTCTTTAACTCTTACTCCTCAATGCTTCCCACTACGATACTGCAGCCTGGTGAGACCCAACATGTGCCTGACTCCACGCCCACAGGAGACTCATTTCACTTCAATTAATGCACACTGACCACAAATGGGCCCTTAACTGGGCAAACTTTCTACCTCTCCCTAATCAATTCACCTTTTTAATAGCTTTTCTAGACAATTATTTCATTCACTCTCCTCCCTTCTCAAGCCTCTGAGACCAGGGCACCTTCCTCCCTCTCAGCGGAGGGGGAGCGAACTCCCAGGTGTTCCACTCACTGGCCGGCCTGCATCTGGCCCCTGCGCGGTGCCTGAATTCTGCCTGCTCCTCCCTAGCTGGTAACCTGGGCACTGGGCCCATACTTCCCTTACTCAAGGATACTGCTTCTAGTTCTCCCCTCTCTCTTCTACAGCAGCATCTTCCCCCTCTCTACCAAATCATTGCACCAAACAAATATGTTTTAAAGGCTCCACCTTAAAACAAAAACAGAAAACCCCTCCTATGCCCCATTGTTCCATTACAGCTACTATCCTACTTCTCTGCTCTCTCATATTCTTCACAGCAGTTTCTCAAAGGTTTGTCTGTCTTCACTGCCTGTGCTTCCATTCCTCCCCTTCCTCTGGGACTCCCACCTGCTAGGCCTTCATTACCATAAATCCTCTAAAGCTACATGCGAAGTTCAATGACTTTCATGGTCCCTAACTGAGTCATAATTTCTCCATCTTCACCTTATTTGATTATCATTGGCACCTGACACATCTGAGAACCGTTCTTCGATTAGCCCCCTGGATTCTGTTCTTTCCGGATGCTCCTCCAACCACACTGGCTGTTCCTTCTTAATCCCAGTAATGACTCCTCCTCCTTCTCCCAAGACCGAAATGCCAAAGCGCCACGGGGATCCCCCCTCGACTTCCCTTTGCTATCTCAGCTTACTCCTTAGGACTCTCATCCAGCCTCACGGGTGTCAGGGATATGCTGGAGCTGGTCTGGACTGGCTCGGAGAGGCTGACAGTGTGCATCTTTCCCCAGCTCCATGCTCAGTGATGGTCATGTTGGTAGACTGAAATTGGCCGTGGTGGGAGTATTTGTCACATGGAAATAAGCAAAAGCTATAATTCAGGGTTTCCCTCTCCCCTCCACCACCCCAAGTGCTTGTTATTAAACATTTACAGCATACCACTGAACTGTATGTTTTCATTCTCTAATTTAAGTCTCCAGCTGAGATCTCATTCAACTGTCAATTTGACATCTTGAATGTCTAATAGGCATCTCAGATTTAGCATTTTTAAAATGGAATGTTGATTTTTATTCCTCAAACTTTCTTCCTGCTGTCTTCCCCACTTCATTAAGTGACCGTTTTCAGAACAAAATCTTGGCATCACCCTTGATTTTTTTCCTTCTTTCATATCCCATCTATCAATCTGTAAAAGAGAATCAAACCACCACCAAAGCACCTTAATCTCTAACTTGGAAAATGGCAAAAGCCTCCTGAGTAATCTTTCTGTTCCCATCTACACTCTGGCAGCCAGAATTATCTGCACCATAAATCCTCCAATGGCTCCCTTTGCTCCAAATAAAGTCCTCCCCGTGACCTAAAACACAGTATGGAATCTGGCTTCCCTGCTACCTCTCTGGCCTTATCTCCAAACCCTTTCACTTGCTTATTCTGGGCTCCTTGCTATTCCTTGAAAATATCAAGCAAGTTTCAACCTCAGGTAGCTTGCACTTACACTGTCTGCTCTGCTTGTGATGGTCTCTCCCCAGATCCCCAAGGGCTCACAGGTTCCCTTGGGTTTTGCTGACACATCTACTTATCAGGGAGGTCTTTCCTGACTGTCCTTTACAAAATAGCGACAAAGCACCATCACTTTCTAGCACCTACCCCCAGTTTAGTCCCCTTCACTACACTTACCACCCTGATACTGTATGTATTTATTTGCTCAGATACTGTCTTCATTCTCTAGAATGAAAGTGCTATGAGGAGGTATTTTATGTTCACTGATGTATCTCCAATGCCCAGGAAAGTGCTTGACATGTACTATGTGTTCAGTAAGTACTTGTTTCATGAATAAACGATATTTAAAAAATAAATACATGTACACAGAGAGAAAACCTGGAAGCTCATGTGAGAAAGTGGTCACCTTGATTATTCACAGATATGAGGTTCACAGATAATGGGATTATGGGGATTTTATTTTCTTCGTGCTTTGTTATTTCTTCTGCATGTTAACAATGAACATTAAAATCAAAACAAAACAAAAAAACCCCTGTGAGCAATGTTTGAAGAACAAGGGCAAGAAGGCAGAGATTTAATAAGTTTGATTGAAAATAGCCTTTATTCCACTTTCCAGCTTCTGAGTTACATGTAATTTTATCGATGCTCGTTTTTCCTTTTTTCCCATTTCATCTTGACCTTTCTCTCTTTTTCTTACCTTAAAGTTCAAAGATCATACTAAGCCCAACTGAGAATTTATAACAAAGATTGGTGGAAGGAATGGTATGGTATCATTCCAAGTCCTTTGTTTTCCCACTTCCAGTCCTATCCATGAACCTCTACTGGGAATTTGGAAGAACTGTAGGAACCTGCTGGTCCTCTCCCTCCATTCTAAAACATCCACAAAAGCATAATTTCTGGAGCTCCCTGAGCCAATGCCAAACATGCCATCGTCCCTGCAGCAGGTAAGTCCTTCCCCTACCCCCGAATCTTGGGTGAATTACACTCAGGTGAAGCCCCCGCATATCTACTGGCACTGACCCCATTCCTTCCAGACTGAAGATGAGCCTGCTTCTTCTCTTTGGAATCTCTCACTCATCCCACTCCCCCAAAGCAGGATTCACCTAAACCTTCTCTGGTCATAATGTACATGTCCAGTAATGTCTCAGATAACACTTCAGGACACAGGGAATACCACAGGATGCCTGGACTGGGGCTGCTTTGGGGACTTGAGAGAGTGGGGATGCATACAAAAGATTTAAAAATAGAGGAGTCAAGAAATGACAATTTTATGGGTAGTAATGTTCACATGGACAAATTGCCTAACTCCTCTTGGTCATGGATTTTTTAGATCTGTAATGTGAGGTGATTACTTCATGTCATCTCAAAGGCCCATTTGGACTGATATCCCTTGAATCTCATTTGAATACCACCTAAGACTGCATGGTGATGTAGATATATGCAAATAAGATATAAATCTGAGCCAATCAGAGGCTCTTCTAGTGATTTCACATGCTCAGAAAAGCCCTCATGGGTTCCCCTCAGCTGTCTGAGAACTGCATGTACTGGCTGTAGACAGCAGATGGGCCAGGACTTCCAAAGACCACCAGAGCCAGTCAAGTTTAAAATGCTGTGTATCCCCTTTCTGTCCAATCTTCTTACACTACAAAAGTGATAAGCTGACTTTTATGAAAATGGTCAAATTAAGGAGAACCATGTAGATCTTCATGGTATTTTCTTCCCCTCCCCCTTGCTCTGTGTTTTCAGAGGGGTCATGGTTCTTCAGGAAGTGAACTCCCTCACCTCCCAGACTCCACTCACCTTCAATCCTCCTCCTGGAGGTCTGTGCCACACACTTTCTGCGGGTGAGCCCCTATCGTCATGGCAGATCAGTAAGTGGACTAGCCCAATACAACACAGCCAACCCCACAGAACACTTACTGGAACAATGTCGAAACTCAAAGCGGATGTGTGCGCCCCTGAATTTATCCACAGGAATAGGGAGTTTCAGCAGCTCGGACCACCTGGGACTGTTGTTATGATAAAGCACAAAGGAGTGGTACTCACTAGCTGGTGGCTCTCCAGAGCCAAAGGAGATAAAATCCTAACAAAAGAAACATGCAGGTTAAAGACAGCTTCACTTAAAGATTATTTTAAAAGCAGCAGAGCAATCGCTTTGCCTTATCTGCCTGCTTCCCAAATAGCACTTGATGTGAAATTGCCTCCTAGCCCTTGGCAGCTCAGTTTCTGCACTTCCTTCTGCTAGCGGCTGCGTCTGCTTAATTCTGATGCTGCTCTCCAAGCTCCTACTATGCCAAGGGCGGACCTCGGTGACATGGTGGAGAGGGGCCCACTCTGGAGTTCAACTACGTGGTGAAGTTCTCAGGCTGCTGCAGTCCAAGTGGGTTCTGTGCCTTCCTGGGAAACTCGCTGAGCCCTGGGGCTCATGCTAAACACTTCTTCCATGAAGGCACCTGCTATTACCACCCCAATTACAAATACCCCAATCTTCATGCTCTATTTTGGTCAGGTGTGGAGAAGAAAACTAAGATTGGAAATACACAGGCTTATGTACGCTAGTTTTTTTCTTTTTTGTCCTTTTTAAATCAACTGCTGAAAAGAAAGTGCTCATCTCTAAAACTATGACAGAGGAAAGGTAAAAATGAAGTGTCATAAAAAACTCTGTAGTTAAGGACTAGCAGCTAGGAGGAAACTGTTGTCACAATTAATTAAACAAACTGGAAAGGTCTTTTTGTCTTTCTACTTTCTTTTCCAAAATGTATTTTAATGATTAAAAAAAAAGAAAAGAAAGAAAACTAAACAAGGTGGAGAAAAAAGTACCACAAAGCAGAAATTAACTGATAACATTAAAGATGAACCCAAAACAATTATGTGAAACTGTTCATCTAAAAGGATTCATTATTAACGTACCTTTAAGGTCTGACCACCACTCTCTACAATGAACATTGTAACTTCCACGTTTCTGGCCACACTCTTCCCTCCTTTCTCAAATTCTCCCCTTTCTACAGTGATGTATAAATCATTCCTCATTTCACCTAGTAAGAAAGTTAAACCATGTTATATATACTAGGAAGAACAATAAAGTACTCTATTAGGAAAAACTTCATGTTCATAAAATATATGGCTATAGGATACCTATAAAGCACAATATACTATATTTATACTTGTATAAAAGAGTCCTCACCCTCACTGCCAATATCTAAGAAAAGGAAAGCCCAGCCTTCGCAAGTCTAAATTCACACACAATACTGAAAATGTAATTGAGGAGGTGAATACTGGGCTTGGGTAGGAAGGTGTTGCCAAATTTCACCACTTTTCAATATTTCTCTCATTTCATTTATGAGGTGTGATTACAAACAGGGATGGCTCAAAGAAACTAGTCTTAACACTTTATAGACACAGCACTTAGAGTAGGAGAAATACCTAAATGGAATAAAATGATAGGACTGCAAAGGGTACAGTTACAACTTAAATCTTTCCCAAAATTCATGGACAAAATGATCTCACTGCTGGAAGAATCCAGATTAGTGCTTTATGAACACAGATGTAGAATAATTCAGTTATACAGACCAGCCTGGCTAGCATTTCTTACCATCAAGCTATAAAACAAATGAGAAAGGCCTTGGATTCAAACTGACATATTTTATATATACATATACACCAATTTTTTTCTCCATTGGTTATTTATAAAACCTGAATGCTTTTTAATCTTGACTCTTTCTTATTACTGCAAAGAAAAGGGATATCTGATGCCAACTAGCAAACTTAGATAAGCATGCTGTCGTCATGCTTTTACCTCTCCTGTAAGAATTAAATTAGGTGTAAGTGGTGTTTGGAAAGGGAAAAGAGAAAGAAATAAGTAAACAAAGCGCTACTAGAACATTTTTGAAGGTAACTGGTGAGGTTAGTAAGGCTGGATTTACCATAGGTTTCAAACATTTGCAGAATCAAAAGCAATATTCTTTTCTTCTAATAAAAAACAGACCCATAAAAAAGCAAATCAGTCTAAGGAATAATAACCATACAAATATGCCCACAACTGGGAGATTTATAAAACTTCCAAAGTGTGCAGAAGGAAGTACCCTTGCTCTCAAAACCCTGGGGAATACCAGTGTACCTAGTCACCTTCCCCCTCGGGGACCAACTTTTCATGGGGCCATCACTCGCGAATAGCCTGGGCAGACCAGGAAACAGATGGGCCATGAGACAGAGAGATGAGTCACTCCCAAAACGGACGGAATCTTAACCGCCCTTTACAAAGGGTGTATAAGAAACATGTTAGTGGAAACAACTGATACAGTGGTCTCTGACTTCTGAATTTCTAGTTCTCACATACAGCTCACACAAATCAACTTGGGAAGGCAATGAACTTGGAATTCCAGGAGAAAAGCAACATATTTCAACACATTAAATTATATTTGTATGCATTGAAATTTTTTTGTTTTAACCATCTCCATTTCTTTTTAATTATTAGAGAATAGCCCAGGAAATTTTACAAGTTTGCTAGATTTATGACCCTTTTCATTTCATTACCATATATATTTATCACTACCCACATACACACACAGACATTCTTAATACAATTCCTTTACAGAATGAATAGTAAACTCAAAAACTTTGTCCTCTGAAGCAACCAACTTCAACAGACTCAAAATACGTCTGGTATACTAATGCTCTGCACACCTGCTATTTCCACAGCATGTTTGGGACGAAACTCTTGACAATAGTGTTCCTACGAACTGATTTGGCATGTGAAAAACAACACTCAAATCAAGGTAGTTTAGAACAAAAGATGTTAGTTAATGATAGCAAAACTCCTTTGTTTCTTGGAGTAGGTGACATAATGAGTAGCTCTGCTTACAAATAGCCTATAAAACATACACTGGTTAATGGGAAGTATAGCCACAGGGGGGTTTACCTTAAGAATTTCTCATAATGAGGAATTAGCTTGTCCAAAGAACATGGGGATTAATTGTCCTGCAAAATGAAGAGTGTTTCTTGAGGGGAGAGACTTCTACTCTCATCTGTTGGAAGGACACAGCAACTCTAACTTTAGCAAAGGCAAGAGGGGATGAGGGAGTTTGCAAGGGAACCTATTTTCTCCTGTCTGTAGGCTAGGCCCAAGGAAGGGGTGGGGTCATGGGTAGAATAATATATTGCCAATGCTACGAAATTCTTTCTCCATGTATTCATTCGGCAAATATGTCTTGAGCACTGAGTATGTACCAGATATTATTCCAGTCTTGGCAGACTCAGCAGTGAAGAAAACAAAAATCCCTTCCCCACAGAGCTTAGATTCTAGTAGGGGGAGGTCTTTAATAAAGAAGTAAACTATATAGCATGTTGGATAATAGTAAATGCTAGGGATAAAAATTAACACAGAGAAGGGGAGACAGGGGGTGTGAAGTGGGGACAAAGGGTTTTTACATGGGAGAAAGCCTCACTGAGAAGCTGAGAGATCTGAGGAGGCTAGGGTGTGTTTCAATACAGGAGCAAGGTTGAAAGTGGCATTTGCTTCCCCAGACCAGTGCATAAAGCCTTTCTAGCTTATAACTTAGCTGGATTCTCCTATCTTTTCTGAATTCAGAAGAGATTCTGAATTCAAATAACCCTAAAGATGTCGGGTTACAGGAAGATTGGAATAAGGAGATCTGTATTCAGGTCTCTCACGTGATGTTAGTCTAAACAGAGTAACATAATCCTCTGGGACTCAAGTTTTATGTTATTAAAATTGGGTAGGATAAGGACAGAGGTAGGGGCCAGAGAGGTGACAGGAGGGACCCAACCACCTTGTTATGTTATGCTGTTTCTATGACTTAGAAAAGAACTTCTAGAATATAACACTTTCATACATTAAAACACCTTACATGTACACTTTACTTCTCTGTTCTTTAACTGTCACTATCCCTATCACCCCTTTGCCCTTCACAAAACTTTTAGACTAAAATAAGATTTCTTTGAAAAGAGAACACATGACTGGAAGAACATTTCTCCTGGATGACATTCTACACGTGTGTCCCCGGGAATTCTGCAGCTTGCTCTGTTCCAAGGTGCCACAGTTGGCCAAAACATGTACCAGGATAAAGCTGAAACAAGTGCTAATTAAGATCCATACACTTGAGGTTAGCTCTGGAGAAAACTGATAAGCCCAAGTGGTGTTAAGAAATCACCTTGGGTAATTAAGAGAGAAACCATAAAGGGAGTATGAAATGGAGCCATAGCACCAGTGTGAGAAGCTGTTTTCCTGACAGTGTTTATTAACACTTTGAACATCTTGAATTTATTACTCTGTAAATTCAGTGTGCATGACACTTTCCCCTGTTTAGCAGGCCCACTGGCTGGGATGCCTCTACACATGTGAAGGCTTCTCAAAATATCACTGTGGACAAGATAAGATAAGTGATTTGGATATTTGTTAATATCTGTGTAACTGGAAAAGAAACGTTCCCGTCCTTCAGTTAAAAACACATGAACATGTGTAAAAGACTAAGAGCTTTTGTGAAGTTAGATTATGACAAGGATGGTGACAGTAGTGGCTGATGACCACAGCTGATAGTAATCACGACTTTGCCAAGTGCTACAAGTAAAACATCTCAAATCCTCACATCCACTTTATAAGAAGGCCCTATGATTGCCATTTCATAGATGAGAAAACTGAAGTGTAGTGATTAAGAAATGTGTCCAACATGTTAATAATTATTATACATGAAAAAAAGATCATATTTCTTTAGCATGAAAAAAACATAACTCCATAGGGTGAGAAAGGCCATCAAATAAGCTAGTGCCTTTGTCACCAGAAGACCAATGCCTTGAGCAAGGAAGGTATTAGTCCTGAATTCTGCAATGGTCACAGTCTTGAAGCCCTGATTTCAGTTCTAGGAACCATCCTTACAGGACAGAGACAGACACAAATGGTGTCATCCAGACTGTAAATAATACAAAGAAAGGCCTCAGAACCCTCAGGGGAGGGAAGAGGGAGACAAATGAGTTAACTGAATTTTAAAATGTTGAGGTTCCATGCAGAAAAACTCAACTCAATGGATAGAAGGTGGAGAGAGACTGGTCTAATGTGAGAGTCATTTTGAGAGATGCTGTGTTCTTGGTCATTATCAATATTCCAGTGCAAGCTAAAAAACCATCACCAGTGACCCGAGAAAGAAATCCATGCACCAGCCACGTGGTTGGGCTGGATGGCCCTGCAGGTGTGCAGCAGGCAGAATACTGACACTTCCCAGCCCCACAAAGGTGTCGGGCCCAATCCTGGGATCTGTGAATATGTTACTTTACAGGGCAGAAGGGATTTTGCAAATGCGGTTAAGTTAAGGATCTTGAGATGGGGATATTTTCATGGGCTATTAGGGTGAGCTCAGTATAATTACAAGGGGTCCTTATAAGAAGGAGGAAGAGGGTTGGAGTCAGAGAACGGGCTGTGATGAGGGTAGCAGAGGTGGAAGGGAAAGACGTGGGGCCACGAGCCAAGGAGAGCAGATACGTCTCCAGAGGCTGGAAAAGGCAAGGAAATGGATTTTCCTTAGAGCCACAGAGGAACTGCAGCCCTGCCAGCCGGACTTGATTTTAGCCCAGGGAGACCTGCACAAACTTCTGATCTCAGGACTGTAGAATAATACAGTTGTGTTGTTTTAAACCATCCTCTTTGTGGCGATTCGTAACAGCAGCCATAGGAAACTAGCACTATATGCCATCCACATCCAAGCTTCCACCACTTTGTGGCACCTTCGGGGAGGGGACAAAGACAAGAGTCTCAGGTAATTGGAAATCAAGTAAACCATAGACAGGGACAAATTGTGGACCCGTTGAAAATTAACTTTGTATTTCTCACAGAGTATACTTCAGTGTTTCCTGGGTTTTTTTTCCTTCCTTCTTCCTTTTGTTTTGCTTTATTTTAGAAGAGTATTATGATGTGCTCAACTTTTTTTTCTGGTGGACGGGTAACTTTTTTTTGTGACAAGCCAACAATGGCAAATGCTACAAAAGCATCCATGAGGGGCTTGCCAGACTGTACTGCACAGAGACAGGGGCAGGGATGGGCTGGGGCTCCCTGCTGCCCATCACAGTCTAGAGCAGTGTGTGCACTTCCAGTAGGGCCTTGGGAAAGACCTACACCCTGGGCAATGAGGCCTGTACACTTCAAAATTTGGGAGGCACCAGCCCCTCCCCCAGTGTGATCTAGGGCTGGGATCCACCCCCAGGAACATGGTAGAACCTGCCTCCATCTCTCTCTGGCCCCTACAGCATTCATTGGCTGAAAGACCCCCCCAGCCCCTCCCCCGGCACGATCGGAGGGTTCAGGTCTAAGCCGAAAGGGTGCACTTGTACGATATGCAGGCCCTGTGACTGCACTGGTGAGGGTGAGCTTTGGCTAGATTTAGGATCTATCTTTAAGGAAGGTCAAATACCATGGCTCCCACCTGCTTCCTCCGTGAGAAGGCTTACTTCAGGCAGTTCCATCTGTTGACGTGCATGTCTCCATCAATAAGTGGTAAAGAATAATACTTATATTTGAAAAAATGAAATTATATATGTTCTTAAACACGAGGCAAACATGTCTATAGCATTCCTCTTACCCCAACCTTAAAATCTGACTTATCTGAACTACCTCCTAAAGGTCAAAGACAAAGGAGACTTACACTGAGTGACACTTGTAAAATAAACTTACAACGATCTTGACATCACTACCAAAGCTACTACTACTGCAGCCATTTGAAACCTATGCTCTGCTACCTGTTTTCAGTGTGAGCCTCCAGTGTCCCAATCTCAAGCCTTTCCTACCCTTACTCTGCCACTTTCACTTAATTCCGTTTAGGGTCAGCAGCATCAAAAATCTCATACTAAAAGCAAATCCACCAGAAGGCACTAATTAGGGATTCTCTAACAAAGAGTGTCAGTTTAACCAGTTGATATGTGAGAACAAGTGTCCAGGAGAACAGGGTCCAAGCGGAGAAGATAAAGTAGGGAGACACTGATGAAAGCAAATTCTTCCCAGAAAAAATCATAAACTCAGAGTAAAAATGAACCTTCAGGGTGGGGGAGGGTACAGCCTGGCCTCCCATGACATTGCCGACACAGCAGCCAGCTTTGTTCCAAAATGTCTGGTGGCTAGCAGCTCAGTCCTTCCTGATGTTCCACAACAGCCTGGGCCCCCCTTTGCACCGAGGCTGTCAGGACCGTTAGAGCTGGGCTCTCCAATGCTAACCCTGCTATGTGTGGCAACTGAGTCCTTGAAATGTGACCTGGCTGAAAACAGATGTGCTATGAATGTTTAGTACTCACCAGCTCTCAAAGACTGAGCTTGAAAAAGAGCATAAAATAATTAAGACATTTTTTATTATGGAATACCTGTTGAAATGATAATATTTTGGATGTATTGGGTTAAATAAGACAGTTCACTAAATTAACTTGACCTGCTTGTCCTACTTTTTATAAAGTAGCTACTAGAAAAGTTAAAATTACATTTGTGGCTCTCCTGAGATTTGTACTGGGAAACGATTGAGCACTTTCTCTGCTCTCTCGTCATGGCGAAGAGACCAGACCATGGGACTTCCTGTGGCTATTTGGTTTATAGGTGGCAGTGATGGACTTCAAAGAAAGTGGATTTTCTTCGAAATTGGATACCCCAAGAAATAAAGTGCTGGATGACTGACCCTTAATAACAAGGCAGGGCCCAGAGGACTTCACGATAGCTCAGAAGCACAGGGGCAGATTGCCTCCTCACACAGGGCAACATCTCAGAGACCTGCTTGTACAATGGCCAGTTCAAGGACAGAATTTCTGTGTCCGTGTTCTTTCCATTCCAGAAAGAATCAGGCATTGATTACATTCTGTGACCGTCCAGAAGAGTTCTGTGTATGTTCCTGTCTGTGTCAGGACCACAGAGAATTCACTCTGCAGAGAGGCAGTGACATGTCGATGAACTTGGTCCTGCTGGTAGAAGCATGCACCTCACCTATCCTGACCCCTATTAGAACACAAATTAACTCTGAAGGGCAAGTCTAGAAATAAAAAGAAAATAAAGACATCATGCTAGCAGACTGTCAGTGCAATACTGGGGTCAGAAATGTCATTGACATACATTTTCTCATAGAAGAATTTGCTCAAATTATCATTAGAGCCATAGTGAGAATCAACTGACAAGTAAAATTCTAAAAATAAGTAAGGAAAACAAAACAATAACTGTGTGTTTGCCACTGTAAAAAAAAATTCCACTGAGTTTTAAATTACTTTCAGCTGTTAAGTACATACACACATCTTTCCCTTCTCCATCTAATTTGGAAGATTAAGAAGCCAAAGAAGAAAAAGGAGAAAAGAAAAAGAAGGAAGTGCTTTAAAAAAAACTTCTTGCCATCCCTGGCATGGCAGACTTACATCCGGGAGGAATGATTTCCCAGACAGTGTGAACCATGCTACTGTATGTGGGGCAGGAAAGGGACAGAAGAGAGCCTTATTCCACAGAAAGTTCATTTCCATCATTAAATTCAGACAAAAGCTGCATGAGCACAGCACCTCCCAGACAATTATTCAGCCAGTGAAGTGTCATGTTGCTTTATGTTTCTCCATTTCTCAATGATACTGCCCAGAGACCAAGCTGAGGAATTCTCCTAGCAGCTGGCTGCATTCTGTTCGAAAATGTGTTTTTTATATTAGATTTGCCCATCAATTTGCTTTCCAGTGGCATGAAATTTTTGCTTTTTTGTTGAAGAGGAAATACCAGTTATTTATAGCAACTGAGGGAAATAATAAATGGTTGCAAGAGCCTCTGAATAACATGCCACCAAGTAAACAGTTCTATAAACAGTCATTTTCGACGACAGTAGCACGAGATGCTCAGGCAGACTGGGTTCCTATGCTAGGTCAGGTCACCTCAGGAAACTTTCCAGGCTGTTCTCTTAGCCCTCGCTGCATGAACTTACTTCCATAAGGAGATCATAAAGTGTGGCAACGAGCAACGGCGGTCAGTTTCTGCCTCACATTACATCTTTATTCACAGCAATCCTCCCTCAGATCTCACAGCTGGTCAGATACAACTTCCCTTGCTCACTTTTACACACGGTATTTAAACAGTAATTTAGAGAATTTTTGTTTCTAAAAGTGCTGTCAACAATTTGAGATTGTTTTATTTGGTCTTTCTATTTATTTCTTGGTTGTGGAGGGTGGGATGCAGGGCACTGAGAAATACTGTAACTTGTCATTTACTTTAACAGTGTGAATTTCCTTAAGTCCTACCTTCTCCACTTAGAAACAAAGACATTTTGTAGTTTTTTGGTCATGAACAGAGATCTGAATAGATCTCAAACAGGACTAGGAAAGGTGTAGAAATACATATGGCATTTGCCTATGGCTGCTTATTTACATATGTGTATCTCCAATGGAAAAATCTCCCAAGGAGGGCTAACTATTGCTCAATAACTATTTTTAACAAAACCTCAAAGGACTTTCCCTAAGTGATTTCACTAACATTTTCCACCAAAGAATAAAACACTTTCTAAATGCTACTTCAGTTTTCCTTCTTAGCATGGCCATCATGAAATGTAGCCATGACCCCACAAGTTACCTACCCTAATTTAAACAAAACATAAAGATGTTTATTTAAAACTTTTTTCTTCCTTATTATCACATACTTCATTCATCTTCAGCACGGCCCACTTAAATTCTCCAAAACTTACAATTTGAAAAATTTCTCAAGTGTCGAAAACAGACAAAATACCCATATTTCATCATTTGGGCCATGCCAAGTCACTTACCAGGCATAATAATATTAGAAAAACCCAACTTTCTCGTTATGGATACTCCATGAGAAAATACTGACGAGTATTCTCTTCTGATTTGTTCAATGTCTCCATGCAATAGTTGTAAGGAAACTGCTAAACCTACAAGAAATGAGAGATACCAGAGTTAAAAATGGAAGGATAGAAATAGCATGAACAGAAACTGAACTTGTTTCAGCAAGCTCACATCTATAGCATCCTTGTTTTAAACTAAGGACTAACACTTAGACACAATCAACAGAATCTACAGAAATAATAACACTTCCCCAACTAGACTACTGGAGTTTTCCCATCTATAAGGAGGTCCACAGCAACTTCAAAAAGCTTTAGCAGAACACTAAGAAGAGGAAATCTGGTTTATAGCCCCTTCACTCTCTTCTCCAGCCCCCACTGGATGAAGACATCACTATACCAGCTTCATTCCAGCAATCAACGATGGCTACCTGGCTCTAGAAGACACTGATTTCAAAATGGGAGTTCTAATATTTTTTAAGCTTTATATGGTCTACAAATAATTGCTTACCAAATATCATAAAAATGAGCCACATTAAAAACACATAATACTGCAATGATTTTAAGAATATTCATAGAGATTTTTAGAAAACTTAAGTAACAAACATTATAACAGAACCAAGATTGTACTCTTAGTATTACATACAGCAGAAACCCGTGATGGCATTATTTTCTATTGAGAAGAATTTAGCAGGATGCAGGCCATTTTGACAAACAAAAAGGAATTTAATAAAGTAGTAATTTTTTTTACCCCAATTATAGTGGAATATATAGAAGATGAATGACACTTTTCTCATATCTTATTTTCCCAACTCTCAGGCAAGAACTACAGAAAGGATGTCATGTGGTATCTTTGTGAATATGCAATATTTGCATATTTCCAAGATGATATTTCTCTTTAAGCTTTTAATTCCCTCTTCCTTTCTCTTTTATTATTTTAAAACAAGACCAAAAAAAAAAGTCCCTCACAATAGTGATAGCAGATGAAACCAGTCAAAGATGAGTTCTTTTTTTTAAAAACTTCCAGCCATCATTAAGCTGAACTCAATTTTGATATGAATTTGGGTAGTGGAGTCAAGATGATGATAAATCTGTACTTCAAAGATTCTCCATCCACATTATGACTCATCACCCCCTTTCACTCAGTAACATACCTACTATGTGCAAGTTCTCACTCTTCATTCATTTTTTATGGTAATACCATGCTCTCTACAAATATAAACCGTAAGAAGGACAACAATCATGCTGGAATGAAAAATAAATGCAAAACTCATTTGCTACACATCTAGATTAGGGTCTTCCTTTCATTATCCTTCAGCAGTACTGTTTAAAAAGAGAAACAAGCCCAAATGGAATCCTCTGCCACCTATACAGACTTAATAACAGTTTCTACCTATTCCAGGAAAGTGACTTTGTAAGAGTCCATCAAGAATTTTCCCAACAGCACCAATGAGGTAATCTGTCACATGGGCTCAAAAGACGGAGTTTGCATGGTAAGACCCCAGGCCCTTCCCTGTGGGAGGGTCATCTTGCCTGAAACAGTCCCTTCTTTCCTTCTGCTAAGAACTTCTTGCTCCACCCTCCTGTCTATTCAAAACTTCCATTTGGTACAATTCCTCTGAGTCTCTCCTATTTACTAGGTGGGATGCTACCCCATTCATGAATTGCTTAACAATAAAGCCAATTAGATCTTCAAATTTACCCGGTTGAATTTTCTTTTTTAACAGTATGGAACAAAGAACAAAAGCGGCACTCTGTTGGTCTGCTTGCTTGCTTTTCAATAGAATGGTTTAAAATATCAAGAAAATATGCTTTGAAAAAAAAAGCATTAGGCGCAGAGAGAAGATGGATCCTTTCCTGGGGTGCAAATCTGACCTAGATGAGGCATACACAAGAGGCAGTGACTAAGAAGTGAAGGATAGGGTGTGACTGCATCATTGTGTCCTCACACTTTCTGGCATATGCCAGAAAACAAAAGGGAATTTAATAAAGTAGTAATGTTTTTTTTTTACACCAATTATAGTGGAATATATAGAAGATGAATGAAAGAAAAAATATATAAGAAAGAGAAAAGTGTCATTTCTTTGCAGGCAACAGAGGAGGGGCAGCTGCCCTCTGACACCCACATGGACTGAAACGCAGGAGATTAAGTGGTCTGGGTGGTTTGAGGGTGACAAGAGTCAGTGCAGTTTTGGGGTACTTCTGTGGGGGACTCGTGGTTTAAACCTCAGAAGCAAGAGAACGAAGACAACTAACACATGTTAGAATCCATCTGTCCCAGCAGCTATTTCTTCCTGACTCACACTCTCCCACCACCCCCACCTCCTTACGGGCGCCTCTGTTCTCCCACTTCTGTCCTTTTGCCTTCAAAATATACACCCACGCCGTTACCATCATATTAACATCACTGGGAGCTGGTATTTGTAGAATGGCAGTGTGTGCCAGACACGTACATAATTAACAATCCTTCCTGCTGGGGAGAACACTGCTCAAATCCTGGGGTACTAGAAAGCAGGGTTTCCAAATAGAGAATCGGATGCCTTTAGCAAAATTGTTGAGACCCTGTTATTTTTTGCAAGTTGAGATCAATTTACCAGGACTTCTCATCAAAGAATCTGATCAGAGACAATAACAACATTCCATGTACGTAGTAAGTAAGAAGATAAAGAACAGCAATGACAAAGCACTCGTCATTGGGGGAGGGGCTGGGAGAAGAAAAGGGACTAGGTCTTGTTTTGCCCTATCAGAGCCAGACTTCATTTAATCATCAGTGACTTTTCTTTTAAATTAAATACCAAGGATAAGACAATAAGAAAAGTCAATGTGAATGCTGAGGAAAATTAAAGATAGGCAACTGAGAAAAAAAAAATCTCTTTCAGGGAAAGACCCAGATGTAAGCATGACCAGAGAACACATCGGTGTTCTCTTCAGCAAGAGCTGCTGAGATGAGAGAGTGCAAAAGGACAGAGAGAGAGGATCCATTCAGGAGAAAGTACAGAGGAGCCAGCTAGCAGACAAGGAGAGGGAATGAGGAAATAACAGTAACAAAATAGATAAAACAGCATAGGGAGGAAAGGAAACCTAGTCATTTAAGGGTTGAATGCATCCTCAAATATGGTTAGAAGATTTGGCAGCTTTTAACCTGGAAGATAAAAATTAAGGCCCTGGGTATAATGATTTCATTGGTGTAGGCAAGTGATACCACTCTGGGGAGAGCGGAAGGTACTCTCTTTCAGAGGTGATCCAGTTTCCCCAGAATGAATACCTCACAGACAGTCCAGAACTGGAAAAGTCAATTGAATCAAGGGCTTAGCCACAATGGACTCGGCTCCTCCTAAATCATTAACTCAGTTTACATTAAAAAAAAACCCACAACACTTAACAAAGAAACATCAAAGAGTGGGTATGCTTTTAATAAGACAGAGAAAAAGCATGACAGAGTGGTGAGTCCACAGGGACTAGCCTACAAAGAGACACTGTAATAGTTATTTTTCAATCAGGGAAAACTCCTGAACCTATATTTATTGGGGCCCTTGAATATCATGACAAGTAACATGTTGGATAAATGAGTCACCAGAACAATAAGAAATAATGTATTAAAATGAAGAAACTACTCATCATTACAAAGGAAAGACATCAAATATTTACCCATTCCAATTAGTGAAGGATTAGCCCTACCTTTCAGGGGTAGTCATTTATGGGTATATTTACAGAGCAGTATTTTCCTTTCCAGTCTCTTCCTTGTCAGATGATTTCACGCTCCTCACCTTACCTGCTATCCCTGGGACTGGGGCAACTTCTAAAATTTTATCTGCAGAGTCTACCTTCCCACTTCCGTAACTGAAACTGCAAACTTTGGGTAAGGCAGTAACTTCCAGCTTGAGAGGAAGGGGGAAGAGGGAACACAGGGATGTATATATAGGATAGGATTCCTGCTCCAAAGGAACTCATAATCTAATGTGAACATAAGAAACACGTACACAGAAATAGAATATAAAGCAGAAGAGGTTAAGTATATGATAGGTATATTGAACTAAGGAAAATTAGTACTGACTGACAAAATTTGAAAGTTCTGGTAAGAAATTTTTTTGAAACAGGGATTTATGACAGCCAACAAGCCAAAGAATTAGGTTAAGATTTTAATTTAAAAAAATACATCAATAATGTTTTACAATCACTTTTTTTCTGACCCTTAATGTAAGTACCAAAAATAAAACTGCTAAGGGAGAAATGTTTCCCTTGTTAGAAGAAACAATTACTAAACTGAACATTTTTATCAGTCTAGATGCTTTAGGGCCAACTATAATGATTTCATATCTAATTGTAAAAAAAGGCATAGTTGTTAATTAATGTAGTCTGTCAAAAAATAACATATTTGTCATGATTAAGCTCAGCTTACAGAGCAGTTGTGCAGGAAAGAAAGGTTTGGTATCTATTAAAGCAAATGTAGTTGATTATCTGGTAGGTCTAATTTCATAGAAATTGAACCTAACTCACTCTCTAAGACAGTTCCTTCCAAATTCATAAAATTCTTCATTTTTACAAAAAAAGTGAGAAGCACAGCATGATTTAAAAGTAGCAGGCAAAATTAATTTTAGACTAGATCAGCCATTTTGCCATCAATGAACCGAAATAACATTTTGCTGGGAATGCACAGCAATGCAAAAATGGAGAATAGTGACAACTATATCTGATAAAAACACATTGTGATTAAGTGTTCAGTTTAAGTGTATCATACAGCTTCATAACCTTTTCTCACTGTTAATTTCTCTGTGCTTTTAGTTCCAACATTTGTAAAATAAAGATAATGATATTAAGTTCATAGAATACCTTGGGCAATACCTGGCACAAAGGATATGCTCAAAAATATTGGCTGCTACTACCATTCCCGCTGCCACTACTATTACTGCATCATACCATTGTTCTCTTCTTATTCCTCCCTACCATGAATATCAACACATTAGCTTCCATCAGAAAAATGTCCAACATTCCCCATGCCCACAACATACAATTAAGTCAAGTATTACAAATGTCTGGGATATTTGAATGATGAAGTTCTATGGAGGCTTCAGGAGCAAATCTATCAGGAGCAATATTCTAATATGGGAGATCTAACAAAGTTGTAACTGATAAATACAAGTAGGCAATGTGCATAGACAGACATATACGAAGACAGTGAAAATCTTAAAAGGATAGGTATTCCAGTGCCCAGATAGTAGAAAGGCAAAGCTCTGAACAAGTGGAAAATTCTGAAATAACCCAGAAGCTACTTAGAATGTAAATTGGGATGGATAGAGGTTATTCTATTATTTTGTGTTTTTCAATTTTAATGATTTTTCTTGGCTTCTTTTTTCTTCTTCATTTCCATGCTCTAAATGGATTGAGTGTTCTTAGTTCCTGTATTTCTCTCTTTGCTATTCTGGAAGTTATATATGCTATTGCTATTGCTAAATATTTAAAATAGACAATTGAATTAATTAGCAATGAAAAACTCTCTGTTCACTTTTTTCATGATGTTTTCATCATGAGTCTGTTTTCCTACCTCTTAGTCTTTCCTTATAGTTTATTACCTAAAATTCTAGAAGATCATGATTCCTGTTTGTTGTATATGTTTACTAGGCCCCACTGTTGATTGGTTCATGATTGATTATTGTTATTGTTATCATCTTATTGTGACTCGTTCCATGGGTGTTGCCTTTTGCACAAGGATCCAGGCACTATGGGTGTGAAAGAGGCAACATGAAGTGGTTATACATGTATTTTTTCGAAGCTACTCAACTGGGTCCACTTTCCTTTTTTTACACTGAATGTTACAGCTGTGGACTTTTCTAAACTACAAGTTAATATAAAAATTCAGACTAATGGCATAAGCTTGGAGTTCTGATATTTCATGGGAGAAGAATGCACCCTCATTACCTTCTTGAAATAGACAAGAGCTCCTTCAGGCCCAGTACTAGAGGGCTTACTCTAGGTGCCACTTATCTACACCTAAGCCATGTCATAACTTCCACAGGAAATTTAAATTCAAGCCCCAAATTGTCAGGTCTATATTCATGCCCCCTTCCCTCTCAGAGCATCTACTTGAGCATTCACCCTCCTAGTTTTGAGCTCCCTCTTCATCTCAGCAGGGTTTCCTTCCTTTTTTGAACCTTAGTTCTATATCCCATACCATGTCTTGGTTGTAATTTATCCAGCACTTTCATGTGTTTGTAGTGAAAGTGGAGGTTACAACAGTCTACCGTGTTTCAGAAAGTTAACTTTTAAAAACATTCTTGAAATCCCTATTGCTCTCCAATAACCCAAGCACTCTACTAGAAAATAGAATAGTATGCCTTCAAAGCATAGCAACATTATAATTGTAAAGGACTGAACAAGCAAAAACTTGCTGTACTTATGTAATATTTAAGGACAACCCATCTTACCAAAATTTAATTCAAAACCATTCTTCACTCCAAAAGTTTTATAAAGGTACCAACTTAAAGAATAAAATAAAATAACAATATTGATTTAAAGACTGACCTAAGAAATATAAGACAATTAAAAAATACTTAACACTGCACAATTACATTTTCTACATAAGTAAAGAGAAATGATAGAATATCAAACTATATGTTTAAAAATATATGTGCTAAAACACCTGAGCTAAGAATAGATTTGTTAATAGTGCAAAAATATTTCACAAGAAAGGTATCCAAAGGTCACATTACAAGCCCAAAGAAATAAAAGACAAAGCTCTACTGACCTAGGGGAGGGAAATCAAACATATATAGTTGGCATACATATATTAACACTTAATTTTCTCAATTAGAATTTTCATTAAGTTTTATGACCAAATTAAAAAGGTCCTTTCTTTCCATTTTCAGCATTTTAAAATACCCGTATGCTAAGAAAAGGCAAAAAATTTGCTTTATTTTACTTCTTCTGAAAATAAAGGGTCAAACAGAATCTGAATTAGGCTATTCATCTCAACTCAACCAGAATATTTTAAAGTTTAGGAAATTCATCTCAAAAAGTGGGTCTAACAAGGTTAAGGAGATTTAAAAAAAATCATAATAAAGAAGATGGTGGTGTGAGAAGTGAGGCAGAAACCTCCCCCCAAAATCACACAAAACACGAAATACAGCAAATACAACTAACCCTGATAAAGCGACCCAAAGACTGCAGAAAAGACTACCTACATATGGGAAAAAGAGGAGACCTCACAGAAAAGAGTAAAGTAGCAAAGCCATGATCCAGCAGGACCCAAGCACTCCCCTGACCCCAGTCCATAAGCAGGAGGAAGAGAAAATGAGCAGGGAGGGAGTAGAAGCCCTGCTAAACACCCAGCCATGCAGATCTGCTCTGGTAGCAAGAACCCACATTACATGGTGCTCTGGAGATTAAAGGGGTTGAAAAGCAAAGATGGGAGGAATACTCAAAGAGACTGGGATTCCACTTGCCTGTGGAGAACAGATATGCACAACTGGCCCCCCTGGGACAAAAGAAAGGCAGGCACTTTGACAGACTTCCCATCAGTGAAAGGGACATGAAAAGGGCAAAGATTAAAAAGAGCTCACTGCTCAGAAGAAAGGGCAGGTGGACAAAATTGTCTGGCATGCTCACCCCTGCAGGTTGGGAACTCTCAGAAGCTTCAGGCACTCCATCCCCCTGGCTGGAAGCACAGCCCTCAGTCCACACACTGCAAGACATAGCCTGCTGCTCCTTCCACCCAGCAGGAACTGGTTCTGCACAATTACTGCACCTGCCATCACACCAGACCAGCTAGAGGATGGCCCCTCTTACATCAACAACAGGGGCATAGCACGCTTGGCCAACTGGACCTGGTAGTGAAGGCAGGGGATACAGCTGGAAAGGGAAGGAAATCATCCAAGTTGAGCCCTTTCCTCCCAGCAGGCAGTGAATCCACTCACCTGTAACCCCCGCCTTTGCTGCAGGTGCTTGGAGGTTCCAGAGAGTAGAGCATCTGGGCACTAGAGGGCACTACCTACACAAAGTTATTATTCCATAAGAAACACTAAAAAAAAAATGAAATGGCAAAAGAATTTGGCCTAAACAAAACTGCAGGAAAAAACACCAAAAAGAGAGCTCAGTGCAACTGAAATCACCAATCTTCTTGATAAAGATTTCAAAACAAAACTCATAAACATGCTCACAGAGCTACAAAAAAATACTCAAGATCTCAGGAGGACTTCAATAAAGAGACAAAAACATTGAAAAATGTAGTATCTGCCTGAAACAGACAATGGAGGGATTCAAAATTAGATTAGATGAGGTAGAGGAAACAGTAAAGGAAATAGAAATTAGAGAACAGGAATATAAAGAAGCTGAGGCACAGAGAAGAAAAAGGATCTTCAGGAATGAAAGAATAATAAGAGAACTGTGTGACCGATCCAAATGGAAAATTACTTGCATTATAAAGGTACCAGAAGAAGAGAGAGAAAAAGGGATAGAAAGTCTCTTTGAGGAAATAACTGCTGAAAACTTCCCCAATCTGGGAAAGGAAATACTCTCTCAGGTCATGTAAGTACAAAGATCTCTTAACACAAGGAAGCCTAGGAAGACAACACTGACATATATAATAATTAAAATGGCAAATATGAAGGACAAGGAGAGAGTATTGAAAGCAGCCAGACAGAGAAAAAAAATCACTTATAAAGGAAACACCAACAGGCTATCAGCAGACTTCTCAGCAGAAACCTTATAGGCCAGAAATGAGTGGCATCATATATTTAATATAATAAAACAGAAGGGCTTCTAACAAAGAACACTCTGGCCAGATTACCATTTAAATTTGAAGCAGGGATTAAACAATTTCCAGATAATCAAAAGTTGAGGGTAGTCACCACACACAAACCATCTCTAGAGTGTATCTTAAAGTGAGTGCCCTAGGCAGAAGTGCTCCTAAGGCTAAATAGCTGACACCAGAGAAAATAAACACACAGTAAAGGAAATAGATCAATTAATTACTAAGCAAATATAAAATCGTATCAACTACTCACAAAGTTAGTCAAGGGATACACGGAGTACAGAATATGACACCTAATATATAAAGAATGGGAAGGAAAAAGAAGAAGGAGCTAAAAAAAGAACCTTTAGATTGTGTTTGAAACAGTGTAACAAGAGAGTTGAAAAAGACTCTTAGATAGTAAAAAAGCTACCCTTGAACCTTTGGTAACCACAAATCTAAAGCCTGCAATGGCAATAAGTACATATCTATTGATAATCACCCTAAATGTAAAGGGACTGAATGCACCAATAAAAAGACAGAGTTACAGAATGGATAAAAAAACAGGATCCATCTATATGCTGCTTACAAGAGACTCACTTCAAACCCAAAGACATACACAGACTAAAAGTAAAGGGATGGAAAAGATATTTCATGCAAATAATAGGGAGAAAAAAGCAAGAGTAGCAATACTTATAACAGACTATATAGATTTCAAAACAAAGAAAGTAACAAGAGACAAAAAAGGATATTACATAATGATAAAGGGGTCAGTCCACAAAGAGAATATAACCATTACAAATATCTATGCACGCAATACAGGAGCACCTAAACATGTGAAACAAGTACTAACAGAATTAAGGGGGAAATAGAATATGATGCATTCATTAATGAGAGTTCAACACACCATTCACTCCAAAAGACATATCAACCAGGCAGAAAATAAGTAAGGAGACAGAGACACTGAGCAATGGTTTAGAACAGATGGACTAAAAGACAACTACAGAATATTCCACCCAAAAGCAGCAGGATACACATTCTTCTCAAGTATACATGGAACATTTTCCAGAATAGATCACACACTAGGCCACAAAAACAGCCTCAGTAAATTCAGAAGGAGTAAAATTGTACCAACCAGTTTCTCAGACCACAAAGGTATGAAACTAGAAATAAATTATGCAAAGAAAACAGAAAAGCCCACAAACACATGGAGGCTTAACAACATGCTCCTAAATTAATCAATGGATCAATGACTAAATAAAAAGAGAGATCAAGCAATATATGGAGACAAATAAAAACAACAAATCAATATCCCAAAACCTGTGGGATATACCAAAGGCAGTTCTAAGAGGAAAGTATATAGCAATACAGGCTTACCTCAGGAAAGAAGAACAATCCGATATGAACAGTCTAAACTCACAGTTAATGAAACTAGAAAAAGAAGAACAAATGAGGCCCAAAGTCAGTAGAAGGAGGGACATAATAAGATCAGAGAAGAAATAAATAAAATCGAGAAGAACAAAAGAAAAGAATCAATGAAAGCAGGAGCTGGTTCTTCGAGAAAATTAGCAAAATAGAAAGACCTCTACCCAGACTTATCAAGAAAAAATGAGTGCCTACAGCACATAAACAGAGTCAGAAATAAGAAAGGAAAAAATCACTATGGACACCACAGAAATACAAAGAATTATTAGAGAATACTATGAAAAATTATATGCTAACAAAATGGATAACCTAGAAGAAATGGACAACTTTCTAGAAAAATACAACCTTTCAAGACATACCCAGGAAGAAATAGAATCTGAACAGACCAATTACCAGCAATAAAATTGAATTGGTAATCAAAAAATGGCCTAAGAACAAAATGCCTGAACCAGATGGCTTCACCACTGAATTTTAGCAACATTTAGTGAAGACTTAATACCGATCCTCCTTAAAGTTTTCCAAAAGTAGAAGAGGAGGATATACTTCCAAACTCATTCTATGAGGCCAGTATCACTCTAAAACCAAAACCAAAGATGCCATAAAAAAGAAAATTACAGACCAATATCCCTGATGAACATAGATGCAAAAATCCTTAAAATATTAGCTATCTAAATTTAAAAATACATCAAAAAGATAATCATGATCACGAAGGATTTAATCCAGGGATGCAAGAACAGTACAATACTCAAAAATTCATCAACATCATACACCACATAAAAAAGAAGGACAAAAACCACATGATCATCTCCAAAGATGCCGAAAAAGCATTCGACAAAATTCAACATCCATTCATGATAAAAACTCTCAACAAAATGGGTATAGAGGGCAAGTACCTCAACATAATAAAGGCTGTATACAACAAACCCACAGACACCATCATACGTAACAGCGAGAAGCTGAAAGCTTTTCCTTTAAGATTGGGAACAAGACAGGGATGCCCACTCTCCCCGCTTTTATTCAACTTAGTGCTGGTGGTCCTAGCCTTGGCAATCAGACAACAAAAAGAAAAAGGCATCCAAATTGGCAAGGAAGAAGGTAACCTGTCACTGTTTTCAGATGACATGATATTGTACATAAAATACCCTAAAGAATCTACTCCAAAACTACTAGAATAACTGAATTCAGCAAAGTTGCAGGATATAAAATTAATACATGGAAATATGTTGTAATCCTACATACTAATGATGAACTAGCAGAAAGTGAAATCAGGAAAGCGATTCCATTCACAATTGCATCAAAAAGAATAAAATCCCTAGGAATAAAACTAACCAAGGAGGTGAAAGACTTACACCCTGAAAAATACAAGACACTCATGAGAGTAATTAAAGAAAACAGCAATAAATGGAAATACATCCCGTGCTCATAGATAGGAAGAATTAATACTGTCAATATGGCCATCCTGCTCAACGTAATATACAGATAAAATGCAATCACTATGAAAATACCAACAACATTCTTCAACGAACTAGAATAATTTTTAAATTCATATGGAACCACAAAAGACCAAAGTAGCCAATTCTTAGAAGGAATAATAAAGCTGGGGGGATTACACTCCCTAACTTCAAACTCTACTACAAAGCCACAGTAATCAAAACAAATTGGTACTATCACAAGAATGGACCCATAGATCAATGGAACAGAATGGAGAGCCCAGATATAAAACCATTCATATATGGCCAATTAATATATGATAAAGGAGCCATGGATATACAATGGGGAAAGACAGCCTCTCCAACAAATATTGTTGCCCAAACTGGACAGCTAGATGTAAGAGAATGAAAGTGGATTACAGTCTAACTCCATACACAATAGTAAACTTGAAATGGATCAAAGAACTGATTGTAAGTCATGAAACCATAAAACTCTTAGAAGAAAACATAGTAAAAAATCTCTTGAATATAAACATGAGCAACTTTTTCATGAACACATCTACTTGGGCAAGGGAAACAAAAGCAAAAATGATCAAATGGGACTACATCTAACTAAAAAGCTTCTGTATAGCAAAGGACACCATCAGTAGAACAAAAAAAATCCTAAAATATGGGAGAATATATTTGTAAACAACTTATCTGATAAGAGAGGTTAACATCCAAAATATATAAAGAGCTCACATGCATCAACACCCAAAAAGCAAATAACCTGATTAGAAAATGAGCAGGGGATATGAACAGGCACTTCTCCAAAGAAGAAATTCGAATGGCCAACAGGTACATGAAAAGATGTTCCACATCGCTAATCATCAGGGAAATGCAAATTAAAACCACAATGAGGTATCACTGCACACCAGTTAGAATGGCCAACATGTAAAACACAAGAAACAATAAATGCTGGCCAGGATGCAGAGAAAAGGGAACCCTCCTACACTGTTGGTGGGAATGTAAATTAGTTCAACCATTGTGGAAAAGCAGTATGGAGGTTCCTCAAAAAACTCAAAATAGAAATACCATTAGACCCAGGAATTCCAGTCCTAGGAATTTACCTGAAGAAAACAAGATCCCTGATTCTAAAAGACAAATGCACCCCTATGTTTATCACAGCACTATTTACAATAGCCAAGATATGGAAGCAACCTAAGTGTCCATCAATAGATCAACAGATAAAGATGTGGTGCATATACGTAATGGAATATTATTCAACCATAAGAAGAAAACAAATCCTACCATTTGCAACAATATGGGTGGAGCTAGAGGGTATTATGTTCAGTGAAATAAGCCAGGCAAAGACAAGTACCAAATGATTTCACTCATTCGTGGAGTATAACAACAAAGCAAAAGTGAAGGAACAATACAGCAGCAGACTCACAGACTCCAAGAAGGGACTAGTGGTTAATGGGGAAGGGGTTAGGGATTGTGGGTGGGGAGAGAGGGAGAAGTGGATTAAGGGGCACTATAATTAGCAATCACAATATAGGTAGGTCATGGAGAAGGGAGCACAGCATGAAGAAAAGTAATAACTCTACAGCATCTTACTATGCTGATAGTGATTGCAATTGGGATGGTGAGGACTTGATAATATAGGGGAATGTTGAAACCACATGTTCATGTGAAACCTTCATAAGATTGTATATCAGTGATACATTAATTTAAAAATTCATCATACATAGCATGGCATAAATCTAAATGAAAAATGGCAGGGAATTTTTTTAGCAAAGTTAGTATTTTTTTTTTAGAACCATGTTCGGAGAGGACACACAAAATATAGCAGGGAGTTGTGAGGAAAGATAGAAATATGCAGAATGGGCAAAAGAAATGCCTTTGTCCTTCTTTTTCTTTTATCACTGAACTCTTCTGATTCCTAGTAAAATTATTCAGAGGTGCACCATTAGTTTGATTTCTAACACAACTGCCATAAAGATATGCTCTTCTTGGGTATGCATATTTGTAGTACCACAACTCTATATGGCTACTAATACCGCATTCCAAAGGGTATTGGGTTGAAGGTAAAGTGTAGGAAGAGGCATGAATGGTGGTTATCGCAGAAGGCTGGGTCAGATCTTGAGATGCTGTCTTTCACCACTATGGGAAGGGGCCAAGCTATCATCAGAGTGATGAACCAATGAAAGCTGGAATGGCGAACCAGATGAACAGATTCTTACTTGGGAATGGAGGCTTCTGGTGGTGGAACAGAGGAAGATTTGGCCAGATAGATATTATGGATGAATTTAATAGTCCAGGTGAAAATTAATGAGGGATCAATCCTAATGCCACAAATTATTATATAGGATGAGAAATAATAACCTCAGTAATTATTTTGGGCATACGGAGATTGTGAAAGTAAACCTACATATATAAACAGTCTCTTCTACTCAATCCTCAAACAACTTCTTCATGTGTTTTCCATTTTTATTAATACTGTAATTCTCAACCTTCAGGCTCCAAATTTTCTAAAAATCTTTGCTTTCTCTGTTTAATGCCTCCAACATCCTATTCTAGAAGGTGTTAATTTTTCTTCCAACTGACCATCCAAGCTCCTTTAATTTTTGTAACATGGCAAAATCATTAAAAAGCTTATATTCCCCTTTAATAATCCCATTTCTAAGGCACTATTTTAAGAACATATTCCAAAATTCAGGAGATGCTCTTTATATTATTACTGATAAATGTGAAAAAGCTGAAAACATTTAAGAGTTCCAGCAGTAAGGGTTGAATACATAAGTCACAACCTTAGATCTCAAAGCCAGGAAATATTATGCAGCCTCCTTAGGACTCAGTATCTTTTTTCACCTTCTAATTGTTTTCTTATCTGGTACTTGGCAACAAGGATAAACTTGAGACAAACATCTTTTGATTATTTTTATTCATTAATTGACTTATGAAATACTTACTGAGTTCTACTAACTGAATGCCTATTAGTACTACTAGTCATTATACATTGGGCATTTAAACATTTAATTAGATTTTTAAAGTTTTAAAGGAGTGCATACATTGTGTTAATTAATTCAAACTGTAAAAAAAAAAAGGTTTTGGAAGGAAATATACTCCCCTATCCCAGCTACTGAGTTCTATTTTCTAAAATTAATCAAAATTTACAAGTTCTTGTGTAATTTTTCTCTTTCAATTGTGATAACTGCCACAAAGAAAATAAACCAGAGTCTGAGATTAAAATAATAATAAGTAACAGGATAAGTAGTTAAACAGGCATTTTTGAGTGATATTCAAGTGGGAAAGAGAAAAGATGACAATGTTAAAAATAGGGAGGCAATGCTCCAGGCAGAGAGAAGAGCATGTGCAAAGTCCATGCAACAGGAAAGAGCTTGAGACAATGGAGAACCTAGAAGAAGGCTGCAGTGCCCAAAGGAAGCAGAGTCAAATGTGGTAGAGGGGGAGGCTAGAAAGATAAGCAGCAGTCATGGAGAACACAATAAAGTACTCTTATTCTAAATGCAACAAGAAGTCACTGGAGGATTTTAAGTAAAGGTAATGATCCAATTTGTGCTTGAATAAAGTATTCTTAATGTTCCCTAGAAAATGGGACTTGAAGTGGGAAGAGTGGAACTCATGAGTCCAGTTAAAGGCTATTGCAGATATGAAAGCAAGAGATAATGGAGGTTCATGCTAATTATGTTTGTGATGGAGATGGAAAAGAGGGGTAAAAAAGGTACATGTTAGAATGCCAGAAGTCATGTGTTGATTTTTTATTAGATGTGAGAGAATAAGGGAAAATGAGGAATCATGGAAGACTCCTGAGTGTCTGACTCGAGCAACTGTAGAGGATGGGCTGTGTACCAAGATGGAGAAATTAACAAAGAAAATCCTTTCACATTGATTTGGGTTATGGTCTGGGGTCACTTGCTTTCAACCTTAAGAACTTTCTTTAGTATTTCTCATGAAGTGAGTTTGTTTGCAAAAAAAAAATTAGTTTTTATTTGTCTTGAAATGTATTTATTTTGCCTTGAATTTTGAAAGATAGTTTTCCTGGGTATAAGATTCTTGGTTGACAGTTTTGTTTTTACCTTTCAGCACTTGGACCAGTGCTTCATCACTGACTTCTAACCTCCACTGTATTTTATGAAAAGTCAGGTGATAATCTCACTGGAGTTCCCTGTATGTGATGAGCAGTCTTCCTCTTGCTACTTTCAAGATTCTGTCTTTGCCTTTCAGCATTTTTACTATGTACCTGGGTGTGACTCTTTTTCTGTTTATCATACTTAGTGTCATTGAGCTTCTTGGATATATAGTTTTTTTTATCAAATTTGATAAGTTTTCTGTCAGTACTTCTCGAAATAGTTTTCCTATTTCTTTCTCTCTCTTCTTTCCTTCTGGTACTCCCATTTTGTATATGTTGGTGTGTTTCATGTTATCTTATATTTTTCTGCAAGTCTGTTCATTTTTCTTCATTCTTTTTAAAAAATCTTTTTTTCCCAAATCATGAATGTTTTCAAGAGTCCCTATAGCATTAAATTTCAGAATACTCTGTTTCAAATAAAGTCATTTTCCCTGAGGAGAGGTTCTGAGTTTTCTTTCCTCACGGACTGATTGATTGCCCCAGAGCTGGAGGTGGCCCATTCTTTAGAGAGACATCTCTGCTTTATGAGCAAGGTGCTAGGCTGGGGCTGTAATTTCTGGTCTTCTCAACTTATTTCTCCATATGTGGAACCTCTAATACAATGAGGAAGCTGGGAGGAGAACACCTGAAGCCCTAATATTATTGGTGTGCTACATCTAGGTTAAATTCTCTGTCTTATGAGTGCAGAGTGCATGGAAGAAGAGAGCTCCTGACTTCTTAGCCATTTTTACCAGAAATTTTGCCTCAGCAAGTCAGAGCTGGGAGGTGAGAAACACTGGCAGCCTTCGCCTCCTGGTCAGATACTGTATCCCTTGCCTGAGAGCTGACAGGAGAAGGAGCCCCATCTTCTAGGCTACATGTGCCTAAAGTAGAACTTCCATGCTGAGTAGGGGCAGGGGGGAAGTAGGAAGTGGGTATTTATTATTATTCTTGAATAAGCATTTCTTCATTAGCTGTATGCTCTTAGGGAAATTTTCAGACTTTAATGATTTTTTTAAAATATGATCTTTACCAGTTATAGTTGTTCCAATTTGGTGTGAACATACCTATGCAGCACCTCACACTGACATTCTGTAGCAAAACTAAAAGTACTATTTCTTGACAGTAGTTGCACACTTTGTTTGGGAGGTAGGGAACTAAGGATAGAATTGCCAGGACTTTTAAACTTGAACTCCAAAATTACTAACATCATGAAATGTCAGCAAAACTTCCTAATAGTGGTATTGATTCTTTCAGGAAATCATTTTCAGTAAAATATGTTCATTTCTGAAATACATAGGGCTCAAGTATTATCAGAGCAAGAATTTCATGTGCTTTATTTACAAAACCTATCACCAGAGTTTTGTTTTGGGTACTAGAATATTATATGTTGTGTCTATAAGGTAAGACAATTGACTTTTTAAATAAATATACTAGAAGCATTTAGGTCTTATCTGAGTCCATTTCAAGGTCAGAGAGAACTTTCAAAGGTACATCTGGTTGCATCAAGCAGTAAAACCCTGGCAGGATCAGGAAAGCTGTTTACAGAGTGAGATCAGAGATGGGTCTTCAGGGCCTCTTGGGTAGAGGAAGGAAAGGAAGCCAAATGTCTAGTAGAAGTGGTGTCAAGTGAGACAACACTGTTGGGAAATGAGTCAATTGAGCAAAATCCAGAAGCATTAGTAAGAGACCAGAGTATAGAAATGAGCCAGGTTAGATGAAGAAATAAAATGGGAGCTGTGACAGTATTAGAGGCCTACTAAATGGTATGATAATTACATGATGGAGGGGCCTAGCTGCTTAAAGCCTCTACCTAGCAGAACCAGATTACCCAAAGGGTAGCTGTCCTTTCACACTGTCACCTTGAAAACCTAGACATTTATACCACTTATGTTGCCACTGTTCAAATTTGGAGATTACCTTCTCTTTCTTCTCCTTCAGATGCACTTTCAAAGCCAATTTAAAGTAAAATAAGAAAAAAAAATCACTCTCATTTAATAAGTCACACCTGGATTTCTGACTTTCAGCCAGTATTATTCAATTTGTGAACATACCTATTGCTAACTGCTTCCTTAAACCAACATATCTCTTAAAGGATGCAATTTTGATACCACTAAGGATAAATCTGACTGTAGGCTCACCTTCTGAAGATAATCAAACTGGGATCTTTGAACAGGTAACCCTATTGTTGGGAAGCCTACCTTCTAACACGCAAAAGGTATAAATATATATTAGCAAATAATCTAGTGACTATAACTGCCAGCCTACAGATCTGCTATTTCAAAGTTTTTGAAAGGCCTTTATGTTTTCTTTAAAGAAGTTATTAGCCTATGGCTAAGAGTTATAGAGAATATGTAAGACTGAACTAATAATAAGTCATGATATGTCAAACTAAGGACATAGGAAACACCTGAAATTGTTTATTTTCATTGAGTTTTAACCAGAAAAGAAGTTCATTGACAAAAAATGAGAGATGGAGCGGCATATACGGGAAGCCATAATCGTAGTAGTGAATGAAACCACTCAAAGGGAATTATCATTTCCTTTTTAACAAAGCAGTATTCTTACCTTAAAGTTTCCATCCTTATTCTGATTTGAAATATCAACATTTCAATAGTTTACAATGAGGAGTATGTCTGGTTAAAAGGTTTTTGTTTGTTTTCCTTTTACTGTAACTCTTATTGCTTGTTTTAATTTTTCTAAGACATGAGACACATAGCCACTGTCTGAAAACTACTTAAAAAATATGCATATAGAACACAGCATATATAAGTACAACTTAATATCTGATTATTTTAATTTACTTAAATACTTTGCTATAAACTGTATATTTCTTTTATCTTTTTACTAAGGTATCATTGATATACAATCTTATGTTCAGGTTTCACATCAGCAACATTGTGCCTACTGCATTCCCCCCTATTATCAGGTCCCCACCACATACCCCATAACAGTCACTGTCCATCAGCATAGTAAGATGCTATAGAGTCACTACTTGTCTTCTCTGTGCTATCCTTCCTTCCCTGTCCGCCCCCTATATTATGTGTGCTAATCATAATATCCCTAAATCCCCTTATTCCTCCCTTCCCACACACCCTCCCCAACCCCTTTCCCTTTGGTAACCACCAGTCCATTATTGGGTTCTGTGTGTCTGCTGCTGCTTTGTTCTTTCAGTTTTTGCTTTGTTATTATACTCCACAAATGAATGAAATCATTTGGTACTTGTCTTTCTCTACCTGGCTTATTTCACTGAGCCTAATACCCTCTAGCTCTGTCCATGTTGTTGCAAATGGTAGGATTTGTTTTCTCCTTATGGCTGAATAATATTCCATTGTGTATATGTACCACATATTCTTCATCCATTCATCTACTGATGGACACTTAGGTTGCTTCCATTTCTTGGCTATTGTAAATAGTGCTGCGATAAGCATAGGGGTGCATATGTCATTTTGAATCTATGATCCTGTTTTCTTAATGTAACTTCTTAGGAGTGGATTTCCTGGGTCAAATGCTATTTCTATTTTTAGGTTTTTGAGGAACCTCCATACTGCTTTCCACAATGGTTGAACTAATTTACATTTCCACCAACAGTGTAGGAGAGTCATCTTTCTCCACATCCTCTTCAGCATTTGTTGTTGCTTGTGTTTTACAGGTTGGCCATCCTAACTGGTGTGCAGTGATACCTCATTGTGGTTTTAATTTGCATTTTGCTGATGATTAATGATGTGGAGCATCTTTTCATGTGCCTGTTGACCATTCAAATTTCTTCTTTGGAGAAGTGCCTGTTCATATCCTCTGCCTATTTTCTAATCAGGTTATTTGCTTTTTGGGTGTTGATGCATGTGAGCTCTTTATATATTTTGGATGTTAACCTCTTATCAGATAAGTTGTTTACAAATATATTCTTCCATACTTTAGAATTTTTTTTGCTCTCCTGATGGTGTCCTTTGCTATACAGAAGCTTTTTAGTTAGATGTAGTCCCATTTGATCATTTTTGCTTTTGTTTCCCTTGCCCGAGTAGATGTGTTCATGAAAAAGTTGCTCATGTTTATATTCAAGAGAGTTTTGCCTATGTTTTCTTCTAAGAGCTTTATGGTTTCATGACTTACATTCAGGTCTTTGATCCATTTCAAGTTTACTTATGTGTATGGAGTTAGTAATCCAGTTTCATTCTCTTACTTATAGCTGTCTGGTTTTGCCAATACCAGTTGTTGAAAAGGCTGTCATTTCCCTATTGTATATCCATGGCTCCTTTATCATGTATTAATTGGCCATATATCTGTGAGTTTATATCTGGACTCTTCATTCCACTCCATTGATCTACGGCTCTGTTCTTGTGCCAATACCAAATTGTCTTGATTACTGTGGCTTTGTAGTAGAGCTTGAATTTGAGAAGCATAATCCCCCCCTCCCCCCACTTTATTCTTCCTTCTAAGGATTGCTTTGGCTATTTGGGGTCTTTTGTGGTTCCATATGAATTTTAGAACTATTTGTTCTAGTTCATTGAAGAATGCTGTCAGTATTTTGATAGGGATTGCATTGAATCTGTAGATGGCTTTAGGCAGGATGTACATTTTTTCTATATAATCTTCCAAACAGTATTGCTAGTGATTATATCTAAATTAGCAAAATATAAGTAATTTAGATAATAAAATTAAACTCTAATCATTACTCCCATTAGCTTATAATTTAGGCTTGGATACTTTTTTCTTTTTAAAAATACTACACGAAGCCTCAAATATATCTTTATGCATAAATAATTTAATATCATATTTTGAACTGTATCTTTTCTTCATTGTCATTTTAAAAGAATGGTTTAAAGGAATCTAAAAAGATATAACAACTGTATGCAAGGCAGACTGGATTTCTCTAATTATAAAGGACATTGAGAAAACTGTAAAAATCTGAATAAAAGCCACAGATGAGATGAGTATTATATCAATCTTAACTTCCTTATTTTTTTATCCTTGTACTGTGGTTATGTTGCCATGTCCTGTACGTAGCAGATGTAGAGAGGAGTCATGCCTGCAGTTTGTTCTCAAACAGCTCACGGGGAAAAAATTATATGTATGCATGTGTAATATATACATACATGTATATAAACATCAGGAGTACTGATGCAATTCTTCAGAATTATACCACTTCAGTAATATTAAATGGCCATAGAGTCCACATAAATACACACACCTATATAACTGTATCTATATAGAAATATATGAAAAGTATATACATATATACACATGTGTGGATATATACATATGTGTGTATGTATAGAAATAGAGAGAAAAAGCAAGAAAGTAGGACAAAGTAAATGTAGTAAAATGTTAACCTTAAAGAAATTAGGAATACTTTGTACTATTCTTCCAAATTCTCTGTAAGTAAAATTAATTGAAAATAATAAAAAAAGAGTGTGTCATTTAATAATTAGGAGATTCCAAAAGTAAACAAAAGGTCATATCCTGTACTTCTAGCCAATAGGTAGTGCCAATAAGTACCAGTTTTCTTTTAACAATATTAGAAAGCAAAGTTTCCAAATGCCATGTTCAAAACTCAGGAGCACTGATACAATCCTTAAGAATTACAGCCGTTCAATAATACTGAATTAAATCACTACATTGCTGTGTGAGGACAGGATGCTCAACCCCCAAATCTCAATCTGAAAAGCCCTCTTTCACCTGAGCCAAAGAAAGAACACTGTTTTCTTCCTGCACAGAGATAACCTGCTCTCCATGTACTGTGGGCTCCTTATCTCAGGAACTCATTCACCTTTATGTGGGGGTTGAGGTATACAGTTTGCAGGAATGCAACCATGTATGTACTTAATACTTGTCTCGCTGAGGCAAAAAGAAGACTGTAGAAATTTACTTGCTCAACAAATACGGTTTCTTCTAGTTGTAAGCTTCATGTGCCAACTATAGGAAATAGGATTTCATCCATACATAGATAATATGAAAAGACTTTGAAGTTTCTCTTAGGACACACTGAACCAGAGCCAATGATTTTTACACAATTTACTTCAAGAGATGGAACTGAATTTTTTACATAATTTACTTCAAGTAATGGAACAGAATTTGCCTCAATAAATCATATTGGCTCAGTCTTATTTCACATTCCTAGAGTTTAACTGCTAATGTCTATCAGAGGTGACAATTACAATAACCATTTGTTCAACAAACCTAAACCAGGCTCATTTTAATGCCTATGCTTAGAATTCAAGTTCTTATAATATTACTTCTGGATTTTAAAATTCCACAGAGCAAAACTCAATCTAACTAAATCTAACCATAGAGATATGCTAATTCAATGAGTGTTTTTTCCTGAAAGGTTAAATGGATCACTTGCAATTTTCGTCCATTTTCTAAACTCAACAAACTAATGTACCTTTGTAATATAAGTCTTAGGTTATTGGGAAAAAAAACCCAGTTAAGTAGATGAATCCCTATATTAAAAAAGACAAGATTACACATCCAAGAGATAGGAGGACATCAATGAAGCATAAAGGGGCTGGAAATTAGCTGGTAGAATTTGTTTCTAAAAGTAATTTCAAAGTTATTCTTTTTTTCCTTTTTTAGTGCCAATGACCAAGGAATGGCAGCAAGAAAGCAGGGGAAAAAACATTACTTTGCTGAGTGAACTCAATTCTCTTGAGAACATTTGACTGCACTGCTTCCATTTAATCAACAATTCCATGGTCCAAGGAGAAAACAATGGAAGTCAATATGTCTAACTATTGTGATAGTTTGAACATTAGGAACAACTTCTGACTTCAATTTCATGTACCCTTGCTTCCCCCACTATTTTTAAGTAAGTCATTGGAGTGCCTCCCGTCCTATACTAAAGCCACACAGCTCCGAAATACCAATCCGCTGTTCCTCTAACTGCCTTTCCACAAGATGGGGTCTAGAGCAAGGCGACATGGAACAATGAGCCACCAACACTGAAGGGTAGAAACTTCAGTGGAAAGAGTAAAGGGCTTATTAATTTTTTAAGAGTTTCTTCCTGAGCTTTCTCTCTATAGAGCAGTACTTAGGAGTGATGAAACTCAGGGCTGCATTTGCCTTGGCTTGTGAGAGCTGGAGTGGGTCAGGCAGAGACCATAGGAATTGCTCTGGCAGACATTAGCTGGCTGGGTGCAGCTGGCTGGGACTCAGGCTTCAAAGGAGAGAGAGTGGCTGGATCATCGGGACAGGAGAGCAGGAGACAGGGCTTTGCCACAGAAACCAAGGATAAAGAGCATACACTTGACTGACTAGGATCTAGGTATCCCAGTAGGCAGCAAAGGATGGGGTCCGCCAAAGGGAGGGGACCTTTTCTCTACCTTACAATGGTTTCTTCAACTTTCCAACAATGAGACAAGTAGCTTTCATTTCAGTACAATGGCTGTAAACAGAAAAGGCAACACTCAGGGAATGAAGTGATTGGGATTCACTTTCTGAAACAGTCTCACTCAGTTCCAGCAAGAAAAGTGGTCAGTGGATCAATAAAATTGAAAAAGGACACGGAACATGTGCTGCCCATCTAAACACCTGGGGAACTTCCTGAGGAAACAGAACACACTGCCCTTCCTTCCTGGAGTTAATCTATGTAATGAGAAAGACAGAAATTCAATTTAAAAGACCTGGGAAGAGATAATAGCAATCAAATCAGCAGAGATGAGATGGAAGAAACAAAACAAAACAGAGAAGAGATGGAAGGGTCAGTCCAATGATCCAACCCATCAATATCTAACTGTATTATTCTAAAAATCTTCATTAAGGGGGTCAGTCAGGATCCATTCTGAGAAAATGAAACAAGGTGACCCAATTTAAGAGAATATTCCATATGATGGCTCCAAAGTGGGTAAACAATAATCACTAACATGGAATAGACACTATGTATCAAGTTCTGTGCTACATGCCTTGCATACACTTTCTCTTTTAATCCTCTGATAACCCTCAGAGGATGATACTACTATTACCCCAGCAAAACTGTGATTCACACTTAGGACATCCCACTTCAGAAGCAAAGCTCTTAGAGCTAGCTATATTCTCTAAGAGATGATTCACATCTGTAAGCAGAGAGAAATTTGTGTTTTAGCTTGTCTGGAACCCTGACCTCATAATATAGAGGATCAGTTATGTTAGGAATCTATCTGGAGGTAACAAATCAAAGTCCATTATTGAAAACTTTACCCTGATTCAAAAGGCATATGGGTATCACATCAGAGTTTGGATAATGATATATTTAAACAATCCAATAAGGGAGGAATTTTGTTCTGCACATTGGAAAAAGGAAAGGCTTATGAGTCCATGAAAGAAGCATATGGGAGCAGGCTAACATACCCTGCCAGTGAAGGCTGCATCTATGATGACAGGGAAAGAAGGGGTTGTATGAGAAAATCAATGTCAGGGTTAGTTTTATATTTGTTTATTCACATAGACGGCAAATGCAAGCAAATTAAGAGTAACAGGAATCTTGGGGAGAAAGAAGATATTCAATACTATAGATTCCTCTACCCACAGTTCATGGGTGAAGGACAGGAGCAAGGCATAATAAATTTGTGAGGCATGGAAATAAAAAAAAATCTTTTAAAGTGAGTCCAGAGTAGCACTGTCTTATGGAAATACAATTTGATCCAATGAAATATAATTTCTGGTAGCTATGTTAAAAAAGTAAAAAGGAAAAATTAAACTAATTTTAGTAATATATTTTATTTAACCCAGTATCTCCATAATGTTATCTTTCAACATGTAATCAATATAAATATTAATTGGATATTTTACATTCTTTTCATTGGACAAGTCTTCAAAATCCAGTTATGTATTTTAAAATTACAGCACACCCCAATCCCAATGCTGTACAAGTCTCCTGTCGATAGCCCCATGTGGCTAGTGCCTGCCAAATATGCAGAACAGGTCTAGAGTGTATTTAATGATGAAAAATCATCCATGGTATCAAGAAACACCAGGAGATTTAAAACAAAACTACAGGATGTGGCTAGAAGTCTACCAATGCATTTGACAGCTTACCATCTCACTGAGGGCATATTTAAATTGAATCATTTGGTCCCTACCCAGTAAGTGCTATTATAATTGTTTCATGGGAAAAGCAAAGACAAGTGTACACGTATCACTTCACATTGTCTTCCACTACTACCATCTCCTGGTCCTTGAGGGACTCTGCCCCCAATAGTAAGTGCTCCAACTCTCTTGTTTATTTAGTGGTAGATGTAGGACTTTGTGTGAATTAAATAAAAGCCAATTACCTCTCCAACTCTTGGGAAAGGGAGGAGAAAACTGACCTCACTACTCACTACAGCCTGAAGTGTTGCCTCATGTATGAGTTGTGAATACTTAAGGCTTTCACTGAACTGACCACTCTCTCTCTGAAGGTTCTTTTCCTTTGTGGGTTATTTTGACCTAGTAAGATGTGCACAGGTCTGAAAAAAGGTGGTCTGAATTTAAATTCTCGTTCTTCTAAACGACCAGGCAGGTTGGACTGTAACACCAGTGTCTGTATTTAAGTTCCTTTAAAAAACTAGTCTTAAAAAACAATGCATTCAGTTCAAATAACAGATTACTTAATTTGAAGTTTCTTGACATCAACAAAAGCCCACAACTACATAGTTTATTTTGCTTCAACATGGGTTTGAAGGGGGATAGAGAGCAAACAATATTCACCAGATTTTTGTCTATTGACTAAACTTAAAGATGCCACAACACATGCTACATCATTAATGTAATATATTCTATAATGTTACTAGTATAAGACTATATACCATCTAATATATATAACTTATAATGCTCAGTAATATTTTAGTTCCTTTCTGAACAGTGTACACTCATTTTTTCTCCATGACACTGCAGTCAACATCACTTTCTTTCTTAGCCAGTTTCAATATGTGAGCCCATGTGCTCGTTCTCCAGGACAATCATGTTGTCCCAGCTACAGGCAGAGACACATGTTTTTTCTGGACCTTAGGGACAGATTTGTGCTCATTGAACCTATTCCACCACAACAGTCATGAAGCCAAGCACATCTGTCATTTGGTTCTTAGCAATCAGTAACACCTTGGAGGTCCCAAGACTTGGTACTACCAAACAAATTCAGAGACTGTGCCATGTTTCAAACCAGAATGGAATATATATATATTTTAGAAAGAGTTATAGCAACACAACAGAATGTTAACTGCACATTTTAAAAGTTAGGTATTGAATAGAGAGAAACAAAGGGCAAGTCATTTCCTTCTGTCACAGACAAATAAAGGGGAGGACCTGCTAGGAAAAGCGTAGGGAGAGTCAGTCAGCCCCATATACTTGCCTGCATTGGAGCCAGTCAAATTATAACGTGCATTCAGCTTTCTGATGATGTTCTCATGGATCTGGTACCACTCACTCTCTGTGTTACACCTATGGAAACAACATTTTGTTAAGCATGGGTGATGCATGATATCAAGCAAGGACCTTAATAGCACATCCGGGTTTTTTGGTATAACCACTATAACGTACTTCCTTAAACCTCCCTGGAGTTCCCAAAAATCCTCTCTAAGTTAATGTCAACTTTAGCATAGTCCCTCCAAGATGAGCACGAATAGCCATACCTGGTAATGCATGACCACCTACCTCTTGCCAGAAGCAGCCGGGATGAACAATTCACAGACTACAAGGGCCCTCCACCCCACCAAAATCTCAGAGAACAATATATACAGTGGAAGGCAGTGCAAACTAGGAGTCTTACTCCTTCCTCATTATTAAGTAAGTTCAGTCCTTTGGGCAAGTTATTTACCCTCTCTGTGCCTGGATTTCTACATCTATGCAATGGGTGTAAGATATCAGAACACTAAATAAGCTCGGGTTTAGGATAATGCCAGGCACATAGCAAATGCTCAATAAATGTTCATTCTCATTGGCAAGTTTCCATCTACTATAACATGACCAAGATTGGCTAGCATAAAAACGCAACAGATCAAGCAAAATTAAATGGAGGTTAACACAGAAAGCAGAATTAAATTCTGCACTGGTAAAAGGCTGGTAGGATTTACCAAAGGGTAATCAAAGTATCCTCCCCATTTTCCCACTTCTGGCTTAAAAGTCGTCTTTCTTTTTACTCTCACAGCCATCTGTACCTTGTTTTAGGTCCTGCCACTTGCTAGTTCATGTTATCTTTGTTTACATGATGTGGTTCACCTAGAAGACTTTTAAGCCTCTTGAGGATTGGATCTAGGACAGGTTGGTAACTGTGTCCCTCTCAGTACTCTGAACATTGCGGGTACTTAAAAAGGATCAGCTGCATGAATGAATGGAAGGATGTCCCTCTGACTGGTAACTCCCAATGGTTCATAAGTGTCTGGGTTTGCTATCCCTCCTTACCGGCACTACTTTCTCAGCTAGGCTAGAGAGAGCCTCCCTTATCTGGACACATTTTCAAATTCACTATTATCTTTTATTAGCCACAAACGTTTCCTCCCAAGAGTCATAAATATCAAGATTCTATACACTATCAATCAAAGTGTTCCAGAGTACAGATTCCTCATGATCTTGTCCATTGCAGCTAATTCACAATTTGCTTACATATTTATTTATTTCATTGCCATAGGCTCTTCCAAGAAGAACATGATAGAGGCTATTTTCGAGCCAGTTAACAGTAGGATATGAAACAGAGCACTGAATCTTGGAAGGCTGGAAAATTAAGATGAAATGAAGCCATCCCTCCCACCTGTCTAGCTGTAACACACACAACTGCCATTTAGTACATTCTGCCTCTAGTTTTCTTACTTCACCTCAGTGGGGAAGGAAGAAGGATGGCTTGCTTCTTATTAGATAAGTGACTCCAGAATTCATGCTTTTAACCTGCAAAACTCCAGATAAAATCAAAGTTCCTAAAATACATGACTGAAATATCTTCCAGGCTCAGATAAGATATTTGTTATTATTCTGTATGTGAGTCCCAGATGGGCTGAGAATTCAGTCACCTTAATAAGCAGAAATTTCTTCCAAATTGTTTCTAGCAGGCACTTCCCTAACGTGTTTTACTAAATTCACACTTTTTTTTCTTAATCTACAGTAATTTTTTTTTGACTGGCTAACAGTCCTCCTGTAACAGCTTCATGCTTTTCTGAATTGGCATTTTTGAGGGCTCTCTCTTCCAGCAAGAATAAGTCAAAACCTTATTAGATGGCTGACCAAAAAAAAAAGACAATAATAACCATAAAGAGCAGTATGATCTATTTTTAGAGAGCGAGTGTCTCCCATAGGCCGAGCTGGAATTCACGGGTCTTCTTCAGCTGGCTGCCTAATCAAGGGTGAGGTATGCAACTGTTGGTCCCTCAGATTTCCCAGTGGCAACATAAATAGGGCATTTGCTACCCACACCTGGAAGGACTACACTAAAAAATGGTGAGATGGTGAGAAATTCTAGTTTTCTTAAAAAGCAATGCCACATAAAATCATTATCACATTAGTGTGGGATGGTGGTGGGAAACAACATTCAGAAGCATACAATCTGGCAACATGAGAGTTCAGGTTCTGGAGTCAGTCCTGACTTCAGATCTGATTAGCCAGGTGATTTGGGTGTTACTTCACCTTTCTGTCTCCTAACGTGGGAAATGGAGCCAGCAGCATCTGCTTCATGGATTCGTCATGAGGATACAGTGGCATGATCCAGGGAAAGTGCTAATGCAGTTATTTGCACACATGATGGCCATTATCATCATTATTATTTGAAATAAATTTTGTTTTATGATCACCAGTAGAGTATGGAAGGGATTAACATAGACTTAAGCTCAACCACTGAAGTTGAGGACTGCCATGAGATAAAAAGAGTTGGCAAGTTTTTACTACTCACTAGTTTCACCACAAGTTTTCATGTTTCAAATCAAGGTCACAGATTTTATCCCTCTTAAAAGAGATGATTTCCGATCCTAAACCATAGGCTACAGACAAATCCTTGTCACCTAATTAGCACATGCCTAGCAAAGGTCCGGGGGGCACTGGTTGGAGCATGGATAAATCCATGAAACCCTGTAGCATTGTCAAAAAGCAATTTGAAGCATATGTCCCACCAACAGTGGGCCACTTGTGTTACCTCCACATATGAATAAACTATTGCAATACACTGAATCTGTCAACTAACAGACAGATGAGAAAACTAAAGCAAGCACACTCATGGAGGTGGTCAGTGGAGTGGTCTTCAAACCCGGAATGTAGACACCACCACCCCACCCACATGCCCGCGACCTCCCCGGGCCCCTGGGGGTCTGCTCTAAGGTCACTGTATGTCAACGCCCAGCGGCAAGACCTGGTGAGGTGATCCAAAACCATGTGTATTTTTAGAATCACATACCTTAGCTCCCACAAAAAAGATATGTTGAAGTCATAATCCCTAGAACCTCAGAAAATGACCTTATTTGGGAACAGGGTCTTTATACGGGTAATCAAGTAAAATTTAGGTCATTAGGGTGGTCCCTAACCTATTATAACTATGCCCTTGTTAAAAGGGGAAATTTGGACACAAAGACAGACACACACATGGAAATGCCATGGGAAGATAAAGGCAGAGACTGAGTGATGTGCTGGAAAGTCGCAGAACAACGAAGATTGCCAGCAAACCACCAGAAACTCGGAGAAAGGGCCAGGGATCAGATTCTCCCTCACAGCCCTCAGAAGGAATCAGCCCAGCCAACACTTTAATCTCAGGCTTGACCTCTAGAACTGAGAGACCATAGATTTCTGCTGTTTAAGCCTCCCTGTTCATGGCACTTTGTTAGGGCAGCCCTAGCAAACTAATAATCTGAAGTAGGAGGGAAGTCACCTACCTGAGCTTCCTTTTCCTAAGTCTAACTCATTTATATTAAAAATTATTCTCATTTTCCAAGAAAAAATTAACTCTCTGAGGGTACAGACATGTTAGGTTTTTAAATTCACAGGAGGTACCTATGCAGAGGATGGTGTACCCAACTGATACACTGTCTGTACTCTTTGGTTCTCAATTTCACAATTGCTGTGACTGGCAAATGGTGATGTGTAGGCTCACTTGGAGCGAGTCCACAGATTACTAAGTTGTTGAGGAATGGCCCATCCCTTGTGCATCCACTACCCATGTAAAGGAACATTCACCAAGCAGGACCCACATGTCCCTCTGCACCTGCCCAGCCCCACCACGTGTGCGCTTCTTACATGTACACTTTTAGGATGAGGTCATCTTTTGTCTCCCCTGTCAGCAGGTCAGCAATGCTAAGAACTGCACAGCCAAAGGGTCGCCGATACTGGACACTACAGGCATTCTTCTTTTCTCCTGCCCCCATTCGACCTGTTCAGTTAAAGAGCAAACATGGCTCATGTAGTCATTTGATTAGTGCATCTTAAACAGACAAACATACAATTACAAGACAGGCCACTGGAAACGGAACTGGGTGATGGAAAGGAGACAGGATTGGGGCAACAGAAGATGTAACTTCAGTTCTGGATTCTCCTTTCCAACCACCTTAAACTCAGCTGCTGTCAATGAACTGGAAGAGTGGAGCTGATCCCAAGATTGGGAACCACCCCCAAGGATTCATGAAGGCACCCCAGGAGGTTTGTGTCAATAAAGGCAGCAATGGTGCCTATTTTTCTATTTTTTAAAATGTCCTTATTTAAAAAACTACAGCAAGTAAGAATAGGTGATCAAATGAGCGTGCCCTTTCCTGACCCAGGGCTCAGGTTGGTTACAACTCAGCCAATCACTGAAATCCTGATCACTTGGGATGGTTTTCACTCTGACACAATTTCAACTCGTTTAAATTGTTATGTTTTTAAGTATGTTACTGCAGTACTTTTAAATTTACTACTGTACTTAATTGCCAGTAGATTATTTTGAAGACAGAAAGTATACTGAATCTAAAATATAACAAGTTAATGTGAGGAGACATAATGAAAGAAATCTGCAAGTCTATTTCCAGATGCTTGCCAACAGATCTGTGAGTGATTATTGTCTGAGTGAAATTCTCCTATAACACATCTAGATGACTCTAGTACTTCCCATATCCAGTGTTAAATAGGAAGAAGAAAAAAGGGTGGGGGATGGCAGTATCCAATTTGGCTTTCACTAGCAGTAATAAAACTACCTTGCAATACATCATTTTCAGGGGAATACTTAGAAATAACAGCCTGAAAACCTCTAATTTTTTCAGTTAAGAGAACTAAAACCCAGTCAAGATAAGTCCATTGCTCTTGTGATGTGCAACACGTAAGAACTTCCGATACCATGTGTTCATAACCTGATGCTGTAACATGTAGCTAAATTTCAATCTAGGTTTAAAAAAAAACTCACCTGCAAGTCAAACACTTTACAATGATATATTTGAATTTATTCATCAATGATTCATACTTTTATTTACAGAATTGATTTAAACAAATATAAAACTTTGGTCACACAATAAATGGAAAAAAGTCTAGTTTTTCTCTATTTTGAATATTATTACAGACTGAATTAGGATGAAATATATACCCCAATCTTTACCTATATCACAATTTAAAAAATATTTTTTTTTCTTACTTAACTAAATGCAAGATGACAAAATGGTTAGAAGATTTCTGAATGCTGTAATTCAAAGCTATTTAACATCATTCAAGAACTTTATTGGTTAAGAAAACAAAAACAAAAAAACTCTAGCGAGATATTCCCAAAGACTTCTAGCTCTAAATTCCTAGGCATTTATACACAGTATGCATATCACTCCAATTTTTTCTACCCCTTCAGATAGAACTGAACAAAAAACTGTGGGTGCTTGGGGTGGCCGGCCGCAAAATAAGAGGATGCAGAAGCAATATCTCAGGACAACTTGAGAAGATTCCCCAGGGAGGTTTCCACCACTTGGTCTGACTGCTGAGGAACCTAGGCCAAACCTCCACACCACTCAGGTCTTCAGACACTCAGTTTTAAGTTTTATTTTCTGACTCTGTGCACCACAGCTTTTGACACCAAAACTTTGGTCTAATTACTGTTCTGGAAAGACTAATGATGCCAGCCCTGGTGTTCCCAACTGTAGGATTAAAAAGAGTTCACAGTTCTGGTCAGATTTCTAGAAATATTCTCTAAGCAGGAATAGGGAAAGGTAAAAACATTTAGTAGTATTTAGTAAAAATTGTACAAACAGGGAGAATATATTTGTAAATGATATATCTGACAAGGGGTTAACATCCAAAATATATAAAGAACTCACATGCCTCAACATCCAAAAAACAAATAACCCAATTAAAAAATGGGTGCAGGATATGAACAGACAATTCTCCAAAGAAGAAATTCAGATGGCCAACAGGCACATGAAAAGATGCTCCACATCACTAATTATCAGGGAAATGAAAATAAAAACCACAATGAGATATGACCTCACACCAGTAAGGATGGCCAGTATTGAAAGGACTAAGAACAGCAAATGCTGGTGAGGATGCAGAGAAAGGAGAACCCTCCTACACTGCTGGTGGAAGTGTAAGCTAGTTCAACCATGTGGAAAACAATGTGGAGGTTCCTCAAAAAACTAAAAATAGAAATACCATTTGACTTGGGAATCCCACTCCTAGGAATTTACCCACAGAATATAATTTCTCAGATTCAAAAAGACATATGCACCCCTATGTTTACTGCAGCACTATTTACAATAGCCAAGACATGGAAGCAACCTAAGTGTCCATCAGTAGATGAATGGATAAAAAAGATGTGGTACATATACACAATGGAATACTATCCAGCCATAAGAAAGAAAGAAATCCTACCATTTGCCACAACATGGATGGAGCTGGAGGATATTATGCTCAGTGAAATAAGCCAGGCAGAGAAAGACAAGGACCAAATGATTTCCCTCATTTGTGGAACATAACAACAAAGCAAAACTGAAGGAACAAAACAGCAACATACTCACAGACTCCAAGAAGGGACTAGCAGTTACCAAAGGGGAGGGGTGTGGGAGGGCCGGTGGGGAGGGAGGGAGAAGGGGATTGAGGGGTATTATGATTGGCACACATTGTGTGGGGAGTCACGGGGAAGACTGTGTAGCACAGAGAAGGTAAATAGTGACTCTGGCATCTTACTACACTGATGGGCAGTGACTGCAATGGGGTATGGGGGGGACACGATAATAAAGGTGAATGTAGTAATCACATTGTTTTTTCATGTGAAACCTTCAAAAGAATGTATATCAATAATACCTTAATAAAAAAATAAAATAAAATAATAAAGTATTCAGTATCCCCCCCCAAAATTGTATAAACAGCTAGAAGTCAAAAAGGGAGACAGAGAAATGGAAAAAATTAAACAGGGAACCAGAATGATAGGACTCTACTTATTTCTCATGTTCCTCCCTTCTTTCCAATCAGAAATCCAGACTTAACATCCGAGGTGAGGTGCTATTGCTCTTTGGCTCTCTGTAGCCAGTGAGGGTCAGCGTGCCCTTTTCCTACTAAAGCAGGTGCAAGGTTGCATTCTAGAAAAAGTAAGAAGTATCTGCTCTTAATTTTCCATCTCAGCACTGCAGCAGACTAAGTCTTAACTTTTTTTAGAGTTTCTTACTTGAAGCTTATTTCTCCTCAGTCTCAAAGTATCAAGCCAGGAAACATGACCATGGGGTAAGGTTTGCAGTCATCTCAGTGAAGTATTAATTTGACCAAAGCTTGGGGGTAAAGCGTGGGTAGGTAATTTCTGATTCAACATTCGTTCTGAAATGTTAAATATCATAATAATCTTAATTAAGAATACCATTACTAATCAAATGCCATGTATGTGGAAGGCAGCCCTATGACTGGTTAATACTGCTAACATGGCTTCCTTGGCAATCATCCCTCAAAAGGAGGACACAGTGGCCCAGGCCATGTTGTCGCTCTGACACGTGTGTGGCTACTGCCCCAAACCTGTAGGTTCCTTTATAAAAAAGTTCTCAAAGCCAAAGTATTTTACTTTTTCTCTCAATGCTATAGAAGATTATATTCAAATTTTAGCAATGTTTACATGAAGATATCCAAAACCACATTTTACATTAACAACTGGTATTAAAAATTTGAATTTTAAAAAACCACAAAGAATTACATAGCAAACTGTACCCCTGCCATCCTGGGGACAGACCCAAGCTTTAGCTCATAAAGATACAGCAGCAGGCATTCCAGCTCCTCCAACATTTTAAATGATTTTTTCCAAATTTTTTCCCACATACTCATTTATAAAAAGAAAATTAAAACACAACTGGAAACAGTGCACTTTTCAAAAAATTTCCACTGTCCCTCAAATATAAAAATAGTGTAAAACAATAATAGGTTTTCCAAACAGCTTTTTATGAGAAATAATATACAAATAATTTATGTTGGAATGACATGTTTTATAGCCTCTCTCAATGCACAGTGCAGTTGTTATGTGCATAAGATAAGACTATAACAATAAAGATGACTCCACAGGACAGTGTGGCGATATATTACTACCCTGCAGAAGTATTCCCAAACAAGAAATGCAGCAGAGTTAGCCAAGAGGTGGTAACCAGTTGTCCATACCAGCTGGCTAGCTTTTAACAGTCACTCTACCATGAAAATTTCTGCTTTTAGAGGCATTTTGTGTGTAAAAAGGGGTGAAGATATTCTAGCTCTGTTGTGTGAGTTTGTGGTAGAACACCCAAGGTGTGTTCTGCAAGATGTTAATAAATATTACATTGTATAAATGTTTCTACAGTCAAATCAAATTCAGGGAAAGCTATGGTCAACAAACTTACAGAGGCATTTGTATTTTTTCCTGTAGGTCTTCTCAACCTCTTTAATAAGCTGATGATTATACAAGTGAAAAAAATATATAGGGTCCAGGATTTCATAACCCTTTACTTACAGCAGTTTCTATGATAACGCTCTGTACCACCCTGCTCTCTGAAAAAATTCTAACTGGTGTAAAGTTTTCATAAACTTGTAGGAAACTCAGCTCCTAAAAGTTTAATTTATGCTGTTAATAGAAATTAGAATTTAAAAGACAAATACAAAATTTCTCAATCAAATACATTCAGGAAGGCCAATAAAACACAAACTACCTGAGAACTTAGAGGGACACCTTTCTGATCCAGACATCAAGTAAATCACAACTACACAGACACCTCTCAGCATTTCTTCTCCAGTTGTGCTCCTACCACATTGGCAAGTGTTGTACTTACCGATTCGGATGATGTGCACGGTGATATAGATGTCCCTTCTTAGCTCACTGCTACCCAAATCCTACCAAAAAACAGTCTGGTTATTTTAGAACTCACAATTTATGCAGAAGCATTTAAAGGGCAGAGCCCATTATGTTCACAAATAACAGAAGAAAGACAATAACTAACACAGACACTCTTAATGGAATTTTTGTAGCAGAAGCATATAGTTTAAATCCTGCTCTGAAAATACCACTACAATCAGCTTTACGGTAAATCTACTAGGTCAAATGATATTAAAAGAACTCATTCTTATTTCAATCTCCCGCTCATTCTTTCAACATTTATTAAGTACATACTAAATAGGACGTGACGTGGGCAACAGTGTAACATGAGGCTGTAACATGCACTAAAGGAACAAAGGTGAGACTGCCGATGGGGGTATTCAGAATTCTGGGCACTACTGCAATTTGGGTGTTATTTACGAAGTTGAAGCACAGTCACTATGTTCTCTCATAATTATTTGCTTTTCTTAAATAATATAAAGGACATTGGAAGACTCTGCCTCCAGGGTAAAACAAGATCCACTTACCACAAAGAGAGAGCAATGTCGTTCTGGCTTATCTGGAGCTTTGGGAAGCCCGTTTCTATTCAGCCTCAAGAAAAATCTCTCACTACAAAAGAAATGAAGCATAATATTTTGAAAACCACTTAATATTTAAGAATTCATCCCTTTTTTAGTTGCTCTTCATCCTGAGAGTGAAGCTTGCATCTGACATCGAAATTGCTTATATAAATTAGAAGAGCATCTGACAATAAACATTCACTTCACTGCTGATAACAGTGGAAAAACGGCAACTGCAAAAGCAGAAAACATGAATATATAAGCAAACAAAAGATCAACTATTAAAAGAACAGGTTTCCATCAGTGATATCGCTTTTATTATTGTAAAAAGTAGAAACAAGTACACTAGAGGAAAAAATATGACCTGACACATGTTGTGTGTTTGTACTTAAGATTTTTTTCCAATGTTCTGAAGCATGGTATTTAATTAGCATCATACAAGGACATCGTTCTGAATGGTAGTCATCTATTAGGAGGTTTAATTTCTTATGCTCTTATAAATCTACAATCCAAAACTCAAAAAGAGGGTCCAAGAAATGTAACTTGAATTGTCCTTGATCCACAAAGGAACAGAAGACTTCAAACTTCCCACAAAACGTGCATTTGAAAATGCAGTGCCACCTAGATTTAATGCAAACACAATGCTAGTGATCAGCTACTAAATAAATACTTGTGAACACCATTTAAATCCAAGGTAATGTGTTAACACTATTTATGTTTAAAAAAATAAAATGAGGAGCAACCCAGGAAAAATTAATCTACCAGCTACCATGAACTTCTGAATTTCCATATCCTGGTGCCTGTGAGAGAATCAAATGGCTGGCTGCCTCAGGCAGAGAACACACAGCCAACATATACGGAACATGAAATTAGCACATGGGGTGGCCCTGGTAAGGGCAGCTGCAGTCTAGGAAACAGCAGGGAAGAGGAGTCTACAGAATGAGTGAGCCTGAGAAGCCACGACATGTCTGTGCTTGCTCATTACTCAATCCTAGTCGGAAATAATTGCTCTGTCATCCAAAATCTCCCATCTTCCACACAGGGGCAAAAATGAGGACCATAATCAGATCTCCAAGGAAGCATTTGTATTTGAATTTATGGCTGCTTTGAAACATTTATATTCTCTTTTGGGATCTAAATCTAGATAGATATATGTAATAGAGTCAACTACCTGGCTTACCTTGCCTTTTTTTTTATTGTGCCTATTCCTGACCGCTCGTATTGGAAATAGCAATGAATATATATTCCTATGGGGTTGTTTCCACATCTACTACCTATGTTTTTCCACAGAGCAGTGGCTGATGGGTTCTGAATGAAGAGAATATGAACTGCTGCAAGGAATTCTCAAATGAAGAGGAAGTTCCCATATAATACAATTCTGAAGCAGAGACTGAGGATGCAGAGTTAAATTAACCTTATCCAACTGTCATTTACTGTAATTCAAGGAAAAGGACAAAGCTCTCTTCACAGTGGAAGAAAATTCACTATTATTTCAAATTTAAGATCTGCTAAAAAGAAATGAGCAAAAAATCATCTTGGGATAAAAGAACTACACTTTAATCATATTAGGTAATACTATTGTTTTGAGAAATTGCCATTTGATGGGCATGATCCTAAGGACTTTACATGGATTAACTCATTTTATTCTCACTGTGCCCTTATGAAGTTGGTACTGTTATTGTGCACGTTTGATAGATGGGAAGAGTGAGAAACTAAATAGTTTCGCCCAAGATCACAGAACCGGTGTGAGGCTGGGTAGCGTTTCTATTTAGAAACCTTTGAACTTCATCTGAATGCCATGAAGTAAATTCTTTCTCTGCTTTATAGAAATATTGTGCAAATATTTCCACAGTATTGAGATAAGGGAGAAATCATTCATCTGCTCAGGACACCCACTGATCAGTAACGACTGGTTCCAAGAGTTCAGGGTGATTTTCCCCACACCTTTCCTGGGCTAACAGGAATGAAATAAGTGGGAATGTTCATTTGGCAGGCTTCAAAGCAGTCCCTCTTTTGCAAGTGTTTCTTGGTACTTCTTCAAGGCAACATACCCAGAAAAATGACTTGGGAAATAAATGATTTTACTAAGCAAATTCAAAAGTCCAAAAAGATTTAAGAATTTGGTTTTAGTTAGTTAAAAGTCCTGAGATGTAAGACTGGTATTTGGTTTTGCTTCTCAGTCATCAGCCACTTACTAATGTAGAATGTTTACTGATGATAGTTTAGTGCCAAACACAAGCAATGTCACCATGTCCCCTCTCCTGCATCACGGACAGTGTGCTCTACTTTACATTTTTTGAGATGCAATTATGCTTCAATCTCGTCTTTATCACTACTGAAACATTTGAAACAAATTCCACTTTATCTTCTGACTGTCCAGTCTAAAAGGATGAATACCAATAAGATTATTATATAAAAGTCAATAAGGCATTCTCGATATTAAAACCTTAACTTTAACATGATATAAAATACTACTCCATATTTGCAAGTTTTATCAATATTTTGATAAAACAATGTTCCTAAAGTATTCTATTTCAGAAAGACACTCCTTTTGCTGTCACTATTTTAATTTTACTAGTCTAGACAGAATCCTGATTATGCAAGTATTATACTATATCATGTCCTGTTTCAGAAAGAATATCAATATGTCCTAAGCCAATGACATATCCCTTAGCTTAAGCATGCCTTAAGGGGGAGATAAAAATAGACTGAAGATGGGTACTGTGGAGAAATAAATCATGTGCAAATTTTTTTTAAACCAGACTTCTTTTAACAGGAAAAAGAAAACCTTTGTGGCCAATCAAAAAACTCTTTTTTATTCATTTGATGACAAGTTGCTACACAAACTCAATCAGTGTCTCTTCCACTTAGGTGATACAGCAACTACTTAATCACCAAAAGGTTTCAGAGGAAAAAAGGACCCATAGCAAGCATTCAGAATCTTTGGATTACAAATAAGTACCCACCTACACTCTTATGCCTGCTTGGAGAATACCAGACTGGATGCCTTAAAGGCTTGGGGGGAGAACTCAACGAGTCAATGATATTTCATTTTGGCACATGATCTAAAATTCTCTCACAAACTTTTGTGGCCACAACCAAAGGTGTTTTCAACTCTCTCCTGTAACTCAAAGAGTGGCAACTCTGATGGAAAACGAAACTAGATTTTGTGAATTTAAAGAGTGCCTTATAAGATGTGCATATCACCATTCCATCATGCACTTTCTTTTTCCTAATCATAAGGGGTTTGTGTGTTCCTTTCTATTACATTGTGAGTAACTAGAGTACAGGCCCATGATTATTATTAACCAGCTGGTAGACAATGATTTGGTACCCCTTTAGTGTTTAAAGAATGAACAAATTCAATCTTTTAGGAAAAATATATAATAATGTACAAATAACTGGGAAACTTTAATTCCCTCCCAACTTTCCTTCCCTTCCTCTTAATGTCTTTTACTTTATGGTAGGGAAATGTATGAAATTCTCCAAAGACACATTTCAATCAATGGTGCCTCACCACCAGATGTGAGTCATCTAATTAACTTCACAGCACCTCCAGATTTTAGATCATCCTATTTAACTTTGTCCCTCATACCCATTTTATATCTTTATTATATAAAATATATAATGGAAACATTCACAGTAACATAATATGTTTTCAAATGAGAATAATGTCTCCTTCCTCATCATCAAAGAATGAAAAAGCAAACAGAACACTTCTGGAAACACTGAGAAATGAGAGTTTATATTATTATTAGCAGAGAAAAATCATCATTTGTCTTTCCCTTATATTGCCATGTTCTCCCAGAGGAAATTTCACTGCCAGAGAAATTTAGTGTCCATCTGAATTCCATGTGTGAGCCATTATAAATCATTCTATTATAAATCAACAATAACAAATACTCTCTTTGGAAATAAAGAATAAAAATATCACAATTGTTTATTATTTATAACCTGCCTTCTTCTAACAAGGACTTGTGGAAACCAAGATAATGACATAAAAGTGTAAATAAGCAACCCTAACATGATCCCTGGGGAAAAAGAATACATACAAGTAGATCTATACCTTATGCTAGGTACTGTGACTTAAACTTTGCATGGAATTTCTCACGTAATTCTCACAACCACCCCCTATGAAGTAGGAACTACTCCCATCTACATTTTACATATGAGAAAGCTGGGGCTTGGAAATATTAGGTACGTTGACCAAAGGAACATGGTCTATCAGAAATGAAGACAGGAAACTAATTTCCAGGGGCTGACTCGAGTCTCTGCTCTTAACCACAGTGCTACACTATCTTTAAAAGAACTGAGCACCTCAAAACATACAAAGGACAAGACTAACTATGTCATGTGAACCAAGGGTTTTTATTGTAAATATTTTCAATAAAACAAAAAGCAATTAAAAGTGCATGAAGCCCAAAGAAAAAATAAAGCCACAGCCATAAACATGTCGGTATTTTAGGGAGTTTATATCTGCTCTGCTGTACTGACATTCTGATGTACTCAAAAAGACCTCTGATAATGAAGACTGTGTTTCAACAGTATAGTTTGTTTGGTATGAAAGTTCTTACTAGTAATGCAAATAATATGGGGGGTATAGTAAGGATCTGAAGACCCTGATGGCTTCTGTCCCCCTTCTCAGCAGGATGGGGTGTGCCTATCTTCCCACCCCACCTCCTATCATAGCCACTCAGAAGCAGTCACCTTTCTGTAGGAAAAGCCCTACTTAGGGTGTTGGGGCGTGCAGGCCACATGCGGGAGGGTCCTGCCAGCCTTCTGAGTAACTACATCAAGTGGCTCTCCCATAGGGGATTCCTAGGAGCATCAGTTGCTTTCAAAGAACAATGTACCTAAACTTACCCAGTGGCCAACACCAAGGAAATTTTTGTGTTTACCTATATATTTCTCCATGTTTACCACTCTATAGCTCTCTATCATAAAAAAAAACAAAACTGCCTAGTTATTGAAAGTATATGAAAGCTACTTTATCCAAAAATATGTGACTGGGTAATATCTTGTGTTGAAATGTGGTGTGAAAGATTATCAATCTGATCTACAAAAAATTACAAAGAATACTTCTAAAATCATTTTTAACAGTTAAATCATTGAAAACAATTAATGGCCTCAAAAAGTAACAGTAACAAAAGAGGAAAACATTTTGATGGTCATGTTCTGATAAACTAATTGGAAGAAGAACTGAACTGCCTGATTCTTTCACACTTCTAATTTATAAAACAATTTTACCAAAAAATACTCCATGTAGCACCCTGAATAAGCAAAGTCACTGGTCTTAAATTTAAGTATGCTGTGTGTGAGAATAACAGTGTCTTTTCTACACTGAGTAGGAGAAAAGGGAGATGCACTAGGAGCCTCGGAGGAAGCAAGATGGAAAGAGTGAGAGGTGAGAGAAAGGCTCAGCTGTGCTGACTCCAGAGCCTCTATCCAAAAGGCAAGAAAAATATAAGGTGATCTTAATGCTTCTATTTCACTGCTTTTCCTGCATTTCCTCAAATGCTTTCTGATTGGGTAGCAATGCAGGATGCTTCTGCAAATCTGTGCAAGGACTCGGTACTGTGTTCTTTCCCAGAACAAGTGGCAAAGGACAACTCAAGATGGGGAAGCTCAAGCAGCTTTCTAGACTGTGCAGTAACACGCCAGGAGAGGCTCTACTGCAGGGCAGGCAGGAGAGTCTGGGCAGTGGGTGCGAAGTGTGCTGGCTGCCCGGAGGTGGCTGCTGGACCAAAGCCTTGGTGTTCAGTGTGGCACCAAAGAAGGGTGAAAGGAATGCTCGGTGGTAAACAGAAGAGACCCTCTGGCCTTCTCACCCAAGGGCTCCTACCCTGGTGAACAACACCCCCCTGCAGAGCTGTATAAAGCCCAGGCCCTACCCTGTAGATTCTGATTCACTAGGTCAAGATAGACCTAAAATCTCTTCTGCTTGTTTAAAAGCCCAGTCATGATTAAGGACCATTGTTTTGATCCAAATGCCCAGGCCCTAACAACTTAGAATTGCTGCCTTTTGACACTCATATATGCCAAGAAACAGGCAACAAATGCCTGATATTTTGAGGTCAAAGATTTTTCCCGTCTTCCTCCAACTACATGACTGACAGAAACAAAAGAGTTTTTCCTTGCAAATAAATGAAAGCAACCCCTCAAGTAAGGCTTCCTGGATAAAGCTATTCACATGCTTTCTAATTCTAAAGCTAGACCAACATTACGCCCATGAGCTCTTTTTATTAAAGGGAAAAGGGAAAGAGGATGGCTGATACCAGGGCTTCTGTAGTAGTTTACCTAAAGAGCAGACAGACACTGGATTTTCTTTTTTTAACATTAATATCCAAGCCAAGATTCACTTTACAGATTCTTGAGGGTGAGGGACAAAGCAGCCAGCTAACGTGATGGCTTTGCTAGGACACTAACAGACTGGGCTTTAGTTGAATGATACAAGGGGAAGTAATTTTTTAAACTATGGTCAGCTCGATTGTCAATTTTGAGCATCAAGCCCATTCTTTCTTACAACATAGGATGACTGGTTTTACCACTTCATGTTATTTTTCTTTTCAGAGAATAAAGTTATCTGAATAAAAAATCTTTATAGGAAGGTAAAACCCAATGAAAAAGGAACGCAATGTTTTTTAAAGTTATAAATAAGTGGTGTTCAGATCACCTGCACTTCACATTGCCTGAGCTATCACCAGACCCAGCAATTGACTGATTAAAGGGATGATTTGGATTAACTGTTGATTTGTGAAAACAGTAATGATATAAATTCAGAAGACTTGAAACCCCAGAAATCCTAAAGTTGAATTCAAGTAAAATCCTTAGAAACAGCTTACTGTTTAAGAACTCAGGAAAATACTTGCATCTATCTCCAGAGAACTCATTAAGAATTTCACTAGAGACTTGATTGGATTAAAGATGGCGGCGTGACAGGTGAGACGGAGGCTTCCTCCTAAAACCTCATACAATATGAAAATAAAGCTACATCAACTACTTTTGAAAGAGCAACGGAAAAGAGGATGGCAACAAACTGCATACACCTGGAAACAAGAGCAGCCCTCACAGAAAATGGTAATGTACTAAAGCTGTGGACATGCGGGATCCAAGCCCTTCCCCCACCCCAGCTCACCAGTGGGAGGTACAGGAACGGAGCAGGGAGGGAGTGGAGATGTGGGACTGCTGAATACCTAACTCTGGAGATCTGCTCTGGGAGCACAAACCTACATTACATGGTGCTTGCAAGATACTCTCATAATTAGGGGGTTGGAAAGCTAAGACAGGCAGAATTCCTGGAGAGACTGAGAATCCAGCAGCTTGTGAAAGCAGGGATCCATACCCAGCTGCTCGGGGGCAAAAGAAGGGCGGGCAGTGTGAGAGACTTCCTAACAAAGAAGCCCTTAGCAAGAGAGCTGCTAAAGGGGCAAGGATTGCACGGAGCTTACAGCTCAGGAGAAAGGACAGGCAGACAAAATTGTCCGGGTGCACTCTGCCCAGCAGGTTGGGAGCTTTCACGATTTTCAGGTGCTCCAGCTCCCTGGCTGCCTACACAGCTCCAAGAACCCCTTCTGTGACAGACAGACTTGTGCGCCTTTCTTCTGGCCAACCCCACCGGGCTTGCAAGCTGGGAAATCCTTCCCTGCTGTTAGGCCAGCCAGAGGGAAGATCTGTCTACAGCAACTAAAAACGCAAAGCACAGAGGCTTATACCTGTGTGCTCAGCCCACTGATTCAGGCAGTGGAGACAGGCATAGCAGCCAGGAACCAGCAAACACCCCTTTCCTCCCCAGAGGCACCAATACCACTCCCCTACAATCCCCACATTGCTTCAGGGGCTGAGCAGCTCCAGAGAGCAGAGCTTCTGGGCACTAGAGGGCACCATAGACAAATATGAAACGCCAAAGGAACCTGGTCCAGAGTAAAATTATGAACACAACTCCTGAGAAAGATTTAAATGATGTGGACCTTATGACTCTCCCTGAAAGGGAGTTCAAAATAAAAATCATTAACATGCTCATGGAGGTACGGAAAGATATTCAAGAACTCAGGAATGAATTCCAGTCAGAGATTCAATCATTGAAGAACACAATGGACGGTATTCAAAGCAGATTGGACATGGTGGAGGAGACAATAAATGAAATAGGAACTAGAGAAGAGGAATACAAAGAAGCTGAGGCACAGAGAGAAAAAAGGATCTCAAAGAATGAAAGAATATTGAGAGAACTGTGTGACCAATCCAAACGGAACAATATTCGCATTATACGGGTACCAGAAGAAGAAGAGAGAGAAAAAGGGATAGAAAGTGTCTTTGAGGAGGTGATTGCTGAAAACTTCCCCAATCTGGGGAAGGAGATAGTCTCTCAGGCCATGGAGGTGCGCAGATCTCCCAACACAAGGGACCCAAGAAAGACAACAGCAAGACATATAGTAATAAAATGGCAAAGATCAAGGATAAGGACAGACTATTAAAAGCAGCCAGAGAGAGAAATAGGATCACATAAAAGGAAAACCCATCAGGCTACCATCAGACTTCTCAGCAGAAACCTTACAGGCCAGAAAGAAGTGGCATGATGTATTTAATGCAATGCAGCAGAAGGGCCTTGAACCAAGATTACTTTATCTGGCAAGATTATCATTTAAATTTGAAGGAGGGATTAAACAATTTCCAGATAAGCAAAAGCTGAGAGAATTTGCCTCCCACAAACCATCTCTACAGTGTATTTTGGAGGGACTGCTATAGATGGAAGTGTTCCTACAGATTAATAGCTGTCACCAGAGGTAATAAAACCACAGTAAAGAAAATAGAACAGCTAATTACTAAGAAAATGCAAAATTAAATTAACTATTCCCAAAGTCAATCAAGGGAAAGACAAACAGTACAAAATATGATACCTAATATATAAAGAATGGAATAGAAAGAAAAAGGAGGAAGGAAACAAACAAACAAACAGACAAAGAACCTTTAGACTGTGTTTGCAATAGCATATTAAGTTAGTTGTTAGACTTTTAGATAGTAGGGAAGTTAACCTTGAACCTTTGGTAACCACGAATCTGAAGCATGTATTGCCAATGAGTACATACCTATCCATAATCACCCTAAATGTAAATGGACTGAATGCACCAGTCAAAAGACATAGAGTCACTGAATGGATAAAAAAACAAGTCCCATCTATATGCTGCCTTCAAGAGACTCACTTTAAACCCAAAGACATACACAGACTAAAAGTGAAGGGATGGAAAAAGATATTTCATGCAAACAACAAGGAGAAAAAAGCAGGTGTTGCAGTACTTGTATCAGACAAAATAGACTTCAAAATGAAGAAAGTAGCAAGAGATAAAGAAGGACATTACATAATGAAAAAGGGGTCAGTCCAACAAGAAGATATAACCATTATAAATATATATGCACCCAACACAGGAGCGCCAACATATGTGAAACAAATACTAACAGAATTAAAGGAGGAAATAGACAGCAATGCATTCATTTTAGGAGACTTCAACACACCACTCTCTCCAAAGTACAGATCAACCAGACAGAGAATAAGTAAAGACACAGAGGCACTGAACAACACACTAGAACACATGGACCTAACAGATATCTACAGAACTCTGCACCCAAAAGCAGCAGGATACACATTTTCTCAGGTGCACATGGAACATTTTCCAGAATAGACCACATACTAGGCCACAAAAAGAACCTCAGTAAAGTCAAAAATATTGAAATTCTACCAACCAACTTCTCAGATCACAAAGGTATAAAACTAGAAATAAATTTTAGAAAGAAATCAAAAAAGCTCACAAATACATGGAGACTTAACAACATTCTCCTAATTAATCAATGGGTTAACGACCAAATCAAAACAGAAATCAAAGAATATATGGAGACTAATGACAACAACAACACAAAGCCACAACTTCTGTGGGACGCAGCAAAGGCAGTTCTAAGAGGAAAGTATATTGCAATCCAGGCCTATTTAAAGAAGGAAGAACATTCCCAAATGAATAGTCTAAAGACACAATTACTGAAATTGGAAAAAGAAGAACAAATGAGGCCCAAAGTCACCAGAAGGAGGGACATAATAAAGATCAGAGAAGAAATAAATAAAATTGAGAAGAATAAAACAATAGAAAAAATCAATGAAACCAAGAGCTGGTTCTCTGAAAAAATAAACAAAATAGATAAACCCCTAGCCAGACTCATTAAGAGAAAAAGAGAATCTACACACATAAACACAATCAGAAATGAGAAAGGAAAAATCACGACTGACCCCACAGAAATACAAAGAATCATAAGAGAATATTATGAGAATCTATATGCTAACATGCTGGAAAACATAGAAGAAATGGACAACTTCTTAGAAAAATACAACCTTCCAAGACTGACCAAGCAAGAAACAGAAAAACTAAACAGACCAATCACCAGCAATGAAATTGAATGGTAATCAAAAAACTACCCAAGAACAAAACCCCTGGACCAGATGTATTCACCTCTGAATTCTACCAGACATATAGAGAAGAAATAACACCCATTCTCCTTAAAGTTTTTCAAAAAATAGAAGAGGAGGGAATACTTCCAAACTCATTCTATGAAGCCAGCATCACTCTAATACCAAAACCTGGCAAAGATCTCACCAAAAAAGAAAATTACAGAGCAATATCCCTGATGAACGTAGATGCAAAAATACTCAACAAAATATTAGCAAACCGAATTCAAAAATACATCAAGAGGATCATACACCATGATTAAGTGGGATTCATCTCAGGGATGCAAGGATGGTACAACATTCGAAAATCCATCAACATCATCCACCACATCAACAAAAAAAAGAACAAAAACCACATGATCATCTCCATAGATGCTGAAAAAGCATTTGACAAAATTCAGCATCCATTCCTGATTAAACTCTCAACAAAATGGGTATAGATGGCAAGTACCTCAACATCATAAAGGCCATATATGACAAACCCACAGCTAACATCATACTTAACAGTGAGAACCTGAAAGCTTTTCATCTAAGATCAGGAACAAGACAGGGATTCCCACTCTCTCCACTGTTATTCAACATAGTACTGGAGGTCCTGGCCACGGCAATCAGACAAAACAAAGATATACCAGGCATCCAGATGGGTAAAGAAGAAGTCAAATTGTCAGTATTTGCGGATGACATGATATTGTACATAAAAAACCCTAAAGACTCCACTCCAAAACTACTAGAACTAATATCTGAATTCAGCAAAGTTGCAGGATACAAAATTAACACACAGAAGTCTGTTGCTTTTCTAAACACTAACAATGAACTAACAGAAAGAGAAATCAGAAAAACAATTCCATTCACAATTGCATCAAAAAGAATAAAATACCTAGGAATAAACCTAACGAAGGAAGTGAAAGACCTGTACTCTGAAAACTACAAGACACTCCTAAGAGAAATTAAAGAGGACACTAACAAATGGAAATGCATCCCATGCTCTTGGCTAGGAAGAATAAATATTGTCAAAATGGCTATACTACCTAAAGCAATCTACAGATTCAATGCAATCCCTATCAAACTACCAACAGCTTTCTTCAATGAACTGGAACAAATAATTCTAAAATTCATATGGAACCACAAAAGACCCCGAATAGCCAAAGCAATCCTGAGAAGGAGGAATAAAACAGGGGGAATTACACTCCCTGACTTCAAGCTCTACTACAAAGCCACAGTAATCAAGACAATTTGGTATTGGCACAAAAACAGACCCACAGACAGTGGAACAGAATAGAAAATCCAAACATTAACCCAAACATATACAGTCAATTAATATTTGATAAAGGAGCCTTGGATATACAATGGGGAGATGACAGTCTCTTCAGCAGCTGGTGTTGGAAAAACTGGACAGCTACATGTAAGAGAATGAAACTGGACTACAGTCTAACCCCATGCACAAAGGTAAACTCTAGGTGGATCAAGGACCTGAATGTAAGTCATGAAACCATAAAACTCTTAGAAAAAAACATAGGCAAAAATCTCTTGGACATAAACATGAGCGAATTCTTCATGAACATATCTCCCTGGGCAAGGGAAACAAAAGCAAAAATGAACAAGTGGGACCATATCAAGCTGAAAAGCTTCTGTACAGCAAAGGACACCATCAGTAGAACAAAAGGACATCCTACAGTACGGGAGAATATATTCAGAAATGACATATCCGATAATGGGTTGACATCCAAAATATATAAAGAACTCATGTCCCTTAACAAACAAAAAGGAAACAATCCAATTAAGAAACGGACAGAGGACATGAATAGACACTTCTCTAAAGAAGAAATTCAGATGGCCATCAGGCCCATGAAAAGATGCTCCACATCGTTAATCATCAGAGAAATGCAGATTAAAACCACAATGAGATATCACCTCACACCAGTGAGGATGGCCAACATCCAAAACACAAACAACAACAAATGTTGGTGAGGATGTGGAAAAAAGGGAACCCTCCTACACTACTGGTGGGAATGCAAATTAGTTCAACCATTGTGGAAAACAGTATGGAGGTTCCTCAAAAAACTCAAAATAGAAATACCATTTGACCCAGGAATTCCACTCCTAGGAATTTACCCTAAGAATACAGCAGCCCAGTTTGAAAAAGATAGATGCACCCCTATGTTTATCACAGCACTATTTAGAATAGCCAAGAAATGGAAGCAACCTACGTGTCCATCAGCAGATGAATGGATAAAGAAGAGGTGGTACATATACACAATGGAATATTATTCAGCCATAAGAAGAAAACAAATCCTACCATTTGCAACAACATGGATGGAGCTAGAGGGTATTATGCTCAGTGAAATAAGCCAAGCCGAAAAAGACAAGTATCAAATGATTTCACTCATATGTGGAGTATAAGAACAAAGAAAAAAACTGAAGGAACAAAACAGCAGCAGACTCACAGAACCCAAGAAGGGACTAATAGTTACCAAAGGGACAGGGACTGGGGAAGATGGGTGGGAAGGCAGGGATAAGAGGGAAAAAGGGGCAGTATGATTAGCAGATGTAATGTTGGGGGGGCATGGGGAGGGCTGTACAACTCAGAGAAGACAAGTAGTGACTCTATAGCATCTCACTACACTGATGAATAGTGACTGTAATGGGGTTGGTGGGGGGGACTTGATGAAGGCGGTAGTTTAGTAATCATAATATTGCACCGGTAATTGTAGATTAATGATCCAAAATAAATTATAAAAAAAAGAATACTTAGGAGAAGCTAATAAAAGAATAAGTGATAAAAAAAAGAACATATGGGATGTGAACAATTTCCAGTGATGTGTTTTTTTAATTTGTCCAGTTTTTCGCATACTATTCAAGATCAAATAGACAACATTCACCATGTTATTGATAAGTTTTCAGAAATGCCTGGACTGTTAAATTGGTTTTCTTTGTTTCATTGGATATGGCCTATAATTGTAGGTCTAATACTGTTATGCATTTGTATTCCTGTTCTCCAAGTGTGTGTGCGGAAGGCAGTTGTTGGTCTTTTAAAGCCAATACAAGCACATGCAAAAAAAAAAAAAAAAGAATTTCACTAGAAAAACAAATTTCTCAAAGAAGTAACAAAAAGTAGGCAATGATATGAATCTGGTGATCAGAAACAGGGACCAGGAAATAAGAAGGCCTGTATAGAGACAGAATGTCATCTGTTTATTTTTCTATTAATTTACATAATTTGATCATAATTTGATCACTGTAAAAACACTGTATCTTTGACATTTCAAGAGGAGGAGTCACTGTGGTCTACATCCTGGTAATTATTCTGACCTTTCTAACAATGCCTCTTTTAGGGAAAGCATCTCTAATAAGGAATCAGATTGAAAGCAAACTTGAGCTCTTTATAAGTACTCTGGGTTGAAGCATGTAGGTCCTTGCAAAGATAAAAAACCTAAAGTGAAACAAATGACAGAAATATAAATAATTCAAGCTGTGCAAAAACTGTAAGTATAATAAATCTTTCATGCATTTTATTATCTCAAAAAAATGTTTTATTTTTAAAAGAACATCAGCCAAGATGAAATTTCTTGTCAACAGCTTACTAATAGTCACAACAGCTTACTAATAGACTTTATATCCATTACATCTTTACAAAATGAAAACTATCTAAATTATCATTCAATACTATTTATTAGCTAGATGACACATGCAATTGGACTTAAGGTCAAATGCCTTTTTTTTAAAACCCAGCAGCTACAATAAACGGATTAACACAGATATTAATGTATATGAGACTAGGCACATTATTTTCAGTAGAGGTCTATAGTTTTCACAAGTGTGAAAAGTGCTTTAGGCACTGAAAAGGTCAGGAAGTACTGCTTTAGATATCATGAACATTTTTGTGAAATGAAAACAGCATCCTGGTTATTACACAACGAGATTATATAGAAACTCTGGCCTTTAAAAATATTTCTCAACTGAAAGCTTAGTAATATTTCAAATAGCAGTAGAATTCTGGGAGGGCAGGGATTTTTTTCTGTTTCATTTATTTATGTGTCCCCAGTGCCCAGATCAGTGCCTGGGCCTGAGCATGAGAGTTTGGTGAATGAATGAACATCAGTGATTCAACAGTAATAGTGTGTAATCTATAATGTTGAATGGAAATAAAAAGAAGATGCAGTCTGTTTAACATGTAATCAAAAATCTCTAAATAGAAATACTTAGAAGATACTATATATTTATCTGCCTATTTTTATTCAATTTTTTTTAGCATGACCAATGCTCCCTTAGAGACAAGTCTGAGAGCACAGTTCCGATTCACACAAAGTAACACGCAACAACTCCATAAACAATTCCATTTTTGATGCCCTCGACACCTTGAGTTCTCCCTCTTATTAATAAGTACATCCCTACTGGAGTAGAGGATGATAACAAAATGAAGACAGTAATGGCATGATCTTTTAATGCTTTCCCTCAACAACAATGAAAAACTTGCAAGCTTCCTTGAAGTGACTTGATGCCCACCCTAAGCCGAGCCCTCTGCAAAGTGCAGAGAACCTCCAAGATGATGACAGGCAAAGCCTCATCTTCAGAAAAGGGGCTAACAAGGACCATATCATTAATAACTCCTTTGTCAATATTGAATCGTCTCACACAACAAACAGCACTGAATACCAAAGAAGTCCTTGCAAGGTGGGTTGCTATGTATGACCACAAGTTATCCAGAGGGAAAAGGCACAGGGCAGAGAAAGAAAGACAGAAATGACCAGAATGCTAGTGAAAAGCAAAACCATCTGGCCACATTCTAAAATACTGGACGATCTCAGTAAAAAGGGACAAGCAGCCTGAATAAGTGTTTAGAGCTAAAGGGAGTAAGAAAGCCCATTCTGAATCTATTTACTCTATGAGTTTTCAGTTTTCTGCCACTTTGAATTTCCAGCCACTTATTATTATAATAATGTAGTAATTAACAATTTGAAAAATGATTGGAATTGTATGGCTCTTAAAATGCTACAGAGAAAAAGAGTGGATCACGGAGACCCTGGTGTTTTCTGCATCAATCAGGTTCTTTCTTTGCTTGTTTTAACCCTCCTGGTCCATTTCTTAAAATCTCTCCTATTAACAATATTGCCACATCTAAAAGCAATTATTATTATTTTTTTAATGTGGCACAGAACTGTGATGAAAGGGGGAGTGAGCCACAAAATCTGACTAACTCCAAGGTGATAATAATCCCAATTTTCATGCACCTGCTGGAAGAATCAAATGACGGGAAAGAAGAGGGAGAATGGAAAGCCACTGTGGCCCTACATAGGAGGCCTGAGGGAAGGTCACTGCCGGTCACTGCCGTACAGACACCCACAGTGAAATCTGTGCCAGCATGTCTAGACATAGCAGGAAATGCTCTGGGCCGTATGGAATAGTTGATATTGCCACAACCCAAGGAGGACCTCTAAATGCCTTCTTCGTCTATTTTCATCTCAAATGGAGTTATGACCCCTGCATGTGCGGCCAGTCAGACCTTTTCCCTTCACTGCTGCTTTGCTCTGGAGAGGTTACAATTCTCAGTTTTAGTAACATCAAACTATCAGAAGAGAGGTATGCCAACTATCATTTAACATTCAAAACAATAAATGCTCCTAATTTATGTGACAATATAGATGCTGAACTTGTGTGCTCACACTATGATAAGTTGTAAATGATGTATGAAATGAGAAATTCTAGCACAGTGTTCAGAGAATTAAAAAATCATTTCTGCTCTCTTAACTGTGTTATGTACTACAACACATAAACAAAAACATTAGCATTTTTCCTAGTCTGGACTGAATAACTATTCTGACAGCTCCCTTCTATAAGTTCTTGAAAAGATTTTCTCAGTAACTGAGTTTTTCCAAAGAAACATGAGTTCTTTAATTTACTTAAAAAAATGAAAAGGCTGTTATTATTATTAGATCAAGTCAGCCTCTGAAGAGACCTATTGGAAGCTATGGTTGTAATTTCTTTGATTCTCCTCCTCATTACACAAGATTCCCAATCTCCTCATTCTTTTCCAACTATGATATTTCAGTCTCCAACCCCACCATGTGCTTCTGATCCCTATTTCCTGAGCACCCCTGGCAGAAGCTGTCTTACTTGGGAGCCAGGATGCACTACAAACTAAGATTGAGCAGGGCCGTCACCACATTCAGACATTCTATTATCCCTCACTAACTCATTTCCTATTGAACTTTTGTGCAGTCTGCTTCCCTCGGTCCTACAAATCATTTTCAGCCCTAAACTCCCTTTCATTCTCTCTTTTGCTCACCAAGGCAGCTGATCTTGCTACTGCCCACATACATAAAACTTGTTTCTCCACTTTTAAAAGATGAAGGCCACATACCCAGTCTCTCTTTTCCATCTCAACATTTTATGACCACCTCAGTGCCCTGACCTCCCTCCCTCCCATACTATAAGTGCCCTCTCTCCTTTTCAAAGTAGATTCCTTCACTTGTGCTCTGGATCCCTTCTGCCGTTTGCTCGGGGACTCACCTTTGGGTCTCCAGTTGGGTCTCACAACACTGGCACACAACAGTCACTCCTATGCACTTGTGTAACAACTGCTTGAGTAGTTTGAGAGAATATGCCATTCATCCAACCATTGCATTTCCTCACCTTTAGGAGGTCTAACCTATACTAACTCAAGAGTTTCAGGGAAGGTGATCCTTGTATAGACAGAGGATTTTGCTTAAGCATATAAGGTACTTCTCACAGAATCTTCATTAATCTTCTAAAGGCAACCTATTTTGCTTTTCATATATGAGTCAAACTGTATGCACTAAAGGTAATATTATTATAATGTAAGTGTTAAAAAATACTGAATGACCTTTGTCAAGTACATTATCAAAAATATTGAGTTCATATGAACCCAGAGATATTCCAGGCAGAATGGAATCCAGACCATCCATGGGGACCAGACTAATAAACCAGTCTTCCTTAAAGAGACCTAAAAAAAAAATTCCTGCCCTCTTTGCTTTATTGCCCACCTTTATAAACCTTTAACACATTTTAAGGAGGTAATTCACTAATCTTGTACACTATATGCTAGAAGTTAAACCAAGAACCTATATACTTTCCACAGGAAACCCACAACCATTCAATTTTGTCACACTTGCTCCTATCCCTTTATTCTTTCTTTGTTTTTCTTTTTTTTCCCTGTTGAAGTATTTTAAAGTAAATCATATCCCTGATGCCATTCCACCTGCTTACTAGTAAATCTCTTTAAATCTTACATTAACTATAATATACACCTTAAAAAATCAACAATAATTCCTTGGAATATATGATTTCTTTAGGAATTCAAAACAAAACACCATGTGTCACTTCTGGTTATGTTAAAAGTGTATTTTCTGGTTTGATGTTTTAAAATCATCATCACTAGTGTTACTATTTACTGACCAATTACCCAGTGTGAAGCATTATACTAAGAAGTATATGTATTATCTCATTTAATCCTCAAATAATCCAACAAGGAAAGTACTATTATTATCCTCATTTAGCAGATAGTTAACAGCCATAGAGACATGAATTAACTTGCCCGACTGATGCAGCTATGGAGTGGCAAAGGAGAGGATTTGGATCCAGACCCTCTGATAACAGGGCTGGGCCACTCATATACTACGCAGTGGTGCCCCCACCAGAGAAAGGAAGATATGTGTCTTGAGGATGGAGATAAATTCAGATGTATTTCACAGTTCAGTATGAATCCATATGAAAAAAATCTGCCTCACCAATAATTTTCACTACTTACCCTTTTTCTTAAATGGCAGAGTTGGAACGATATACTGAAAATAAGGTAATTGCAGACAATATAAAATTTATATGGAAAGACACTATTTCAAGGAAAATGAAGAGTTTACTTATAGTGGAAAAAATACGTAACTTCGGGACAGAATGTGACTAAGGTGCCAACAGAAAGTAAGCTTTATCTAAATTAATTATTATGAAAATCTTTTTATATTTAATCAGCAGGATAAGACTTTTTCCATAAGTCCTATCCTGCTATTTTCTAAAATAAAAGCCCATGCCAGCAGTTTGCCTGCATGAACAGCTGTATACTAAGCTGAGAAACTGTTAGTGGTATTAAATGTATATAATAGGTTAGTCCTATTAAATATATTCTCTGATGAGGATGAAATACAGTAATAGATTAGTCGTGAAACAAGCTTACAACTTTAATTAATGAAGCTTTACAATACATCAGTAAACAAAGTAATGAAAGTCATAAGGAAGTAGTCAACCAGTGAACTATACTGTATTCACTGGCCCATATCATTTACAGTCTGCTGTAGATTAACTGACATATATCAACACAGAAAAGAAGAATTAATACACAAATCCAAAACAGCCTATGGTAAGTGTAAACAGAGTCGACTATTTATATTACCAAATAGTGCAATGGTCAATTTTAAATGAAAGCCAGACATTCGTAGCATATAATGTTAAGCAGTTTGACTTACTTAAAAAAAAATAAAGCACCTGATATTCCCAGTCCTATACCTCAGAGTGTGCACATCCACATGCTTCCCTTTCTGTGGCCCATGGTTAATCTCCCCACCTCAGTCTCAAACCTTTTTCCTGAAGCCTCCTAAAGGACCTTAATCCAGCAATGACTTCTGTCTCCGCCACGTGTAGTCTCTCCTTTGTTACTGGACTCTTTCAGTCAATTCCTAACAAGCTCAAGTCTCTCCCACTCTAGTTCCTTAAGAAAACAAGCCCACAACCCTCCTACACTGCTAGTGGGAATGTAAATTAATTCAACCATTGTGGAAAGCAGTATGGAGGGTCCTCAAAAAACTAAAAATAGAAATACCATTTGACCAGGGAATCCCACTGCTAGGAATTTACCCTAAGAATGCAGCAGCGCAGTTTGAAAAAGACATATGTACCCCTATGTTTATCGCAGCACTATTTACAAGAGCCAAGAAATGGAAGCAACCTAAGTGTCCATCAGTAGATGAATGGATAAAGAAGATGTGGTACATATACACAATGGAATATTATTTGGCCATAAGAAGAAAAAAATCCTACCATTTGCAACAACATGGATGGAACTAGAGGGTATTATGCTCAGTGAAATAAGCCAGGCGGAGAAAGACAAGTACCAAATGATTTCACTCATATGTGGAGTATAAGAACAAAGAAAAAACTGAAGGAACAAAATAGCAGCAGACTCACAGAACCTAAGAATGGACTAACAGGTACCAAAGGGAAAGGGACTGGGGAGGGTTGGTGGGAAGGGAGGGATAAGGGGGAAAAGGGGCATTATGATTAGTAGACATAATGTAGCAGGAGGGACACACGGGAAAGGCAGTATTTACAGAGAAGACAAGTAGTGATTCTATAGCATCTTACTACGCTGACAGACAGTGACTCTAATGGGGTATGTGGGGGGGACTTGATAATAGGGGGTCTAGTAACTACAATGTTGTTCAAGTGATTGTACATTAATGATACCAAAAGAAAAAGAAAAAAAAGAAAACAAGCCCTCAACAGACTCCTTACTACACATCAGTGAGTAAAGACCAATTGAGAAAGACAACAGAATGTTATAAATACTGTAGATAATGAGAATGGAGGTAGAAAAGTGACTAAGAGTCCTGACACCTGATCACACTGCATGTTAAAATACCAGTTCCATCACACCGAAGCTGTGTGACCTATGACAAAGTGTGATCCCATCAATAAAATGAGGATATGAATAGTACCGACCTCATAAGGTTATTATTAGGTTAATAGGGATAAATAAATGAATATTTTTTAAAAAGCTTAGGACAGTGCCTGTCCCATCATAAACATTATATAAGTGTTAAATGAATTGACAAGAATCAAATACAGATGGTACTTAGGGAAATGGTTCCCTGACTTTTCCAGCTATGCCATTACAAACCAGGGAAATCAAACTTCCAACCAGATAGATACTATTTAAAAACATTTTACTCATGTAAAACTTAATTCGGTCAACATTTTTTTTACTTCTTCTATATTAGCTTTTTATTGTGAGAAATCATGTCAAGACCGCACAAAACTCAAATAAATAAAAGTGTATTTTGCTGATAGTTGAGTCCAGGGCAGCTGTGCCTCAGGGGACTCTGAGTTGATGCTGCTGCAAACAACGGAGGAAGAAAAGCCAGAAAAGAAGAGCAAGGTAGGTGTATGTTAGCCAGGTGCTGTCAGAATAGGACTAAATCCTTACCAACACTTAGAGCAAGAGGGTCTGCAGCACGCATCAGAGGCTGACATTCTGGGTCTCCTTCAGGTAGAAGCTGGTTTGAGATCAAACTGATGGGTTTTCTAAGTATGGCCCAGCTTCAATAATGATTTGTTTTAACTTACTGTCAGAAAACGTACTCTTCCTGGTACTGAGGAGATATCCCATGCTTCACTGTTCCCCTGAGTGAATCAGAAGGTGATCATTTTTACAAGGTGGCTCCTTCTGCTTTTGACATGCCCAAGGACCAAAGCTAAGATATTTATCACTGGCACTCAGGAAGAGCCAGTGCCACTTGGCTCTTAAAGTACTTGAGAAGAACTCAATTTGGAAAACCAATTTCTACACCATAGAATATTTCCAAGGCCCTATATTAGTTTCAGTATTATCATTATCAATAATTTAGAACAAGTTATTATTAATTCTATCAGTCTTTGAAGCTCTAATTCTACCCAGTAAAATCCTGCTCAGCAATGGAAACTTCCAGACAAACGTAGAAGCCCCGAGGAGGAGCATGGCTGAGGCCAGCGGGGCAGTGGCTGCAGGGCAGGCATTGGGCCAGACAGCCAGTGTGCAGCCAGGCCTCTGCCTCCCGCCGGTCCTGTGAGCTTAGGCAAATCACCTGACTTCTCCGTGCCTAGGCTTCCTCACCTCTACAACCAGTGTGGCTAACACAGGTAAAGCATTTAGAATGAAGTCTAGGAGATGGTTACTGCCCAATAAATGTTGGCTTTTTAGAAGAAGGAAGTTCAACCAGAAGTCCTGGCCAGTTATCTGCCTTGTGAGAGGAATAAACATCTACCTTTCCTAACCACACCTCCGCTGACTTTATGCATTTTGGCCCCTCCACCTAGACCTGGACAAAATAACTTCCTGGGTTATGGTCATGACAATGCCATAAAGATTATATAGAATGTATTTTATTTTTTGGAAATTACAGGACTAATGATCCTGTTTAACAACAAAACTATTCACTTAACTACGCCAACTGTTGTCTACTATTTTCATTGTTTGGACTGGGCTTTGAATTCTGAAAAAGAAAAAAAAACAAATGATTCAGTTTCTTCAACAAACAAACATAAGGAATTTAAGACAGAGACAGAGGGAAACTATAGCTGAAAATGACTTTTGAGACAGATCAGCCAGCTGCAATAAATGGACTTAATTTCCTTACTTGGAAATTGTAAACCAATATTTGAGTCAATAGGGGACATCTGAATACTAACTGGAAATGGGTATTTAATGATGTCAAGGGGATATTAATTTTTTAGTGGTAATTTCTTTAGAGCTTCCTTTTTTAGAGGAACACCCTGAAATATCTGTCTTTGACAATAATATGTGTAGGAATGTGCCTTCAAATAGTCTGGGGGCAAAGAGGAGGACTGGAAAGGGATGTAGTTAAAATAAGATCAGCCCTGAGTCAATCATTATTGAAGCTGCTCATGAGTACATGGGACTTCAAGACACTATTTTACATTTTTATGTCAGAAATTTTCTAAAACAAAAAGTTTAAGAAAGAGATGTAAGTCGATTCTAAAACACCTGCACATCCCCCAATGCAGCCATTGTTGGGCACATAGAGAAGCACGATGATGCCTCAAACTTTTATCGTAACGTTTATAACACCTTTTTCTGAGAAGATGCAAATACTTCACACTCATTAGCTACGCTGGGTGCAGTGAAGGAAGCACGACTTGTCATCAGTTCCAAGATGAAGGAAAAGACAGAGGTAAGTGAAGGGGTCAGGGCAGTGGTGCTAACTGTGGAGACGACAACCAAGTTAGTCTTCAGATATGTGCAACCTAACCTCTTTGAAAGGCGATGGTGACACTGCCTTGTGTGGTCTGAACCTAGGCTACACTCACAGCCAGGTTCTGAACACTCACTAAAAGGATAATCACTGGGCTGCCTGAGGCCTCAGGAAGTCAAGAAAATAAATCTAAGGCTATTGCAAACACCAAGTAAGCAGGTATCTTCATTCTCATTCTTCTGCCAACCATCCGTACAGTGAGTATGAGTATGGGAGGGGAGAGCCAATGGCCAAACTCGGTGAATGGAAGCAGGGGCGAGGGATGCAGACTTGATTTCTCCTGGGGGCGTTACCCATCAGGTGGGGCATCAGAGGAGTGTGTGGGCCGGAGGAAAATGGAGTGGGGAAGGGAAACGGGAAGAGAAGTGGGGAGAAGGAGAGAGGAGGAAAGGGCCGGCGGGAGGCAGACACATATAGTAGCCCAACCACAAACACAACAAGAAAAAGGCCCGGCTCCTGGTCTGAACCTGGGGCCACAAAAACAGTATTTTGGATGCCCTGCTTTCCAGGTTATTCTCCTACTTTCACCAAGCACACAGGAATAAAATAAGAGGAACTCTGTCAATCAAAACCTAAAAGGATGCTTTAGAAAATTTGAAAATGTTTATAACAAGACAAAATTGAAAGACAAGCTAATACTAATCATAATTAAAGCACTCTATATCAATGCAAAATGATGGTAAAGGGGAATTTGTATTCCCTCAAAACTAGCTTAACAGGAATGAACAAAAGAGTAACCTCCTGTCTCCCTTTTACATTCCATATAGTTCACTGAATATTTTAGAGACCATATTTATAGATAATGTTATCAAGATTTCTGTTAAACAAACTACGTAGAAACCAAGTTCTCTACAACATGCTTCAATGCAGCAGGTTTTACCCCTAAATAATCTTTCATATTTCTGAAGCAAGTGCTGAGCTGTGACTTGGATCCATTTTTCATGCCTTTATTCTCTCTTTTTAGTAGTGCTGATTTATGAAGGGGGAAAGGTTTTCTAACTCACTTATTCATTTCCTTTAATAGTGTAGAAAGTAGATTTTGAAACCATATTACTATTGTTATTTCCACACCTCATAAATTGTCCTTGATGCACAAAAATACCACTTTTAAATTCTACAGACACAGTCCACTGTCAAGAAATAAAATATACACTTACTAGTAGGTAATGTCTCACATATAATTTGCCAAAGATTTTATGGCTATAAATGCATTAAAAATAAACTTCATACATATTTCCTAGAAAAAAATCTTTTCTTTTTACCAGAAAAGAAATACTCCAGGATCATTTTATTGTCTATAAAATAAGATATGTGGCTTAGTGTTCAAGCATTTTAGTATTATTTTTTTTAAGCATGGTACAATTGGGTCATTATGTGTGATTTGTGTGCTACAACTGTAGTTCTAATTTTAAATTAAAATGTATAATGTAAAAGATGGTGTGTGTTGTGCTCAACTTTAAAATGAGCATAAAAACCTTTTAAACATAAAAAAGTTACAAGAGTTGAGACTCCTGGATAACAATCAGAACATTCACTGTAAGTGTTTCCTAAATATTCAAAACTTGCCATCAGAGAAGTATAACAGGCAGGACTCAGAGAACTGAGAAAGAAAAAAGAAAACACAAAAACTGTTTAGCATTTTACCACTCTGAAACTCTCGTGGGAAGGTTGCCCAGTATTTCATTGTCTCTTGATATCATCTGATGCAGACAGGCTAAAGAATAATGTAATTAAATTGTTAGCTAAAAATTTGAAAAAATGCAATGTGTTGCCCTTGACAAGCAAACTTCAAATATGAGAGATATCTTGTCTTCCTGGCATTATCAATACAAAACAACTCAAACAAATGACAGGCCTGGTATCAATCCATACTTTCATTCAATAATAACAATTACAATTCTACAGCCCTTCTGAGTTTTTCAAAGAACTGTGGCATGCCTCATCCCCTCTAACTTTTGTGGAAACCTCCAGAAGGTAGACAGCTTAGAAATTCAGAGTTCTACAGATGAGAAAATGGAAGCTGATAGAGGAAGTGTACAAGGGTCATATATCCTAAAGTTTGCCGATTGCAAATATATCTACCATTCCAACATTAAGAAGTTCAGGTCACATCTCTGTGCACAGTTACCTGATCGGTCGATTCTCCTTACTGTCAAAGAGGGAGAAGATGACCTCGAGCTCCTCTCCCAGGTTGGAACACATGAGGCTCTTCATCTGCACAAAGAGGTGGTGACTGCTGGCCTGCACTGGGGTATCTTTCTTCCGATGCCGATGCTCCATCTGAATCCCCCACCCAAACAACAAAAACATTGATCAGCATATACTGACAAAAATAATGGGACCCAACAAACTGTCAGCTATGGTGTGACTATGATGATGTTCTGTGCTATGATAATTTTTATTTTTGCTGTGGATTTGGTATCCAGTTGGATGTTAAATTCCAAATTTTCTTCCAGCTTCCAAAATAAGACACTATAAAGTTTGCAGGCCATCAAGGAATCTTGCTTCACGAATATGTTTATATCATTAAAGTTAAAACGCTACCAACTTACAAAGCAGATTCAGGCAGCATGAAGTTCAAAGGATTCTATGATTACCTCATCAACTTACAAGGTGAGAACAAGTTATTAGTCATCTTTTAAAACTCAGACCTAATTATACCCAAGTGATTACTTCAGTGATGATAGCTGAACAATACAGCTACAACTCCACATCTCTCATAACTAGAAGTTCTTCTAAAGTATACTAAACTGCAAAATTGTGGCAGATTTCTCAGACAGGCTGTGGCAAATGATATCCAATCACTACAGCAAAAAAAAAATTTTTCTGACATGCTATGAAGCTATAGAGAAAACTTAATAACTTAGGAAAGCCAGTGAGGTGTCAAGGTAGGAACAGCATCTGTGTCCATCTCTCATTTCCGTCCTCAATACAGGAAGCCGAGGCTACACTTGGGAGGCAGGACCACAAATGAGAATTTTCACAAGTTGAAGGAAGAAAGACTCCAGGGATAAGGAGAACAGGGGGCTAAGCATTCATTCAACAGACATCTGTTATGTGCCAAGCACTGGAAAAGTGATAATGAGCAAAAACAGAAAGAGCCCTTAACTTCATGGAGCTTATCTACTAGCAGGGAGCAGACATCAACCAAACTGTCACAAGTACAGATGTGAAACTGCTGTGTGATGTGATGAATGGAGCAAAGGAACCAGCTTATCCTGAGAGTCTCTACGGGGGAATCTGACTTGTGTCTGGGCAGTGAGAGGAGTGACACTTGAGCCGAGAGTTAAAGAGTGAGCAGGATTATTAACCACCCAGGACAGGGCGGCTCAAACTATGTGCAGTAAAGGACCAAGTTGTTTCTCCCCCTCGCCTACTGTAGGCTGATGTTTTCATTAAATACAATAAAAATGCCATAGTAATGTCAAGTGTTATAAAGGCTTATAAACGTTTACTTGCCATTTCTGTACCTGGACCAGCTACAAACAGTCCACAGTCCCACTAGTTCTCAGACCACACTTTGAGTAGAAGTGACTCAGGTCAGAGCACAGGGAAAACATGTGTCAAGGCCTGGGTGTTAACTGAACAGGTGCTAAGAATGTGGAGGATTACTGCTGTCCTAACACAGGCTACTAATGAGGCCACCTCTTTTGGATCACTTGACTAATTAAAAAGAAAAGCTCAGGAATTAACTCCATACCAATGGAGTCATAGCCTTTGCTAGGGGATTATGTATATAACCCCACTTCTATACTATCCATCTTTTTAGGATTCTAAGTGTAGTTCTTCAATAACCACTGTCTGACTGACCAACATTTGAAGGCAAGAAAGGCCATCAAAAATTTACAGATGGAAATGAAATAGTATAAAATCACCAATTTTTTTCCACGCTTTTATCTTTTAATTTGAACTACCTGAAAAGTAAATAATTTACAAAATACAATTAACCAAATGCATCTAGAATCACTGTATACACAACAGGTCCACTGGACACCTCTCTGTAAAAGTTAAAAGTAAGTACATTTTCTTTTGAAGTGGACCTCAGCATTGTGGTGTATGTTGACTATAATCACTAGAAAAAGCTCCCTGCAGAAAAAAAAAAGCATAATCTGCCTTGTTTACTATGAAGGTGGGCTCTATTTTGTGCTTAAAAATATTTTTTTTTCCCCAGGGCAAAAGAAGAATCATACATTCATAAAACTAGATCTTCTTAACTCACAAGGCAGCTTTTTATTTTCTGAATTGACAACTTATTTATTGATTTGCTTAAAAGTTCAGGGTAACAAAGCACAAACTACTATGAAGAAATGAATGGCTACTAAAGACTAGAGTGGGAAACACCGTATACAAACCTTAAGAAAAGACCATTTCAAGGAGAGGTCTGCTCTTTACCTCAACGAGTGCTAACAAAGTTCCGAGCATCAATAATGACGTTCACTAAAAGCTGAGGGAAAAAAATTAGCTCCCTTACTCATGCAAAGAATCCAGTATATCTAGATCAGTGATTCTCAACCTTGGCTGCACTTTAGAATCATCAAGAGAGCTTTTAAAAAATACTTATGCCCACATCCTATCCCAGAACAATTAAATTAGAATTTCTAAGGGATGGGGGTCCAGACAGTGGTAGTTGTAAAAGCTCCCCGGGTGATTCTAATGTGCAATGAGGGTTGAAAATCACTGATTGAGATCATATGCAAAGAGATGCAAAGCACAGCTGACTGGAAAATGTATTGTTGCATCTTTTGTATAATCATTGCCTTTGGAACCTTTGGTCTTTGCATGTTTGCTAGTAATAAGCATGCCTGATTCTGCCCTTTGTACACGTGACATGAGTCCTCTCTCACAGTGGAACTGGAATCTCTGGCATTGAAATCTCCTCTTAACAACCAACTTTCCAGGTCTGGGATGGATTTGGACTTATTTAGGTTATGATTACTTGTTTATCTCTTGGTAATTCACTACTTTTTGGTAGTGCTAAAAATATTTCTGTGAAAAAATTATTACAATAACAAAATCAAAAAGGCATGTTCACACTTCAAGACCTATAATTTGGTAGTTATAATGCACAGACAAAAATCCATCTCTGAAATAATTTATGGTTACAAAGGCACCTACGAGTAACTCTAGTAACAGTGTAACTGTACGAGTTACCAGTTACAGCTTAACTGGACCTTTGATTGGGAAAAGAAAACAGATTCATTCCAAAGATTTATTTAAATGACACACATTTTTAATACTCATATCAGGCATTAATTACTGGGTGAACTGTCTACACCAGGGTTTCTCAACTTCAGCACTATTGACAATTTGGGCTGAATATTTCTCTGTTATGGCAGCTCTCCCAGACTTTTGTAGGATGTCCAGATGCTTTCTGTGGCTTCTACCCACCAGATGCCAGTAACACCTCTCGCTGCCCTCACCCCACATCATCTCCAAATGTGACAACCAAAAACGATGCCAGACATTACCAAATATCCCATGGTCTCTGTGAACCACTGGTCTACTCACTAAGGATCACAAACCAAACAGCTAACATGATGTGGGGAAGTTGGGGTTCCTATGGCCAGGATCCTTTCTGAACTTAAACCACCTAATGATGTAACTGGCCTGTTGCTAGGCTACCACTTCCACACCTTTAGGCAATAAGCTATTATTGCACTATATAGAGAGCTCGGCCCATTGCTCTGGGCAGAGGCAGAGACGATAATGCTTGACCTATCACTGGGAGAACAAGCTGGGTAATAAACCCTTTCACCCCAAAGAATGTTTTGCTGTCAATTTCTTTGGTCACATTGAATCCATAGCGAACTTGCCCGGGGCTGAAACCCATTGGCAAGACACATACTCTTCTAAAACCAAGAAAGGTTCCTAAAAAGATATTCTGCATGCACAACTAACCAGAGAATCCAGCTAATAAGGCTATTTATGGAAGGATTAAGATCTAGCCTTTGGCAGTAAACCAAACTTCCCAAGTGGACATATGTTAACATTGTGAGGTTTAGCACTTTTGACTGCTTGGATGAGCACAATTAGGTGAGAAAGATCTGCAAACAGGGCTATCAAAAACCTAAAGCAAGACTTTTTTCCTAACGATGCAATGTGGATTTAGTAAGATGCAAACACCTGTGTTTCAAATATGACACAGAGAAGACATAGTAAACAGAGAGGAGTTGCAAAAATTAATTAAACATCCACTGTTGGGGCATTTTTTTTCTCCATGCCATGTTCCTTGATCTGTAAGTCACAATAAATGGCTAAAACAAGGGATTGGTGGGGTTGCCTGCCAGCTCTCCCTGGTGAAGTCAGTGTTGTCAGTTACATTTACGTCGCACCAAGCAGACCAGTGCTACAGAGAACCTGAGGATTGCTAGGCCAGGATAGAAACAGGAACTTAAAGCTGGCTTAAGAAACTGAACATGTCCTACTGAAGCCTTTGGTTTGTCTTAGGCTATGGTCTTTACTTTAAAACACTAAAATGCAACCACTACTGAGGAGAAATTAATTTTAATGTAAAATCACAATGTTTTCTTTTCCTCATCCATAAAATGAGGACTTTGAATTATGATTTGGGCCACAAAATGCTAAAGACCCTCTCCACCAGTGGTCATTGCTAATCAATAGTAGTCTTTCCCACCAAAAGCAGTCACTGCTGCTAAATCACAGCCCCAGTGAAACCCCAGAGCTTACAAATGAAGCACTTCAAGCAGCCACCTGGAATGTTGAAAGAGAGGAGATCAATTTGCCGTCTTATATATGACATTAAATGAAAAGAAAAGAGATAAAACAACAGGCACACAAAAATCAAACTAGGGAAAATAAAATTTATTTGTATCACACATGGTTATTGTCTATCAAATATTTGACATCTCAAGCTACATATGGGAATGTGACTATGATCTGGCCAATGAAATATAAGTGCAAGTGTTGTGGGGAATCTCTAGGAAGGCTCATTAAAGTAGCTGAATCAACTGAGAGGGATTTTTCTCCCTCCTACTGCTGAGTAACAGAGGTAAAGTCTAGAGTTCTTGCCACCACATGGTACTGGGAAGTGTCCTTGATGATGGAAGCTGTGCACTGCAGAGCAGAAAGGTAAGAGCCTGTATCACTCCTGGCAACATGAAACCATCACCAGGCCCAGAACTTCCTGCCTCTGGGCTTGTGTATTGTGAGAAAGAAAGAAATTTCTATCATATCTAAGCTTCTATTATTTATTTATTTCAGTTAACACAGCCAAATCTAATCATAAGATTCAGCATATAAGGTATCAATTATTGTTACCATCCTGCCTTTCTAATAAGGATGAAACAAAGATGAAAAAGGAATGAAAATCAATGCAATGCTGAAGTGCTTGCAAACATTTGTCAAGGAAAGGCATCTGTTGGAGTCTTGGAATAAATTCCCTGCAGCTAAGGGGGCCTACTATACACAGATTTTGTTATACAAGCTAAGAATTAGTGGTGACTTTAACTTGAAATACTCTTATTTTGTCTCCTTTCTTCCTCCCTGCTTTCCCTTCAACTGACCTTTGTGTTTGTGCTGTATGCCAGGTACCCTGCTTGGCACTGATGCCACAAAGGGGTGTAGAATGAAACATAACTCTCTAGAAGCTCAGCCTAAGGGAAATTCTCTACAAAAACAGAATTTATTCCAACATAATGAGGTGTACATAATCTGAAAAAAGAAATCAATGACTATGGAAAAACATGGAATTGGTATTAAGAACTGCTTTCCCAAATCAGACATAAGCCCCGATGGACTTACTGATGACTTTTTCCCACAATTTTATCTCCTGTCAAGATTATCTCACTATTCTATGAAGAATTCTGTAGGCTTGGAAAGCTACCCAAAAAGAGGCAGCCTCTTCCAAAAAGGAGTCTCCTGTTTACCATAGGCTCTCCTCCTTGGCACATTATGGTAAGATGCCATAGTAACCATATCAAATTTTTAAAAAGGTAAAATTATGCTTGGGGCAATGGCCTTTGAAAGCTCTTCCCAACCACATTCTTCTTTGAGTTGAGGTTTTAAAAGCACTTAGTTAATATTAAGAGATTAGCTAAATTTTATACAAGTATTAAGAATACAAGGCTAAATACAAGGCAGATGGGACCAGATTTGGGGAACCCAGATGCCAAGCAAAGAGAAAACTCAAGTCATAGGCGATGCCGTGATGGGCAATATGACCACATTTCTTAGGGTTATTAACCTGCTTCAGCACTTAGAAATGGATTGGGGTCTGAGAGGGGTGGGGGATAAGACCAGTAGTTGGAGACACTTTCAGTAGCCTGTGCATATAGTGCTGATGGGAGCAAGGAGGGGGCTGATGTGGCAGTGGGCAGTAACTGGGTACCATTAGTCACAGCACTGTCCTGAAGCACAATAGATCAACAGGTACGACCTGTAAGCCTTTCACTAGACTAGGCAAAAGGAACAGAGATGTACAAAAGAACTTAAGACTTCTCTGGATGTCCTCCCTCGTGCCTGGAAGGAGGAGGCCCAGTAAAGAATATCAGGTCATTCTGAAACAGGCAAAGTGTCTCAGTTCTGTGCTTGGGGCTTGGTCACCTCAGTTCTCAATTCTCCTTACATGCTCCAAATTAAACCTAGAACATCCTGTTCTTATAAAATCAAGCAAGTATGGGGAGTACCATGGAAACCACAAAATTAGCAGGGAGGCTGTGAGCCAAGGTTTCCTGCACCTACCAGTCTGTAGAGCTCAGTAATGCTGATGTCTTCAGGATCCACCATTGCATACTCTTTCCTAGGCACCAGATCCAGTCCCAGTTGTCTAAAAAACAAATTGCATGCATTTGCAGAAAAGGTCACCTCTAAAGCATATGTTAAAAATAGTTATTTTTACTACAGCACTCTGAAATTAGATATATCACCCACAATGCTTCTCTCATCCATATTTTTTGCCTTTCATTAACTTGTTCCCATGGTTGGAGAAGCCAGTGTAACTAGGCTGGACAAGGTCAGGAACAGAAAGTGACAAAGGCAGGCTTTCAGCACCCTAACATAGGCAGGCTTTCAGCACCCTAACAACTGTCACCACAGAAACCCACCACCACTACCACCCCCCGCCACAGTAGACGGAGGTGAGAACTACTGACAAAATTTTGTTCTAGAAATGAGAGTTAAGAAGTGGGAAGTTTGGTCTTTGGGATTTGGCCTGGCACTCCACCACCTAGCTATACCCAGAGGTGACACATTTCTAACACGTATTGCTGCAACCCATGCCTGGTCCTCATCCCTGGTGAGTTCTGGGGTCAGTCATTAGGAGAAACTCAGTAAAGACAAGAGACAGAAACTAAGGCAGCATAGTTCTAGGCCTGGAGACCCACATTCCCTGCTGGGAGAGGTGGGAGACGGATGAGACGACCTAGTCACCTGATATCTTCCCTCCTCCAGCCACACCTGGCCAGAGCACAGACGACCCATGGACTAGCCGGCAGCGCAGGGGCGTCTGGTATAAAATGCTCAGTCTGAACGGGAATAACAGATATGGGCTGTCAGTGAGATTCCTTCTTTTGAGGATTGGAACCTGGAAATTCAGAGAGCATCAGCCATGTGGAAGACAGAAGAAAAGACACATGAAGGGAAGCTGACCTACATCACTGCAGAGTGAGGCAGTAAGACCAACTCAGCAGGTGGGGGCTCTCAAACTTTCCTGGGCTTTGGTGCCCCAGGAGCCTGAAAATCTCTCTCATAAGATTTTGATTGGTCCTGGAGCCCTAGCTATGTGGAGAGTTTTATCTGTTCCTATTTTTTTGTTGTAGTTGTTAATACCTAGTTATATCCTTACGTTAGCCCTCCCACTTTTTGAAATTTCTTAACTCACAGAACAGAAACAGGGCAGTGCTTTAAAAATAAGAAGAAATGAGGCAAAGAAGGAAGGGACAAGCTAAAAGGAGAACAGTCAAGCTTTGGGAAACCAGGGGTGGGACACTGTGGGGGAAACATGGGGAGGGGGTCAAGTTTTATATCAGCTCAACCGCTAAACTTCTCCGGGCCATCAGAAAGTAAAGATGAATGGATCCATCTCTTGTATAATCTTAGCATGAAAGTCAAAGGACTGGATGGGAAACAGAAACAGAAAGAGATGCCATTGTTTTGACTATGTCTGAGGCTTCCAGGAGAGAGCACTTCTTCTGATGGTCCCATTAGGAAACAAGATAGATCACCTCCTCCTCTCCCCCCAGGCTTCCCACATCCAGAGGGTTTCTCTTTGTCACTCTTCAACAGTTGGACATACAACTTCAGATTGAACACACTCTTAATTTATGTTCATCCAAGGTCTACATGCTGACAGATAATTTTGCAGGGCAAATGTGATCTAATTTAAAATATGCAAGAGAGTTACCTGAATTTGCTCTCCACTTAGCACTATTCAATAAGAAAACTAATTTATACGTAGAGGCAAATGCACAATTTGTATGCTGTAAGTCATTTTTAAATAAGTGGTCAAAGAAATTCAGAGAAAACAGAATGAGGCCTCAGAAAACTCTTGAATTTGAGGATGATCTATATAAATTATATTGCTCATTTTCAGGCATCATTGTTTCACCAACTTACTATAAATTAGCCGCAGAACTACCCAAAGTACAAGCTAGAACTTCTGTGAGTCAAAACTGAATCATGATCCAGTCATGATTAATGTTTTTCCTTCCTTTCCCTTTCCTTTTGTCATCAATCTTCCTTCCAAAAACTGAAAAAGTATCATCCTCTTGCCTGCTCTATATTTCTAAGTTATTTTTGATCAGCTCACTTCAACCAACTTTCTTCCTATTTACAAACTAGTCTTTTAAAGGATTACCAGCTACTAAGAGCTAACATAATTCAGTGTAATCTCAATTTTTTTCCAAAATAAGAAAAAAAATACACGAAAGACAGGCAGCACAGGTCCTGCTCAAACAGCCTTCAGATCTACCTCTCAGAGTCCTACTCTGTCTCATGCAGCCAGACTGCAGGTTCCGTGCAAACAGCTGGCAAATCTGCTCTCTCAGGAAACACTGCATGTTTTGACTCACAATGTCCTTGGAGCCAAAAGGACCCTTGGACCTCCTCTAGTTCAACTTACTGCTTCAGCAGGTGTAGAAATGAAGTCAAGAAAGGCTCAGGAATTTGCCTAACATCTTAAAAACAAGCAGAGTTCCTGGTCCAATGTCTTGTTGCCATTCCACACTGCATTGGTCTCTTATTCCCCACAAGGCATGAATCTCCTAGATACACATAAATTAGGGCTATGCCATTGATCATCTGTAAAAGGATGAATGGCACATCTTATTCAACAAAATAGCTGATGTATTCTGAGTGAGACTAAGGTTTCAAATGTGTTAATAGGGCCACATATCCATGTCTGTAGGAGTCAATCTTGGCAGGAATCAAAACTGGATTTTGATAAGTGACTTCCTATGGTTCGAGGAAGCAGCACTCCTGTTTCAAATCAGTTTTTCCAGATTCAGTAAGAGGTAAATTTCTCTCTGATGTACCTGCCATTTTCTCCTCTTCTGTCTGCTTTTCTTTTATTCTGTTGCTCTGTGATCCTCCGAAGGTCCAAATAGCAAATGGGGATTTGGGGAGAGGAATGGAAAGGAGTATATGGCAATGTAGATATGAGAGACCTTTTAACTTCCTTAAACTTAAGCCTGTACAAGCCTAGGATCATAGTCAAAGTCGGCTTATTCTAATTTCTTACCCACATATTAACATTCATACTTAGCACAACATCAGTATTCATACTTAGCATGATATCAGCCTCAATAAGAGCTTTAAGTGATTAGATTAACTATTTAAAAGTGTTTGGCTATTATTTTAGAGTAGTCACTTCATTTCATTTAAAAGTAGATATTAGACAAACAGCTTTTTACTGAGTTCTTCCAAACAGCTCCTCAAAGAGTCTAATACACATACACAGGCAGAATCAGGCAATAATGAAGGGCCCCCACTGTGCACCTGCCCTAAGACCCTTAAGAGAAGCTGTTAGCATTGGTGTCTCCCTCTGGATTACTCTGGTGACCTATTAGCACACTGTGGTGGTATGTATTAAATGCAAATACACGTGGCTAAACCTAAAGGTCTTACTTGGAAATAAGACCTATTTTAGCAGAAGCCATATTTGATCGGTCCATGTGAACATCTTATATTCTGTGAGCACACACACATAATCAGATGACACAGGGCAGCAGAGAACAGGCAACATGCCAGTGCCTGCACCAGCCCTAGAGGATGCGGTCCTCAGCTCGCTCTGGGACTCTTTGCACTAGGTCCCAAGAGGGGAAAACTGGAAAAGCCCCATCTGGTGTCTTGCGGAGATACTACCACATAGTGCCTTGCACCTACAGGTTTCGCCACCAGAGGCCATCCCTGCAGAGGCTGGTACTCACTCGTTGCCCCAGTCCAGGCGGGCGGTAATGTGGCGCTTCACATCCTTCATCCGGTCCTGTGTCAGATGGCCCACCAGCACCTGCCGCCGCAGATCCAGGATTTCATTCATGATGTGCCACAGCCGGTGGAAGAGATCGCCTTCATTTCTCTAGGAAGCAGGCAAGCGTGGAGATCCTGTTGTCAGTCCCCATTCTGAATGTGAGGTAACCACAGAGGGAAGGGAGAGGCAAGTCCTGCTTCTCCTCTAGGTGCTGACTGCTCTGGACAGACTTTCCCTTCACAGACCAACTCTCCCCCCCATGTCCTTAAACATACCCTGCTCTGAACGCTTTCATCCAGTTTCACAATGTGCTCTCCTGTCCAAGAATCCAGCTTCCCTTCTCAGATTCCCCAACACAGACACCTAGTGTTACCAGCGTCCTTACCACACCCCCATACCCGGCACTCCCGAACACTGCCTCCCTTTCCACAGCAAGTCCACCTTTGCTCTACCCAAACTCCACTGACTTCCACCTCTGTCAGAAATCTTCCCTGACAACTCCTACTCACATTCTTTTTCCCTTCTCTGAACCATGGCTGCATGCAATGAGGCTAATTCAATTGAAAACACTGGTTTTCAATTGTTTCTTGTATGTTGGTCTTAATGCTTTACTGTATTTCTCATCAGAAGCTGGGCACACAGAGGGCTCTCAAACTCATTCACTGATGGATTTTCATCCTATTACCTGGTCAGTATTCAGACCTTAAAAAAAAATGGTGTGTTCTTTCTTACTTATTAAACATTCATGTAGATTTGAGAGACTCTTCTGTGCAATTCATCAAGTGAGCTGGCTTAGTAGAAAGAAGACAGGTTAAACTCCTGGCTTCAAAGCCTGGCTTTGCCACTTACTAGTTTTATAGGTTTGGGGAGTGAGTTTTATCATCTGTAAAACAGAGAGTACAAGCTTCCTATAAGGTTGTTTTATGGACTAGAGAGAGAGTTTGCAAAGAGAACAGGAGAGCACGGTAATGAAGAGCAGATTCAAGGGTCAAATACCTGGACCTGCAATTCAGTTTCTCCACTTACTGGCTGAAGAACCTTTAGCAGTTTATTAGCCAAATATTTTCTCATCTGTAGAATGGATATCATAGTAACTACCTGTTAAGGTTGTAGGCATTGATGAGTTAATATATTTAAACGTTGAGAACAATGCCTGGCCTAGAATAAATATCACATAAGTATCAGCTGTTACTATTATTGTTACAAGCTTGGTGCAGGATAAGCCCTCTACAAATATTGTGTCTTTACAAAAACTGAAGGTGATATCTCTCACCCAGAGACACTCAGGGCAAAAAACCCTTATAACTATTTACCCTTCATCATCTTCCTTAACCAGAAGCTATGCTTTTACTTCCTACAAAAATTATTAGTAAATGACATGAACAGTGGTATGAAAGTATTGAGATTATCATTCACTGAAAGTTTTCTACAGCAATAAGTGACCAGAATTATCAAGGTCAAGGTGATGGGTAAAGACATTCAGTCACAACACTTTTTATTTTAAAAAGTAGTCTTCTGCTTTATCCATACTTGGTGACTTGAGAGGCATTTTCACCTACTGTGCAGGACGGACAGTAAGAAGCATTCTCCATAACATCATCCTGGTCCTTGGAGATATAAATAATCTTGCTCTCCTCTCAACTCCTAAAGCACTCTCTGGAGCCTGTTCTTTTATTTCTTCTCACTCTTTACTCATGTTCTACACTCCCATGCAAGTCACCACAAGGGCATGTAATGTAATGCTCCTGCAATCCATTGCTTGGTGTCTGTGTTCTCCACCTGGCGTGAGCTCCCAACCACGAAGGCTGGGTCTGCCTTGGGCAGCCCAGCAGTGGGAGAATGAATGAATGAATACCTTGAGTTACAAGAGGTATTTTTTGTGGATCTTGAGAGGTAGGTTCTATTTAGGTCATATAAAAGAATAAGCAGAGAAGATCAAGAAAAACTTGAGAGAGTCAGTGGTCAGAAAGAAAGGTCTGTTGAAGTCAAAGAAATTACATAAGAAATGTAAAATAAGCCAAATCTTTTGTAGCAAAGCCGAGAGCCAGCCTCCTCTTGTACTGACTGCCACAGTGTGGAAGTCATCTGCTCTGCTCCTGGGGAAGGTGTTCTGCAGCTGTCTAGCAGGATGGGCTTGATTTTCTAATGATGTCACCTCTAGTACTTAAGTTTAAAAGAAGGCTGAGATGAGAAGGAAGCTGGATCCTTTATAAAAATGAAAAGCTTCCTGTTTAGGGAAGGGGCAGCAGGGACACTGACATACTGCAGCCCTGACCAGCAAACCTGCCTACTAATGTATGAAAACAGCACATACCTGGTTTGACAGCTAGTCATAGATGATGATTCTTTAACAAACAGATTTTTAAAATCAGATAGTTACAAAAACTACTCAGAAATATGAAAAATGCTTTTGATTTAATGTTAAATGAAAAAGGTAGGGTACAGTATTAAACACTTGGAATAAAACAATATTTAAAAATTCTTGCAGTGTATCAGAAAGGTAGCAAAAAGTAAATTATGGCTATTTTAGTGTTTTAGAGAAAGGGTACGCTTTCGTTTACCGCAAACTGGTTTTGGATCAGCAGATATAGATTTAGACTGAGGCTTTACCAATTAGCATAGGAACCTGGATTGGTTATCTTTGATAAGATTCAAGAATAAAAACAATCTGGCAGAACCCTCGGGAAGAGGGATGTAAAATATCCAGCCAAAGGCCTGCATAAAAGTATTTAGTAAAATATGGCTGCTCTATTCATCCTAAAATTTTGGTGGTCCTGTTATTGATATTTTATTAAGTGATATTTTAAAGAACATTATTTAGGCTCTTACCAACATAATTAAAAAGAGCAAATAGCATATTTCAAGTAATTACCATGTGCTTTATGCTAAAAGTTCTACTTATATTAAGTATGTCCCCTATACTGCTTAAAATTTACAAAATATTATTACCTTCATCAAACATTTTCCAGTAGAGAAGCTATGCACCTTTAAACTATTGGAAAATAACATGGACAGCACTGCAATATGCTCAAGCATGATCAACTTCAATTAAAACATCTGGCACAAAACATATCAGGAAAAAAAGACCCAAAAGTCCAATGTAGCCAAGCAGCCTCAGTCTCAAGGTCAAAAATATAGCATCTCCAAATTAAACTTTACATTTGTTCCAACAAGGCTGACTACCATTCCAGGACCCAGAGAAACGTTTAAATAATTCTCGGAGTCCATTACTAGGAGGTGAGAAGGTTACTCCTAGAGCTTATAACACATAGATTTTCAAGATAATGAAATATGTCCACAAAATACATGCTCACACCTCAAAAGCAGATAAAAATAGCTAGATAAGGCAGGATCAAGAGAAATTCAACTTTGCTACCTACAAGCAGCTACATAAAAGGAAAAGTGCTGGTGCTCTGGCTTAACGCATGGGTGACACTTACACTGTCATTATTTTTATAACTTGTGAGGGGTCTTTAGGATGCAATGATTTGAACATTTCAAACAGTTTCATTTTCCACATTGGTGGAATGCACAATGCTATTTTAAGTGAAATAACACTTCGATTTTATATTCTTTCAAACATAAATTTTTTGAAAATCTAAAAAGGAGAAGCATTTCCTTCATAGCCTCTCAGCACAGAGCACCTTGACTCTGCATTTACCCCATTCCAGCAAAGCTTAGGCTCTGTCATCTCACCTAAGATCATCTTGTGGATTTCTGTGCTGAGTCCTGAAGCCAGCAGCTCCAGGAGGGCACAGTCAGAGAAATCCAACATCAAAGGGCTTTCATTTTTAAGATTTTCTTGTCTCAGTGAAATATCCTATTGCATTTTACATGTAACAGACAATGAAAACTGTCATTCTGTGCCAAAGTCCCTTACTAATTTGGATTTTCTCTTTGACAGGCTGCTTCAAATCATTTTGTCAGGCCAAGTACACCTTTATATTTTGAATGCATCCCTTCAAATGATTAAGCTGTTCTATAAATGTCTCTGAAAATAAAAAAAGATAACACTCTGTCTTTCCCAAAACTTCACCACCCCCAAATTTCTGCATATACAGTGGTTCAGAGTGAGGGTACCAGATTCACATCAGAATCCCAACTCAGAGATTTTCCAAGTACTTGGCCTAGAACAAGTCCTTCACTCTCTATCCCACTTTCCTCATCTGTAAGCTGGGGATGGTCACTGTCATCGTGTCCTTGAGTGGCTGTGTGATTAAAGGAGATACTGCATATAGAGTGCTTCCCACAGGGTTTGCAATATGGTCGATTCTCAATAAATGTAATTAGTTATAGTAAGTAAATAAGTGCATACATACATAGCCCCAATGCATTGATGACCCCCCTTTCTTCAAGAAACATTTATTTCTCCTATATATTTAGAATATTCTCATTGATTCTGAGTAAGTAGTCTATCATTTCTAGTATACTTGGATCATTTATAAAGAATTAGAATATAATAAAATGCCAATACTCAAATTGTATCGAAAATAAGTTTATTTCTCCCTGAAAATTAAAAACATTCATACAGTCTTGCACCAGTAAATCATCCTATTTGATGAGATGCCAGAAAAATTATATTTTACATTCCTGAAGCTTGAAAAAGAACTTAAAAAACCCAAGCTTTGTGGACATACATATTACAACATGACATAAGCTCTGTGTCCCCAACTCCTGAGGAGTTCTCATGACTTGAGCGAGTGCTTAAATATTAGTCAATGCTTACTCTTGTTCAGGTCTCCTAAAACAATTCTCTACCTGAAAAGTGATGCTATTAAAAAGTCACTTACCACATAGAGTTGTTTCCACATGGTTCCCCAGTCTCTTAATGTTGATGTCATTTCTGTGATAACAGAGTCTTCAGTGGGAATAACCATTTCAAATTGTCTGTGAAATTAAAAAAGAAAAACAAAGTATACATGGCAGTATCGTAGACAACAATTTTCTTTTAAATCCTCTAAAAGATGCACTAGGAAAGGAAGCCACATAGTGAGTTCTGGTTCTGCAGACAATGATGAGGATGTGTGAGGAATGCTCCGTGGCTTATGGCAGTACCACACCAAAATGACCCACCATCTCCTCCAGGTCGAGTTTAAGCAGGTGGTGGAAAAGCAACAGTGTAAGATGAGTTCTGCTCCAGCCACAAACTGACCACTGAGCTGCAACCACTTAACCTCTCTGAACCCAAAAGCCCTCATCTGTAACATGAAGTTCCCCGGCTACATAAACTCTGACATGACGTTTTGCCTTTCAAACATCATGACTATAGGACTCAAATGAAGTGACAGGCTTATTCAATAATCCAGATATTATGGCTGCAAACACCTAAACTGAGTTAGTGTTATAGGTAACTATCCACCGAGGTAATGATTGAACACTCACTTAACATTATTAACACTTGACTTTATTATCTGCAAATGGAACCATGAAAAATAATTAGTACTATTATCAATGTTATCATGTATCATAGAATGTATTCAGAGCTTTTTGACATCACAGATGTTTGAAAACCTGTTGCAAAATTCTCCCATGTTTAGGTTAATATATTCTTCCTATTTCTTCTCTAAAAGTTAGAAAGTATACTGGGAAAAATATTCATACCAACATCTAGTGGGGTATGTACAGTGGTCCTGATGTTGAAAAGATAGATAAGAAGAGGGAGGGGGTTAAAAAAAACTAGATTTAATTTGTCCTCTGTGTCTATCTTTGACATACAGTAATGGTTTTCTTCATCTCTAATTTCTTTTTCAAATTCTTTCAGTTCATGTGCAGGTTAAAATGGTTAAGTCGCTAGTATGACTACAGCTTCTCAAAGGATGCTACTAATTTTATTGATGGGGATTGTTTTCTTTATTTGAGTAAATTTTTTTCAAGGACAACATCCAATTTGTAGAAGATAACAGCATATTAGACACTTAACCAGGTTGTCTAGATGATCAAGAGAAAAATTACTTCTTAGTATGAGGCTAATAACTGCTCTGCAGTTCCTCTTTTTGATGTTATGTCCAAAGTGTATAACTGTCTTGTGTAAAGTCTTTTTGACAGCAAGTATGAAAGTAAAATCTCGCCTTGATTTCTTCACCAACAGAGCCTTCTCTTACTTTACACTGCTACTAAAATACTTGCTCTGTAAATAATTTTCTTCTTTCCAAAGCTTAAACACAGCTGAAAATGTAAAACTGGGATTTAAAACTAGAAATAAAGGTAAACAGTAATACAGGAACTGTGACATATATAGAGCCTTTTATCAAGCCTACATATGACATTTTCAAATGGTAGTGTACTTATTTTGCTGTTGAAGCAGCTGTTGCAATTTAAATGATGGCCATTTAGAGACAGATTATAAAATGATCGGAGGCAAGGTCAAGAAAGGAGCAGGAACAGTGAATTTCCAGGAAGACTCAACAACCTACTTAACATTTTAACAGTGACATGCCCTCAAGCAGGAACTCAACAGTACAGAAGTGGCCTCCCTGTTCACAAGCTATGATTTAATTTGAGGACTCCCATCAGTCCTACAATGCTCTGAAGACCTAGAAAAGAACATAAAGGCAATTCAGTCTGTAGAAAGTCGATTTGGGGTTTGTTCAACCAAAATGTAAATTTTAAGAAGCACAAAATTGCCATTTTATGTGAGGCAGCTGTTTCCTCTTAATTATATCAAGGTTAAAAATCAATGTTCAAATAGTCATATGTAGTTGCCTCTGAAATTATATTTTGTTCATTTATTTTGAAGTGTACTTTGTAGCTATTTCATCCTGGTGGGCCATAAAACAGGTAACATCAAAATTCCAAAGAAGTTCCTCTCTGGGAAAGCAATCATCTGGTAATACATGTGCTCAAATGTTTTCAGCTTGAAGTTTTTCTCCCAGATGAGAGTTTTAGGATGTAGGGTCTCAATCAATTCCAATAACTTTTTTTTAGAAAATCAGTTTTGGTTCTATCTCCCAGAGTTCTCCTGCTGTATAAAGCTCATCATACCCTGTATCAGGCAGAGAACCCACAACCAAGATTTAAAACTTATCCAGTGAAATTCTGAGACAACTTTACCCATATTTAAACTTCCTCAGGCCCAGGGAAGGGGGTCAGATATGCACTAGTTACTGACTAGAACAAAAATAAATAAAAGAAAGTCCTTATATTAATTAAAATTATGTGACACCCCAATCTGCTTTGACAAGCAGAACTTTCTCCTGGTGGAGTGATGCTGAGTGTAAGGTGAGGGCTGGGTGACCCTTTGCTCTGGAGAGTTGGAGGGACAGGGCTGGGCTTGGGGCAAAGGCAGCAAACAGGACTGGTGGCACAGGTGCACCCAAGTGAACACGTTAAGGGTCGGGGTAGAGACTTTGGGCTCTCCCCATTGCTGAGCCCAGGACCCTAGGGCAGAGAGGCCAGAACAAAGAGGAAGCCTGTGGCTGGAGCATCCTCTGATTTACTTGAGCGGCGATGGATAGTGTCAAACCTGGCCTAGTGTGAGCACTCCAAAAGTGCTCATAACTCCGTGGATTACAGCCACACAACACTTTTGAAGGACACACACTTATTACAAGAGTGGTAGTAGTGTCATTATTGGTATTAGAATTACTGTGTTTTTAATCTACAGCTGCACATAATTACTGCTGCTAACAATGATAATATTGCTTGAAGTAGCTGACATTAACATATATAGTGTAAGGATCTCCTCGACTCTCAAAGTTTTATCCATACAGGGAACACACTGACTATTTATACCATAGACTCTCAGCTATCTGCAGGAATCATTTCACTGAAGACTTCATACCCTGCCTTTAGAGAGAGTGGATATAGAAATCCTCCAGTTAAAGAGCATCCTTGGAAGTTTTTTGGTAATATCCAAGTTTTAAAATGTCATTTACAATGTTTTAAAATGTGCTTTAATAATTCAAATAAATTGCTGTTTTCTGTTTTTTTTAGGAAAACACAATTTTTATGGCTGAACCTGTATTAATAACTTTCTTCCATCGTAAAATGAAAATTTCTGAGTGATCCAATGCACAGCCCTTGTGACATCGGCATCAATGTTTGGGCCCAAATAAATGAACCCACTTACAATGAATGATCTGCTCACGTTAAGCACTTAAATAAGCAAGTTCTACTGGTTTAGCCTGTGATACTTTATTTGAATAATCTGTTATCCTGATATCTGCTTCCAAGTCCTTTTGGAAATAGACTGGGAAAACTTTTTAAATGTATGAAAAATCCTAGGTGGTCAATGAACTCAAACAAACAAATTGCCAGAAATTTTGTTTCCTAAAATAGAAGAGTGGCTCTGTGAAGGAGTTGCACAGAATATAGTGTTACCACCAATTAGAAAATGACAGTCTTGGCTACTTATAATTAATGGTGAATCTAGGAAATTCCTGGGGCTGGAGAAATGCCTCAGCACTCAATGGGTCTGATTGCCACTTCTCTACCTAGCGGGGAACCAGAAAGAACCAACACCTTCTGCTTAAGATTAGGCTGACTGCCCGATGGGCGGGCAATGAGAGCCCTCCAGGTTCCCCAATCCTACCGCTGTCCAGCACGTGTAGACGCAGTGTGTTTCATTGTCTCCAACAGTCTCGGTGTAATCTACTTTCATCAAACAACACAGACCATAGCATGATCTTCTATAGTCCATTTCTCAAGACACTTACTAAGCCTTTCAAATTCTTAAATAAGCAATGGTTCTGTGAAAATCCTCCAACTATTAATAAAATTCATTTCTTACCCTTTGTTCTTTACAAAGGCATTTTTCAAGTGAACAAAGCTGGAAGGAAAGATACCCTGGAAGAGAAGACAAGGTTATAGAGCTAGCTGTTAAGGCAAGATTGGTTTCCTAAGTCATATGTATAAGACACAGCCATACAACCACAACAATATCAGGGACAAGAAAAAACAACATCTCTGCCATATTCTATAAGTAAAATCTATTGTAACTTGGATGCATTCCTTTTATTTTCTACTATTCACTAGTTCACAAAGTCAGAGATTCTCTAAAATAATCAAAAATTAAATCTCACCCAAAAATATATTCTTCATAAAAAATTTTTCTTTAATTCTCAGGAATTCTGTATAGCAGTGTGTTACACTGAACAAGAATTTTTTGGAAAAATATTGCATAGCTTTGAAAGAGGATTGGTTTTTTTGTTTGTTTCAGTGGTTATTCATTTTCTCTTCTCCAAAGCACTCACATGTCTATTTTAAAACATACACTAAAAAATAACCACTGTGAACTTGGAGACAATATGTATATTATGTGTTATGGAAAATCTTTTGCTGAAAACACAGCAGCAATTAATCACCAGGCTGCCATTCTCATGGAACAAAAATTAAACCAAAGAAGTCACGCTAGCTTAAAGCTTTTTCTTGTAGGGAAGAGACAGGACAAGGAAATCATTCCTTTGTTCTAAGTGAGAAATTGAAAGAAACAAGATTTAAAAAATGAGCATAATTTTCTTGTCCATTAATTGACGATATATGCCCTGAGTGATTTTTGACATATAATCAAATGAGATATTCAATTAAATATTTAGGAAAACAAATGTCATTTGAACACATTATAGCCACTGTGGATTCAAACATAACATAAAATTTAATAAGCAAATTCTATACATACAACAGTAGTAAATAGATATGTTTCAGTGGTTATTCATTTTCTCTTCTCCAAAGCACTCATGTGTCTATTTTAAAACATACACTAAAAAATAACCACTGTGAACTTGGAGGTTAAAAAATACATTTCTTCAAAATTTAAATTTACCTCAAAATGGCTGGATTAATAAATAGAGAAATTATCATTAATAAGGAAAAGTCAGGCTCTTGAGGTTTGTTGGAAGAGTGACAAAATAAGTGATAATAAATTTTTTTCTCAAACATGTTCTAAATGAATAATTAAATACTGAAGCTATATTTCATGTGCCTTCCAGATGTCCAAAAGTAACTTTAAATGAGGGCTAAAGTGTTTCTAAAAATTTGAATGTGTATACTCTTTTGCCCCTGAGGATCTTCTTTAGGATGACCTAAAAAAATGAAATAAAGTAAATAAACACAATTGGATGATCCAGAAAAAGCTATATTTAACTAGAAAGGCGGGTAAAAAAGGTTAGATTACTTACATTATATTTTGAGAGTAAGAAATGATACAATTTCTTATCTACAATCCTACTAAAGCCAGAACATGATATATAAGAGAATATTAGAATGTGGCAAGTATGGGTGAAAGCTGAGGAAATTAGAATAAAGCAGAAAGACATAGATATTAGTAAGGATTAGTGTCAAAATCATGAGCCATACAAATAAAAGGTAAAACAAAATTCATATTACTTCCTATAATAATTCCCAAGAAGTTATAGTAATATATAAAGGATAATGACTGTAAGTTTCTATCTGGAAGGGTAAGAATGATGAGCTCTTTATACTATGGCTTTCCCATGTTTCAGCTACCCAAACTCAGAGGGACTCTTAACATGCTGTAAAAATAAACTTGTTTCTCCACACCAATATTTTACAAATGAGAGCACAGAAAACTTGAAGATTAAATACCTCCATTCAGTATTTCCTTTGGAATACACAGTTCCCTTGCCTGAATTTTAATTTTGCTCTCTATGAAACTAAGACTTCAAAAAGATTTTATTTATGTATAATGAGCTTATTAAGGTCTTCTCAGTGCAAATTTCAAGAGCTCCATAAGGATTATAATTCGAGTAGCATGTCTTAACTATAACCCAAGTTCAAAGGAGTTTCCAAAATTATGAAATTGTGTACTTCCATCTGGCATTTCAACTAAGAGTACCCACTGTAACTGTATAATGAAATAAAGTAAAATAACTAAAAACAAATCCCATAATTATGTTTAGAAGTAATATTTTTACCTTGATATTTGGGTTTTTTAAGGCAAATCCTCTGTACCAGCCTGTAGAGAAATAATCATGGTCATATTTCGATAAACCACTGTAACATTTTTAAAAAAAGAAATGATTACAAATCAATCTGTCCTTTGCTGATGGACTATTACCCTACATGTAAATATTCTAGGTACAAACGAGGTGGGGGCTTGGATTAGGCTATATTCTAGCTCAAGTGAGCACTAGTTTAAGTATTAATAAGACTGTTTAAAGACTGTATTGGAAATTTATATAAAATATAGAAACATGGATAATGGGAGTAAAGGCTTTGGAATCAGAGCATTGGGTTTAAATTCTGGTTTCGCTACTTTCTAGATTATTTAATCTTGTTCAAATTAGTTGACATCTCTGATCATAGTTTCTCCCCATTTTACAAAAGGCCACTTACACTATGTCCCAGGGAAATTCAAGAATCTGCACAAGATTTAATACATTTCCAATTTCTCTTTGCCTGACAACAAAGCCCAGATTCTACCAACAAAGATAGTAAAGATTCATGTAGTGAATTTGCATAACCTTTAGCCCACCTTTTGTTAGATGAGTATGATAGCATAGAAAAGGTGAAACCATGTCTCATCCACTAAGAGAATTAATGGGCACTCTTTCTTCAGTCCAATGTCCTACCAACTGAGTTCACCAGAATTTTTATTCTGTAGAATACCTATTACTTAACCTTTGAGCAACTCTCAAGGTTAAGACTGTTATCTTAACCTTGTTAAGTAGGTTAGAGGGAACATATCCTTAAGGGGGAATATATCTTGTCATAGTTTAAAAAAAATACAGCATGTGTATGAATATATGAATATACACTTGATTCTTGAACAACACAGGTTTGAACTGTGAGGGTCCATTTATGTGTGAATTTTTTTCAATAAATATATTGGAAAACTTTCTTGAGATCTTCAAAATTTTGAGAAAACATTTTCTTTTCTCTAGCTTGCTGTATTGTAAGGATATATATATATATATATAACTAATACATACAACACAAAATAAGTGTTAACTATATGATATTGGTAAGGCTTCTGATCAATAGGCTATTAATAGTTAAGTTTTGGGAAGTCCAAAATTATACATGGATTTCAACTGCATGTGAGGAGGGTCGGTGCCTCCAGCTCCCATACTGTTCAAGGGTCACTTGTATAAGGTTTATATATAGCCACCATAAGTGAATTATTTTCAACTTGTAGTTTTTTCAAGTATAAAAAATATTTTGTTTATTGGTAAAAAAATTATTTTTCCATGTAACAAATGTTCTATTGAACTGGATATTTTTAACTGAATTTTTAAAAAGAAATATTTGAGCTTTGTATTTAAATATTTTTGTTCCTCGTAGGTTTTCTTAAAAGGATATATTATAAACTATGATCCCTAACGCTCTTAAAATCAGTCTGAAGACAACAGAATGAATTGACAATTGGAATCTCCGTATCTCAGGGGTTTTTAGATCCCTAAAAGATGTATACTCATTCTTATATAATCACTCTAACAGAAAAACCAAAACTTTTTGAGAATTGCAAAAAATATAATAGAGAGGTCCCTGTCCAATTATACCATACAGAAAGGTTTTTTAGATTGTAAAACAGCTCCCATTAGGTACAGAGCCCATTTTCACACAGCAATTCAAAGCAGATGTTATATTTACCTGTATATAAAGTAGAAATAGACAAAAATGCATCTGGCAATGACATGGAAAACCTTATTTTTTTTTAAGGTATCATTTACAATGGGCAGAATAAATAACCCCATATCACTACTATTGTAATGTCAGACTGTAACTACATGTAATAGTTCAGTTTGGGGGAATACAGTTTAATCAATAATGAATCTTGATATGATGGAATGTTATCATTTATTAATTTCTAGTACTGACAACATTTTAGGAGGAAAATGGATACTTTGGGATATACCAATGCATCATTAAAATGTGGTCATTTTGTTAACAAGATAAAAGAGTAGTCATTTCATCTGGGATCTTTTTAAATACTAGAGTTTAAGGATGTGTTTGGAACAGGAGCGGAAACATTTGAAGACATATTAGGTTATCTCGAATTTCCTGCTACCTAAATTAAAATCATAAAGTCCATATAATATATTCCACTTCCATCTCATATACATTGAGTAATTTTAGTAAATCTGGACTGGTGGGAGAAAGTTGTAGGACTAGAAAAGAACTGGCCTGGGCAGGAATTCTCCCCAAGACATCCAGTTACCTAACCTTGTAGTTACATTGGTATCTAGTAAACAGTATAAGGAAATAATACAAGGGAAAATTTAATCAGCTTAAAAATACTTTCCAGAAGTATCTTACACCTTTCCATAAGCCAAACACTAATATGCAATAAACAAGTTTTATCAAAAATGGCTTTCTGGGACTACTGGACAAATTCCAGAGATTAATAAAGTTATGGACAGAATTTGTAAACTCTATGAACTGTCAATGTTGAGGAGGTTGTTCCTACAATCAGCACTAGCCCACTTACCATCACACTTCTCCAGGATCTGAACTGTATCTCCAATTTCCAATGACAGGCCATAGGGAACGGTTCCTCGAAAACTGGCAATAACTGTAAAAAATGACAGAGAATCTATGAAGGTGATCCTATCAGAGCTAGTTATACTGCTTACTAGTAAATGTTACTGACTAGGAAAAATGAATGTAAATAGGAAGTACACTTTGATAGCTGGAACCTGCTGTGATATTTTAATTTTATGCACTTTTGAAGAGAATCAATCCTTCAGTTTATGCTTTGTTAACTTCCTGGTCAAATAAGTATTACAAATATGAATTTCACAGATGTGGAATTTACTCAAATAATATACAAAATACCAAGGATATCGCTCAATGCCATATGTAAACAAAGATACTGGCTGAAGAGCTCCAAAGGGAGCCGTACCCCTTCTGTTCACTGCTAATTTCACTCTGGATCCGGATGCCTAGCTAGAGTAGTTACTCAAAAAATACTCAATAATAAATGAAGAATGTATTTCTTACTTTTTATCAAGCTTGACTTAACATTTCTGTTATGTTATTTGAAGATTTCTTTTCCCCTAGACTCTAAGCTTCTCAAAAGAAGGGACTGTGTCTATTTGTTATGTTCCCAGGGCCTGGACCAATATGTGACATAAAAGCAGCCTCCTTGTGTAATAATCAGTGGTGACATTTTATTTAGTAATGACTGGACCCTTCCCCTAGGACTCAACTCACAGTCACCATGACAATCCCCGCATGCCATAGCTCTCATACCAAATGGAACTAGGCTTAGGGAGGAGTTGGGAGTGCCACCATTTAGCCTTACCTTGCAGTTATAGATTAACTGGTTTCTGCAACATTTCAAAGGGCTGGGAAGGACCAGAATGTAATACCGGAGAGAGTGTACAGAGGTTAGTCATCTCAGGGCAAATCGAGGAGTCAACCCTGGGCAACTATAGAGAGAATGAAGCACAGTGACTCTCCCCGGGATAGGAACACTTGAGTTAGAAAGGAGGCAGAATGGAGAAATAAAGAAAATGCACCTCAACACATGACAAGAAAAGAGACGTCTCCTGATAAATACTGTGTGCTGAAATCAATTTGCAATTCACATCAAAGGAAAATGATAGTAAATGCTTTAACTACATAATTTTTAAAAGATCAACATTTTGGAAGTGAATTTTATAATTCTGTCTCAGAGAGTGAGATTTAAATACAACCTCAAGCACCAAAATAAACTATTGGTACTTTTGTGAATGTACTTTAAAAGCCTGAAGGAACACATGAATCTGTCAAAAATCAAAATAGGCTGAAAAGTAATGGGCTTTTAGAGAAATCTAAAGCCCTTTCATGATCTCAAAACAAAATTAACAGCAAAGATCTAAACACAGGATAGAAAACATAAGCCAAAGGGTATGAAATGGATGAAAATAACTGTGGAGTAACCAAGTTAGAACATTTTAGACAAGCACTAATTCATGATGTCATTTTCTAACTATAACCATAAATACCAGATGGCCTTACATTGTATGCTAGATGATGTTTGCTCAAAAAAATCATCAGGGGTCTGTATATCTTAACATATTATTTCAAATAACTTTCAGAGAACTCTTCTCCCAAGCAATACAATAACTGAACAGACAGTAGATTGATTGCAATTTAAAAGCCTTCAAAACATGCTTGCATGCAGAACTGCCTTTCTAAACTCATGAAGTTACCTTAATCTCTCAAAATCCCAGTGGTTCAATACCACACTACTGACGCTTCACTTAGAGATCTAAGCCCCTGGACCCCTACCACAGCCTAACATACAGTTCCTTCCATTCAGGAATGCCTTTGTAACTCCCGAGGCTGCCATGAAAACCTCCTCCACTGCTGGTGCCCACACACCCCCTCATCTTCTTGGACAGAGCAGGACCATTCACGGATTTCACTTCACCCTCCCTTCATGCTTCAGCCCACACAATCCAGCCTCCACTGATCTGAAACTGCTCTGCTGAGTCACTAGTCCCCTGACAGTGAGCAAATGCCCATCACCTCCAGGAGTCTATCCTTGCCTGAATGTTCTACTGTGTCTCTCACACACGTTCCAGCCTTCCTCTGCAGGCCTTCTTCACTTAGCCCTTTTTTTCAATGTTGGTGTCATCCTGCATTCAATCCTCAAGATTCTGAAGTGTAAATGAAGGCTGGAGTGTAGGAAAATAACATCAAATTTGGCATTGTGAGACATGGATTTGAATCCAGACCCTACCATTTATAAATCATATGAATTTAGTCAAGATTCTAATCTCTCAGGCAAATGAGGGTACCAATAAGGAATTGCAAAAGGTAATGGAGGATTAAACAAAGGCACCTCTCGGAAATAATTTACTAGACTATCTGGTATAGTCTTGTCACTGAATAAGTATCTCAGCTGTTTAAACTGTACCTTTTCTTTTCTATCCATATACAGTCTCCCTATCTGGAGAGAGTGCCAAGACTTCTGGAATCACCTTCTGACACATCTCTCCCATCCTGATCTATGCCCTGAACATCTGACACAAACTTCCCACTTGTGTCTCTCTAGTCAGATGTCTAAGCACCTAAAACTTAGTGTTCCTCCAAATGAGTTCCTTATTTCCCTTCAGCCCCTGACCAAATCTAAGCTATTTTCTCTCTCCCAATTACTGACTCTAAAATGTTACTCTAAAATATTAGCACTCTACTCTCAGTCCTGCTTTATCCTGCTGTTCCTAGATGGAGTTCTCCATATCCCTCAACTGGGCCACACCAAGGCCCTCGGGAGGTCTTCCTGCCACATGGCTGTCCTTCCTTAACACAATGTCTAGGATGCTTCGACTCTGTCATCTTTGTGCTTAAGGTTTTTATTTGTTTTTGTATGTGGCATCAGTTTTGCATTCCTTTTATTAGGTTCCATATCCTTCATATTAAAAAAGGTGAAAAAATATATCACATAGTATTGTACAACAAGCTTAACAACCTCAGTTGTTTTCCTCTTATTTCATGCTGCCATTTAGCTCATACATCCTTAGGTGTCTCCACACTAGATCCTCTCTCTTTCATTGTTCCCAGTTCTATTGAATGCTAGCACTGCCATATAAGCCAGAATCCAGGTCATTCACTTGTCCCCTCAACCACATACCCACACCATGATTATCTTATCTCCTAAGTATCTCCCAAAGCTATCCTTTCCTTGATATCTCTACTCCCACCACTCCCCAAGCTCTGCTATCACCTCTTGCCTGGCCTTCTCTAGACTCTCCTAATAGATCTATATTCAAATACTCAGGTACCTCTCCAATCCACTTCTCAGACAACAGTTGAGTAGGTCTTTTCAAAATGCACACCTGATGATGTCTTCCTCCCCCTAAATATATCAACTCTCTCAGAATAATATAAATACCAGTAAGGCACCCTGTAAGGCCGTGCCCTTCTCAATCCTGACTTTCTGTACTCTGGTCTCATGGAGTATTCAAAGATAGCTTGAGTCATAACTGTGTATCATCTCATTTCTTATCAATACCTTGCTCGCTATATAACCTCCCACACAGGAGTTTGGGCATGGTTGTTGAATCCTTGCAAGGAATAATGCTCCTCTCCTTCTTTGCCAAGTTAAACCATATCATCCTACAGATAGCATTTCAGTGGTCACTTGTCAGGACAACCTTCTCTGACCCCCTCCTCACCCCACAGCAACACACCAGTCAACCATATCCCTCACTGGTGCACATTTTGTGAATGTCTCCGGCAACATACTGTAAGTTCCATGAATGCAATGATTGTGTTGGTTTTAGTTCCCAATTGTATACCCAATTCATTGCAGAGCCTGGCACTCATTCTGAGCTCAGCAAATAATCACAGAGGATGTGGTCATTGCTGCTAAAAGTTCTGGTCTTAGCCAGTCAGTTTCCTTTATTATTGGCAATACTATTTTGAGAAGGCACTCAAAAATCTAAGAACCAAACTGTATCACCTGTGAAAATTCATTCTGTCAGAGGAGCTGTTTAAAACTTGGAAGATAGTTTGAGTCATAACTGGGTATCATCTCATTTCTTACCTAAGCAGTCTATGTGTGAATTCTGATTTGACTCCTCAGCTGTAGAATAGTTGATAACTTTAAAGGCAGCCTAATAAATTCTTCAATCTTTCCAGGCTACAGTTGCCTCTTCTATAAAACAAAAGAGCTAGATGAGGTGCCCTATGCTTAGCCATATCCAAATTCTCCACAAGCTCTATCTTGCAGGCCTCAGTGACTTTACACATATTATTTCCTTTTTGGTGGGGGAGGGAGGGTTGCCCCTCTCACTCCTTGTACACTAGAGCTGACAAAGTGGCCTTAGTTCAAAGTCTAGCTTTTGATTTCCTGATGCTTTCCTTTTCCTTTACTCATCCTTGGGCCCAAATGGAATCAATTACTCTTTCATCTGTGCCCTAAGGGCACTTTGACCACACTTTAAATAGGATAAAGTATCGAAAAATATTATGGCACTTTATTTATCTATATCTTTCTACTTAGAACATGAACTATTTCTAATTCATCTACAAGACCCAGTATATGAGTGTTGAGTGTATGAATGGAGAATGAACATACAGAATGAATGAATGAAGCCACCAAAAAGGTATCCAGGTTTTAATGGACTCAGAGAATATCAGAGGCACCTGTCATAACCAGAAACACCTGGAAGTAAGCATTGAATTGCAGATCATAGTGGAGAGTGACACTTTTTCAGGATATGGTTCAAGGCAGGACTTTGATCTTTACTCTCTAAAATGACAAGCCATTTTCAATCTCCAAGTTATGCAAGTAACTCCAACTTTGCTGGTGTACTAAACTCATGAATAGATGGATGAATGCTATGCTATTTATGCTTCAGATTATTTGAAATGGGAAGACAGTTGTAGGCAAAAGAGTAAAAGATTTGAAAACATGATTGGCTCATGTTTATTAGTGGTAGCAGGTTATGTATCATCCACTAAGGAAGACTGGTTTAGCAAAGCAAAAATTCAAAAAGAACACAGGCATTCATGAAACCTCAATTTACATGTCCATCAAATGCACTTAAAGTATTTGTTAATTTTAGATCTATTCTGGATACAACTTCCTAACCAAATCTCTTTAAGTTCCTTCAAGTGTTTTTCCTTGAAACAAGTCTACAGTTGAAAATCCTTTTTGTCCCCAGTTACTGTCAAGTAGCTATGTCTTTATAAGAACGTCCTCATTGTCCACCCAGTAATATTGGGGTTTGTTCAACATAATCACACACCGTCTTAATCCCTTCACTTCCTTTTCTTGTTTTTCTTATAAACTGAACAACTGTAGTAGTTTCAGAAAAGGTCACAGAGAATGAGCCCTGAATAGAGCTGAAAATATAAAGGTCCAATACTATTGCTTCAATAGTAAGAGCCCTGGTATACAATTTCAAACAGCACATAAAAACTACTATATGATACTGTGTTGATCTCTGCCCATTTGCTACTATGTAAAAATGTACTTGGATTAACAAACCTGGTTTATATGCAACTCTTTTAAAAATATATACGTAAGCTAAAGGTGTCAAATGTACAGCAAAACCATCTTGAAATTATATCATAAATAGCTGCCTATCACCACTTATAACATATTCCTTGATAGACTGATATCAGTTTAGTACCTATTGACAGTTTATTAAAACTTAAATGGCTGTGATAAATATCTTTACATACACTCAGAAGTATTTTCTATGAAAAAATGAAAAAAATAAAAGGAAAGCACAATCATGCTGTGAAGTACAGACCTATTTCTCAATTTCAGTAATATTGTTCGTTCATGCAAAGAACAAATTCATATTTTAAAACCTTTAAACTTACTACACAGAAACTCAATTACAGAGTTTCATGACTTTTATAAGCAAAAATAGAAAATCATAAAAAATTAGTATAAGTCAATCATGTAGGTCTATGTCTCAGACAACATATTCTTCACCATCACTGTCAAAATAATATTTACAATGACTCTACTTGCCACAGTTCAACACCAGCCTGGCAAATGCTGCCCTTGCCCTTTATGGGCTGACAATTGAAGATGAATGGAACATAATGTAGAAAGAAAGTAATGAAAACGCTTTGTTCCTGTGACACAAATGAAAGAAACGCATCTCTCAAAGCCCGAGGTTTGGCTTCATTTTCTAACATAAAAGGATGTCCACCTAATGAAAAGGGTGTAGTCTGAAAGGTTACTTGCGGGTTGACTATTTACAACACAGAACATGGTGCCGTGGTTCTCAAGTTATGAGATTATTCCATAGAAGCCTATTTAATACAAAAATATTGCTCTTTTTTGCAATAAAAAATGTGCTATGGCTGCACCAGAACTTGGAACATTTTTACATTCAAGGCTGTGGTGCTTGAGCACTGTCACAGCGAGGAGGCAGTGGCGAAGCAGGCACTGACCGGTGAGCAGCCTACAGGACCCTTTCTCCAAGCACGTTTGAACTGGCTCTTCACTATGGTCATGTCCATTTCACACTGTACATTTGGCTCTGGCTTCTTAGTTTATCAGCTTTTGTTGAGTATCATTTGGTGGGGAGGGCACAAATGGAAAAGGGGAAAAAGAGGTAGGATTTCTAAGGAACTTGGAAAAAAGCTAGAAAAAAAACAGAAAAGGGAAAGGGGATTAAGAAGATAATATTCTCTCCAGAGACTTGTTTTATGAAATGGTGAATTGTGGGAGACGAGAACAAAGGCTCACCTCCCCTGCACATGTACAAAATCCTCCTGTAGGGAAAGATAAAATATGGTGAGGAAAACAAAGTTAATTGTCTCAGACACTTCCTTTTTAGAGCTGTCTTGAGGAATGACAAAGGTCACTTGGAGATTTCTGCTGATACTATCACTAGTACAGAACTGTTTTTCTCCTCTTCCTCCTTCTATCCTTCCCCTCCACACGAGGATGTTAAGAGCAAAGTGGTCATTACTAACTTCAAGGGACTCCTGCCTGCCTATCAGTATGACAGCAGGACTTGGGGAGCAGGCAGTCCAAAAAGATTTTTTTTTAATTCTAAAGAAACGTGGGAGAGGGTGATGGGTGAAAGCTCCTGAATGCTGCTTTAATGTTGAACATGAACTCACTAGGATAATCAAAGATATGATGTACCCCGCCTTCTCATCCTCACACTTGCCATGTGTTTGGGATCTGCCTCCATTCTGGTAATGGGCTGAGCCCACAGGCCTTGCACACCTCGCAGGCACACCTGAGAGGCACAGATGTAGGCACACTTACAGATGAGATTCCATTCACATGCTATAGTTACCATGGCCAGGCCTTGAGACCTGTCACATGATTCTCTACTGGCTTAAGTGACTTTGAAATATCAGAAACATACTGAATAAAATGTATTCATTCCTGGCATTTCCTAAGTACCCCAGAAAATAAATTGCTGTCTTGACTGTTAAGAGCAAAGCTCTTTCAGGGATTGCAGGACTTCATTCTGCTTGAACCACTGCCATTTGGACTCAAGGGAAACAGAGCATGGTAGGTGCCACCAAGTCCCTCTTCAGAAATGGATGGCCTCTTCTCCCAGCTGCTAAGAGCGTTAGGGCAGACAGCCCTTGGCTGCCGGCCCCCTTCTGGGCTTGCCTCAGCTGAAGAGAGCTGCTTTGCCCAAGGTCATGCCCCCTTCTGAAGGGTGGCGTGCATCCAGTGACTGACTGGGTGGGAGAATGAGGGCCAGGCTACAACTCAGCACAGCTCTGAAGGGCCACTCCAGCTCAAGTGACTAAAGCTGTCATTGGGCCTGCATCACAGGTTAGCTTCTCCTTCAACCCACTTCTCCTTGCACAGGTGTGGACCCCAAGAGCACTCCCTGAGAACTGTCTTACAAGCTAATCTCCATCTCCCAGTTGGTTTTCGGGAAAGCCCAACCTGCTACAAGTTTTAAAGCTTTACCCATTCATACCTCTTGCAAGATTTACTCTCAAGGAAGAAGGACAGTAACATAATTGCATTACTATCTTATGTTAAGGGTTTTGCTAAGTTCTTTATTATTCTCATCTTCTATGATGTAGGTATTTCTATTCCCATTTTAGAGATAAAGTAGAGGAAAGAAGCAAAGAAATGAATTAACAACAGCAGGAAGGAATTATTGCACATTAAGATTGGTTTGAAGACATTGTCACTACGGCAGTAAATGAACCAGTTTTATTCTCCAAAGAGTCATAAACATATTCTTCACCTTGGGTTTAATGTTACAAATGCAAAGGCACTTTCCTAAGTGCCTACAAGAATAACTGAAGGTCAAACAATAAAACTCTGAACTAATTATTGCATCTTCCTATCAGAACTTTCAAAAACAACTTAATATGACAGCTGCCAGCCAAGGGGAGCATTTCGGAAGAGACAGAGTTTAAACAATTATCTCGAAAGCATCCCAGCACTTAGGAAAGAGAGATGATGTTAAACAGAGAGATGAAGGCCTGGGGCTTAGCTCCAACTACTTAAGAACCATTATGACCCATGTGGTCTTTGGTCCTTCCATTCGCTAGCCCGGGATGACATCACCTGCCTAGCCGACCTCACAGGGAAGTCATGAGGATCAAGCAAATGAAAGAGAACTGGCTTTGTAAGCCTTTAATTGTAAGAAAAATATGTGAAATTATTTTTCATCATCATTACTAACTGGAAATTTGGAGGCTATGACTGAATCTGTCATGGGCAAAAACAGGTTTCCATTTACAACAGTAAGTCAAAAACTCTTGGTTATTACAGTTTCTTAGAAATCATTATTAACAAGTTAAACTTAAAAGGATTCAGGCTCAGCCACTCTAGAGGGAAAAAAAGCTGATACTACAGCTTTCTCGGATAAAACAGAAAGAATATCTTTGGAAAATGAAACTGATACGAAAAGTAATGGAGGTAAGAGGGATTTTCCTAAAAGGCGAAGGCAGAGATGGGAAGGGCAGGAGATTTGGCCTGTAACATTTACTCTGCCTCAACAGTGCATTATTTGTGTGAGGGAGAACAGAGAGCTCAGGAGGTGAACATTACCACATAGCTAGCCTTCATGTCACAGAGTGGAATGAAGTAGCAGAAAACAATCATTGCTTTCCCCACGATCCAAGTGAAAAGTTTTCATTAAGAACGAAATACCATTTTCCAAGCAAACATATTAAATCTATCACCACATATTTGGTTTAAACATTTGTGGGTACTGTATGTATCTTTGAAGAACAGCTGTTGGGGAAAGGGCAACAGCACAATATACACACATGCACACAATGTATCTATATAATGTGCCTTTTTACAATGCAAGGTGGTTATATGAAAATTATTATTTAAAAGAATTTTTGAAACACAAGATAAAATTTTCTGACTTTTGGGGTTTTATTTTTGCCATAAGAGAAAATAATCTGTTATACCCTGCTATGTCTTTTTTTTTTTAATGATTTATCTAGGTATTAAATACTCAAAGTCACAGAACGGCACAGGACAACTGAAGCGGTACACCAGACCCAAACCATCTCTGCCTTCTCCACCCCACACCAGAGTGACTCACAGCCACCCCAAAATGGGGAGAGGCCAGGCCAGCCTCTTCTAACATTCTCTCCAATCTAATATTCAGTCCTGTCTCATCTCTAGCCATTCATTTTCCACACACAACAGAATATGCATACTTCTAATTTTTCTCCTCCATAGTCTTCTCTTGTTCCAGTTTGAATTTTGACTTCTATTCCCAATGTTGACTTCTTAAAAGGTCTGCTAGAATATTACCTACAAATTGCATAACTCCCATCTGAAGAGAATCAACTCTATGTTCCTACGATTTATCTATTATTCTCCTTTCTACTCTGATGACTAAGCCAATTTTCAATTTTGAACAAACATTACTTTTGACTGGTTTCAGCCACTGAAAACCAGTCAAAAACAATTTCTCTAGAAAATGGGGAGCCAGTGAACATGTCAATGGAGAAAAATGTAACAAAGTCCAAAGTTCTTTCAAAATCTGGCTCCTGCACACTTTTCCAATTTCATCCTTCACAAACCACAATCAACAGTCACACTGAACCTCTTCTCTTTGCCTTAGCAAGTACTTCGCTCTCTACTTCAGATTCCAGCTTCCTATTGTCCTTTCCCACCAGGTTCTTCAAGAGAATTCAAGTATCCTTTTAAGGAAGGGTTACTCTATTCCCATGCCACTGCACATCTCCCAGTTACACCCCTCTAATATTTGTTAGACTCATCACCTCTGGGTTTAGGGCTCCTTTATGTTCCCAACATCTAGCAAAATGGATGACACCTAGAGGGTTCTCAAAAAATATTGGTTGAATATATAATGGAATGAAATCACTAGGTGTGCAATTAACTCATTTATTCAGCCAAAAGTCACCTTCTTCTATGTGCCAGCACTGTGGTATGCACCAAAAATACAATGGCAATGGTAACACTTTACACTTGCTTTATCAAGTTCATAAGTCATAAGAAAGAATGTTTCCCATATCTTTTGGTTCCTACAAAACTGTTCTGTATTATGAATCTACAATAATTTTTAAATGTATACACAAAACTGACACACTTATAGTTCTATTATTCTTGGTGAGAAAAATAAATCCAATGCCTATTTAACTTTTAATTTTGAAATAATTTCAGATTTATAAGAAACTTATATAGATAGACCCTTATGTTAGCTTCAGCAAACATTAGTATTGTAAGTAAATAGATTACATGTACCAAAACCAGGAAGTTAATGCTGATTAGATACTATTAACTATCCTACAGTTCAGATGCAAATTTTAACAATTGTCCAAGGAGGGTCCTTTTTTTGGTTAAGGATCCAATCCAGGATTCCACATTCCATTTAGTTGTTGTATTTCCTTAGTTTCCTCCCATATGATAGTTTCTCAGTCTTTCTTTGTCTTTCATGACCTTGATGCCTTTAAGAATACTGCCCAATTATTTTACAGAATGTCTCTAAATTTAGGTTTGTCTGATGTTTACTCATTCTAAATGTAGGATATGCAATTTTGGCAAGAATACCACAGAAGTGATGATGTGTCCTGCTCAGTGTACCTTATTAGGAAGTATACAATGGCAATGTGTTGCCCTACTGGTGATCTTGACCTTGATCAGTTGGCTAAGGTGGTTTCTCCACTGTGAGTTAATATTTTTTCCTTTGTAATTAGCAAGTATCTTGTGGGGAGATACTCTGACACTATGCAAATATACTATTTTCTATCATACTTTTATAGCATGCATTGATGATTCCTGCCTACAACATTGGCCATTTTAATCTGATGTTTTTTCACAGGGCCCTTAAGACACAACTGGATAATTTGAAGTTCAGTCAATATCTGCAGTAGGTCTTTTTTGAAGTAGCACCATGTCCTGACTTTAGTCTTGATTTCTTAAGCATATAATAAACACAGCTATGACCATAGACTTCCTTGGGAAGACCTGCTCATCGAACAAATGAGCATTTCATTTGTTTCAGAAAATGTAAAAATTAATATTTCTGCCCAATTTTCAGTATATTATATGGCCTCTTTAGTTACTACTTCCTTAACCAAAGCATATATACGTGTGTGTTTGGTGAAAGATAGCTTTTGAACTGTTTCAGCCAACATTTTTAAGGACAATTGGATGAGTACTGTTATTAACTATTAACAATTCACAGGTTTTAATTACACCTTCTGTCTTTACTCCACTTACTAGTTGTGGGGAAGTTGGGGTTCCTATGGTCAGGATCCTCACTGAACTTAAACCACCTGATGATGTAACTGGCCTGTTGCTAGGCTACCACTTCCACACCTTTAGGCAATAAGCTATTATTGTGCTATATAGAGAGCTCCGCCCAATGCTCTGGGTGGAGGCAGAGACACTGGTGCTTGACCTACAACCGGGAGAACAAGCTGAGTAATAAACCCTTTTACCTCAAAGAACATTCTGCTGTTAATTTCTTTGGTCGCATTGAATACATAGAGAACTTGCCCGGGGCTAAAACCCATTGGCAAGACACTAGTGAAAAAGGAATCAGTAAAATTTTATATTTCTTTCATTTTTGGGTGGAATCCAAAAATGATTCTATGATGGCTAATTTTGTGTGTCTACTTGACTGGGACTCAGGGTGGCCACATTAAACATTATTTCTGGGTGTGTCTGTTAGGGTGTTTATGGAAGTCATTAGCATTTGACTTAGTGGGCCGACTAGAGCATACAGTGCTCCCCAATGTGGGTGGGCATCATCCAATCTACTGAAGGCCTGAATAGATAAAAAGGTAGAAGGAAGAATTCAATCTCTCTGCTTGACAGCCTGGTCTGGATTAAGATTTACACCATCAGCCCTCCAGTTCTCAGAAGTGAATCACTGGCTCTCCTGGGTCACCTGCTTGCATTGTGGGACTTCTCTGCTTCCACAATCACATAAGCCAATTGCTTATAATAAATCATATGTCAAATACATTATACATAATAAATGATAAATAATATATATCCTATTGGTTCTGTTTCTCTGGAGAGCACAATGCACCTTTCTATTAATTTTGTACAATAATATTTATTCTTAATTTGTTAGGTCTTAACTGAGATTCACAAAAGCTATCAAAATTTATTAATTCTGTTGCCTGCTGTATTAGAACTGCATATTCAAATCTTACTTAAAATAAGATATTAATGATAAACTGCAGTGACTCTAATTTACAAGTTATTTACATTTTGGAAATTTTATAAAGTTGGTTATTTAGAATCAGTGACTGGATTCTCAAGCTACCACACAACAGCCTACTTAATCAATTAAGCAGCAGAAAAATTTTCACATGCAATGAAAATTAGGGATGGGAGAGATTTTAGCAAAGGAGGTATACTTTGGGGGAGGTGGAGACGTGCTGGCAAATGTGGAGAGACAATGGCCATAAGCCCACTCCTTCCAAATACATGCTTCTCATCCTGGTCTTCTAGAAAACCCCAGTCCCAGGGAGGGCCACCGCACCTCAACTTCACCACAACCTGGTGCTCCATTTATAATGCTCAGTGCCCTCCCATACAGATGGCATAATTATGAACACAACTGTTCTCCCACCATTTTCCTTGTCTCCAGAGGAGCACAGCTGCGTTAGGCACACCTCTCTCCTTCAACCCCTCTTCCACCCCCACCCCAGCGGAGACACAGAAGCTACTTGACCAGGGGAGCAGGGTCTTAAAGGAATAATCACGTCATTATAAGGCATACTATTTGTAAACCTGGAATCCATGAGGCTTAAATTATCCAAGAAATTAGTATAACCCTGTTATTTTTACTTTATAATTTCTCTGTGAAGCCTTTCTGCTTTCCCTCTAAGACTATTTTTTAAATTAAAAGATACTAAGAAAAGAAATGTTGTTAGTTTATCTTTCAGATTTTAATGACAAGTTGAGGCAAAACTCATGAAACTATAATAGCCAAATCAAGGAACCAGGATAAAAATGAACATTACCTATTCAGCACTTATCAATTATAAATGAACTTTTAAATTCCTCCTCAGGATTTTTAAAGGGCACCAAGTTTCTCTGGAGATCATGCCTTCTATTCTTCACCTCTTCCAATTTTGTAATTGAATGAAGCAGCTGCTTCCTTTTCTTTTCTTCTCACTGTAAATTTCAGCTATTGATCTCAGATGTTGTCTACAATAACTGAAATTTGGATTCTTTGTTAACAAACTTATTAAAAGAAACTTTTTTTTTACAACTAACCCCCCTTCCCCAACAAACACACACCTCTCACTTTTTTTCATAAAGATTAAAAATCACTATGCTTGGCCAGGGTTAAAAATCTTTGTAAAATTTATCCTTTTCCCTTCTACAGTGAAACTCACTGAACAAATTAGATCTAAGTTTTCTAAAACACCTTCAAAAACAGACAACAAGTCTGGTGTTAGAGCCAAAAACAGTCATTTATTTCACAGTGTGTTAATTAGGACAGTCCATCTATTATAATTTTTTGGTTTGAATGATAATTTTGAATTCATTTTTCTTTTTCTGATTCTTACTCCAGTGACTTAGTCTGTTCATGAATTAAACCTGACAATGTGAATGCCCTTGGGACTTATGTATAAAGTGAGTGCCTTTAATATTCCAGCCAATGCGGAGTGAAATAACAACTGCCCAAAGATAATAAGATTAGAAAGAAAAAAAAAATTCCAACAGTACAGAAAATATTGTTTTTTGGACAATAATCTCAAACTCCCCCAAATAACCTTAACATACAAAAATTGCAGGTGGAATGTACTTTCACAGGTGTGTGGGAAGTTAAAGACATATCTATTCAACACACAGAAGGATTAGAAGCTCAAATTCCTAAGCAGCACCAGAAGTTACACCTAATGAAAAGTACATATTAGAAGAAATAGGTGTCATTAATAATGACTATAATTAAAAGTATCTTGTCTTATTAGCCTCTGGTAACAGCCATCTGTTAGTTATGCCTTACTGACAATTTACTAAGAGTTTCACTATTAATAAAAAAAATAGGTAAATGTAGTGAATTCTTAAAGTTTAAAAGCAATCTATATAAATGAATAATTTAGCTATTTCTAAATATAAATGAGTGGATCAAAAACTGACCATAGGCTATCAAGACTCCAAAATAATATGCTTTCAAATTCTGAATTTATCAACTTCATGTAAAATTCAAATACAAAACTATAAATATAAATGTCCCTGCCATCTCTCCTAACTCTAGCCCTTATAGCTGAATGAAATATTAGAAAACATTAAGATACTTCTTGAAAGTATCTTCAGTTACTAAATTTGAAGGTCTTTCTGTGTACTAAATATTTGGACTCATGAAATGGTTAGAAAATGCACAGAGTAGTAGTAGATTTGCCTACTAGAAAGCATAGTTTAAAAAAAATTCTGCATTTTCCCGTGAGTTCTTCATAAACACATGGGTAGCCAGGAAGGTCTTTTGTTTATTTACCTAGAAGATAAATGTAGAACTAAGTTACATTATACCAGGAAATTCCAATTTATAATTGGATCTGCACAGTTAAAAATACCAAACATTATAGGGAAAAGCTTTCCTACATTGAATTTGAAGCTGTGTGACAGATATAGAAAAGTCTTAAGTGTTTCTCATTAATCTCCTCCCCACCACATGCCTCAGTTCTGACAAACACAGTAAGCAAGTAGGACATATTAACCAAGTCTCATTAAAATAGATGAGTTAAAATGTAGCCACCCTTCCTTCCATCAGCTAATATTTCTTTTTCTTTGCCATAAGATTGAACCTCTTTTAGTTCCTGGTACATATATAGACATAACAGATCATTCTGTCAGTTTCCCAGAGACTAGTAGGGTCCTGCTAGAAGTAACATATGTCAAGCTACTTAATGTACATGATCTTGAACCTCCAAGGTGAAAAAGTTGAGCTTCATACAATTCTACAGGTGTGACAGTTCTGTTTGTTAAAAATAAAAATAAAAAACAAAAATTCATCTCAGTTTGAATCTCTGATGCCCTTTGTTTAGTCTGCAGTTTGCACCTACTAGCCTTGAAAAACAAATTTCTGTATTTACATTTGTTTTTGGAAAATGAAAAACTGTCAATCATTTCTTGAAGTCTTTGGCTTACATAATCAAAACTTCAGTCCCAAGCCTGAGGTCTTTGTAAGATCATATGACTCAGAAAATAGGTTGAAACAGATTTTGCTTTCTCTACCAAGGGTCACTTGTACCCCACAAGTACAATTTTTAGAAGAAATTTAATAAATGAGCAAAAGCTGGACAATAGAGCCAGGGAGCTAGAATATAATGAGAAAGTGTGGTAGTTGCTAATCACAATGGCCTGGCTTTAGAAAATCCCGAGATTAGCTCCTAAAGACTTCAGGGTCTATAAAACAGTGTAGTTTTAAGGAGTTAGAATTAGTTCACATAATCAAAAAGAACATTACTTTCTTTACAGTCCCACTGCTCCATTCTCACTGTCACTACTCAACAGAATACTGTCATTAGGACATTTCAACTTCAGGGAACTAGGGAGCTTCTTCCTGGTCCACATTTGATCCTATAGCTGGACAGTATGCTTACAGATTTATCATTTGTATTTTTCATTCCTAGTAATCTCCTATGCCCCTCAGCCCTCCTGCCACTGCGACAGCTGCAACATTTCAGGGGACGACAAAACAAAGGAGACAATCAATGCTCAGTCGTCTACTTCCCAAATAGACTTGCTCATTTCCCAGTAAACAGTTGTGAAAGTCAGCCTTCCATTTGCCAGGTTTTCATTAGCAAGAGCCTGGCTTAGCTAGGAGAAGTGTCTTCTAAATTTCTAAGGCTGTCCTTTAAATATCAAGAATTAGAACCTGGAGTACTTAGGGTTTTGCTATAACCTACAGAGCATGAACTGTGCAGAATGGTTTCCCGCCACAGGAAGGAGAAAAGCACTTCCAGTTCAGAGAGAGAGAGGAGAGGAGGAAGACAGGTGAGCCAGAGGGCTGTATACAACCATAGGGCCTGCTTGGTAGCCTAGTGAAGACCCAGGAAGTAGGGAGAGAGGCTGAACAGAGGTTCCCTGATGGAGTTTGGAAATTTCAAAGCAAAGAGGTCTGCACTCACTGCTCCATGGTACTTTGGGAGGGACCGCAACAATAACAGAGTAGACATAGCAGCCTGGTATAATTAATAAATTGAGTCTGAATTACCTGAACTCCCCAGCCCCCACCACCTCCCAACTCAAGACAGCCTCACCCTCTTGAGAGGGCAGCAGAAAGCAGCTGAGAATACTGAGTCACATTCCTACCAGGTCTGCAGAGGCTGCAGAGTGGACAGCCCAGAGCTTGGGCCGCAGGGACTATAAACTGACTCTTGAAGGGCCAATACCACCAGCGAGACCCAAAGCAGAAGCCAAGCGATGATGGGAGATGGCCCATTACCATGTCCTACCCCTGCAGGAACACAAAACACCAGAGGGTACACACAAGGCAAAAGTGGATGACCAAAGCCATCATAATCTTTCTCTTCTAAATGATTTTGGTCCAGAAACCAGCCCTTTAGATGTAGGCATAAAAAAGAATCAATAAACTGCTAGAATGAATATCACGAGCTTTAGAGCACAGACTTCAGCAAATCTCTGTTGTCTGTTCCGAAAATTACTTGTTAGTATTGGCCATGCTATGGATAGCTGAGGTAAGTCCCAGAAATATGAAATGTTATGGAAGATAAGGCATCTGTTCTCAAAGACCCTACACCTAGATGAAGAAAAAGGGCAGATACAAATGAAAAATATGTAAAACAGTCAATCCTGTTCATCCTTTGACAAGCTCAAGAAATGAAAGAGGTAGTATGTGAATCTCATACATGGTTCTCACCCATAAGCCAAACAAAAACTCCCAGGCAAATTGCAGTACTGGAGGAGGCCTGTATCTTCCAAGGGGCAAGTCAGGCTACTCACTCCATGAGCCTGACTGTCAGCTTAATCATTTTACATCATCCACAAAGGATCCCATCATTTCCATCAATTCACCCAAATCTACTCAGTAAGCTAATTTTCCCCCATCCATTAACACTTTCCTTAAAATCCATGTCTTTTAATTTACTTACTGCCCAGGGAGTTGTGATCTAATTTTCTCAAAAGACTCCCAAATCATCCTTATCTATTAAACATGACTATAGCTGACCCTTAAACAACACAGGGGTTTGAGGTGCTGACCTCTTTCAATGCAGTCAAAAATCTGAGTATAACTTTTGACTCCCAAAACTTAACTACTAACTGTTAATACTATTAACTTTGACTGGAAAGCTTACAACAGTCTTACAACAGTCAGTTAACACATATTTTGTATGCTATATATACTATATACAGTATTCTTACCATAAAGTAACCTAGAAAAAAGAAAATGTTTCCAAATGGTCACAATCTCCAAAAAATTTCCTAACACAGTTATTGAAAAAAACCCACACATAAATCGACCCATGCAGTTCAAACCCATGTTGTTCAAAGGTCAACTGTATACACAAAATGGAGCAAGCCTTTTTTTAATCTTTCTTTATTAGTGTTTAGAATGTCAAGTAACATATATTTGCTAAAGAACATTAAAGTAACACAAAAGTATCTAAAGTAAGAACTGAGTATCTTCTCCATCCCCAGCTGCCTGTTCAATCCCACTCCCTGGAGTTACATCCTCCCTCTTCCCTCTTGCTCACTCTCTCTGTCTCTTCACCGCCCTGCCTCCCTCTCATACAGTGTGTTTATTCTTTGTTATTGTTTAGCTTTGATTTTTTTCCCCTAGAAATCTGCGCTCACGTTGTACAAATGACTCCACAACTTGCTTTTTCACTCAACAACACAGTCACAGCAATTTCTTGTACTGAATGTAATGCCTGAGATTCATAGTGTGAGTACCATAATCTACTGGAGCAGCCTATTAGCAATGGACATTCAGGTTGTCTCTAAGTTTCTGCTAATAGAGACCAAGGCTTGTTCTTATGGTTGTCCTGCAGTGCACTTTGATCCTCACCACCACCAGACTACAGAGCAGGTCAATGGCAAGTCCCAGAAATCCCAACATCAAGGTAAGTGCATACAAAATGCTGTCTTTATAAAATATGCATTTGATAATTTGTGCTCCTAAGCAATGCCAAAATTTTAAGCTGAGAAAGCCCACTAGCCACTAGCAGGGACACAATTTACTTAGTGCTACTCTGTATCATGATGGTGCAAACTGAAAGTTTTACCTTCCCCTCTTCATGTGTATCTGTCCTCTGTCCCCACCTGGGTGTCTCCCAGCGGTGCTATATGTGCTTAACACATTAAAATCACCCACTTAGTAAACATTTATTAAATACCTATCATAGAATGGGTACCACTATATGTACTAAGCCAGGGACATCCACAAATATATGTCAATTATTCCTCTCAGCAACTCTCTGTGAAACGTATTATTATCTGTATTTTATAAAGGAGGAAAGCTTGGCCCAGACAAGTGAAGAAATTTGCCTAAGGTCACAAAGCTTGGCAGTGGTACCCAGGAGGGTTCAAACCCCAGTCTGCTAACTGATGTCCCAGCTGTGGTTACTGGTCCTTGAAAGGGGAACAGACACCACAGAGTTGATGAAGAGCATCACTTGGACTTCTGCATTGGTGGGTTCAAATCACATTTCTGCTATTTATTAACCACATGGCCTCAAGCAAGCTATTCCCCTTGCTGTGCCTCAGTTTGCTGACATGGTAAAACTGGAGGTATAAGAGTATCTGCCTCACAGGGTTATGCGAGACAGAATGAGTTCCATGGAGAACATGGAAGGGGGTTCAGCACAGTGACGGGCGCACCTGCACAGTCCATGTATGTGAGCCACCATCATTGTTATCTCTTCTACCACCACTGCTGTAACCACCTGACAAATAGTTAACATAAGAAATGTTTTTCTGGCAAAATGCTTACTACCTCAATTTCTAACCTCTTTGCTTTATTGGTTGTTAATTCCTACTAATCATTAGAAGCCAGAGGTCTGCAAATTGCCCAAAAATTACAAGTACAACTTCTATCAAACAGAAGCTTTTTCTAAGTAGCCTTCATGACAGGATTCCCAGAGTCGCTATATAAGGCCAAGGGGAGCACGTGGAAGTACAAGCACTTAAGTCTGTGAAATGTGCTCAGTGCAGAGGTAATGCAGAGAACTTTGGCAAGAGCCTCTGTTTCACCCTTAAGATTCAGCACTTACTACTACTCAAGTAGTACAGAGGTTCCAAGGAAGCCAGGCCAAGTGATGTGCAAAGATGCCCTCACTCATGAAGAACTGACATCACCTCCTCGCAGGGCAAAACCTCAGCAAGAAAGGACATATTAGACAGTGCCATCCTTCTGAAGTGGAGAACAGGCTTTAGGTTACTGTGCTTTCTACTATTTTTACAACCAGTAATGGTGAAGGCTTTTTTTCCCCTAAACTTTGTCCCCGGACTCCAGCCACTAGAATGCTAATGGAAGAGTCAGGCGTTTTGCATGCCAGCCCCTGAATGGTGGGGCTGGGTCTCTCGTGCAGCATTATTTCTCCAACTCAAAAACCCACCAAGAAAAGCCTCAACTTATCAATTCATGATATGTCTTTGAGGAATTAACAAAAGTAGTCCTCAAAAAGAGATGCACTCTAATCTGTGTTCTAGCTCTTTTCATTACATTAAAAAATAAAAATCTGACAGTCAATGTTGCTAACCGCTAGCCAGGAGACCAAGGGATACCAGTACAAGAAGGTGTCTCTTTCCCTTGATTTGTCCATCATGTGCTGATCAACAACTTTCCTTCCTAAACTGCTTTGTTTATGCTTTTCAGAGGCAAGAAAAGGTTTGTCATGTACATGGTGGTTCACGTTGACTTGTTTTCAAGAAAGACTACTTGCGTGTGTCTTTGAAAAGCCACGCTCAAGAATACAATGCTTTCAATTTCCTAATAAAATGACTTCATAAAAATAAGCTATTTGGCCTAAAAACTTAATATATAAATCAAGTGTCATAAGAAGCCTTTCTCAGCCTCCTGGCTTTAAATATCATCTAAATGCTGATGATTCCTAAATTGATACATCTAGTTAGGAAGTCTCCCTTGAACTTCACATTAGTACATTCAATTTTCTGCTTGATACCTTGGTTAACCTGAATTGCTCATCTCTCTTTCCCCCCCTACCCAACCCCCAAACCCAAACCTGCTCTACTCTCAGCCTTTCATCACAGGAAAAGGCACTGCATCCTTCCAACTGCTCAGGTAAAAAACATAGGAGACATCCTTGCCTCCCTTCTCTTACATCATTTAACCAATCCATCAGCAAATACTGTTCTTTACTTGTAAAGTACTTCTAGAGTCCAGCCACCCTTTACCCACTCCACCAACACCAACTGGGTTCACACCACCATCATCGCCAACCTGGGTTACTGCATTTACCTGCTAAAGCTGTCCTTGGCTTTCAAAGTCAGTTCTCCACATGGCAGCCAGAGTGATTCTTCTACAACCTAAGACAGATCCTGACATGCTTCTGCTGACAACACCACAATTCCGTCCTCCACTGTCCTGTGACAGACATTGGTTATTTTCATATTTGTGGTTGTCATGAACAGTGCTGCTATCAAGACCTGCAGTTCTTAGCCATTTATAACATTTGCAAAGTGATACAACTCCTTCCTCACTATTTTGTGATACTAAATACATTTACAAAATAACCATATTTCCAAGCTTAGAAACTTTGTTTACATAACACAGCTGGTCACTGAGAAAGCACTAATCCACAGAAATGCTGAAGACCAACAGGAAGTACTTAGTGACCCTGATGATAGTACAGATGGCTTCAAATGCTGATCAACCCACATCCTCACAATCACTCAGCACCTCCCACGTGGCGCCAGCGAGCCGGGTGCTAGGGGATCCAGGGATGGGCAAAAAAGCCGCTGTTTCTACCTTCCGCCTGCGTCCCCTAAGCTTTCACTGTGCTTACAATTCAGCTGTATTCTGTGCGTGTGAAATCACTGCAAGCTCAGCAACACCCTGGACCAGGAACAAAAACTGACCCAGCTTCTGATCTACATCATGGATAGCAGCACCACACTGTTGGTTTGAACTATTTTGGCTATGTATTGGCCTTTTCATCTCAGTTCAAAGTGCTTAGTTATCAGACTGGCCAAGAGAGGGTCCCCAGCCCCTATCTAAAATTTTTCTTGTTTTAGATCCTCAAACACAGACAAAGGACCTTTGTACACAAGCAGGCTACCTTTTTTTTAGCCATGTCTTTACAGATTCTAACTTCACTTAACTAAATAAAAAATAATTTGTGGACTTCTGGGAAGATGGCGGCATGAGCAGGGCAGTGGAAATCTCCTCCCAAAACCATATATATTTATGAAAATACAACAAATACAACTATTCCTAAAATAGGGACCAGAAGATACAGGACAACAACCAGGCTATAGCTACACCTGCGAGAATTCAGTGCCTCATGAAGCAGGTAAGATACAAAGCCGCGACCTGGTGGACCTGAGCACTCCCCGACCCCAGCACACCGGCGGGAGGAAAAGAATCAGAGTGGGGAGGGAGAGGAAGCACAGGACTGCTAAATAGCCAGCCTTGGTGATCTGTGCCAGGAGCACTGACACACATCGCACGGTGTATCGGAGATTAGAGAAACCAAAGTGCAGGATCCGAGATGGCAGGTCGCCTGAGCCAGCTTCCCGGGACAAAAGAAAAACGGGCGCCATTTTTTTTAATGTTGTTGTTGGGTTTTTTTGTTTTATGTTGTTCTTTTTGGTTTTTTTGTTTGGTTAAAGTCTAAAAGAGACAAGGGCCCAACAGCCGAACAAAATCGTTCCAGCACACTCAGCCCAGCAGGCCAGGAGTCTTGGGGAATTTCGGACCCTTGGCTGGCAGCTCGGCAAAGCAGGCGAGCCAAGGCTTCCCACAGAGATCAGCAGCCTGTTAGGCTAGGCTGAGGGCTACCCTGCAAAAAGGCAGTTCAGGGGATTATCCCACAGACTGCCTCCGAGTGTGCGGGAAAACAGGTCAGGCCCAGGAAGAGGGCAAGGAGAACAACAAGCAGGAAGGGAATTTGTTCTCCCAGCTGACACATGTGGTGCCTACAAGCGACCACTTCTATCGCCATGAAAACACAGAGGAATATGGTCCAGACTAAGACAAGCCACACAACCCCAGAGAGGGAGCTTGATGGGATGGACATACACAATCTTCCTGAAAAAGAATCCAGAATGGAAGTCATAACCATACTGATGGATCTACAGAGAAACATGCAAGAGCTAAGGGAGGAAGTGAGGGAGGTGAGGAAAGACAATGCAGAAATGAGACAATGACGGGCTTAGCAGCAGACTGGATGAGACGCAAGAGACTGTTAATGGAATAGAAATCAGAGAACAGGAACACAGAGAAATGGAGGCAGAGAGAGATAAAAGGATCTCTGGGAATGAAAGAATATTAAGAGAACTGTGTGACCAATCCAAAAGGAACATTATTCACATTATAGGAGTACCAGGAGAAGAAGAGAGAGAAAAAGGGATAGAAAGTGTCTTTGAAGAAATAATTGAAAAAAATTTCCCAAGCTGGGGAAGGAAATAGTCTCCCAGACCATGGAAGCCTACAGATCTCCCAACACAAGGAACCCAAGGAAAACAACACCAAGACACATAATAATTAAAATGGCAAAGATCAAAGATAAGGACAGAGTATTAAAGGCAGCTAGAGAGAGAAAAAAGATCACCTACAAAGGAAAACCCATCAGACTATCATCACACTTCTCAACAGAAACCTTACAAGCCAGAAGATAGTGGCATGATATATTTAACGTAATGAAACAGAAGGGCTTCAAACCAAGAATATTGCATCCAGCATGATTATCATTTAAATTTGGGGAAGGGATTAAACAATTACCAGACAAGTGAAAGCTGAGGGAGTTTGCCTCCCATAAACCACCTCTACAAGATATCTTAAAGGAACTGCTCTAGAGGGAAGCAATCCTAAGGCTAAAAAGATGACACCAGAGAAAATAAAATCGTAGCAAAGAAAGCAGACCATCCAAATACTAACTAAAGGCAAAGAATAAAACACCTAGTATATAAAGAATGGAGGAAGAAGAATAAGAAGGGAGAGAAACAAAGAAACATCAGACTGTGTTTACAATAACTTAACAAGAAAGTTAAGTTAGACTGTTAGATAGGAAAGAAGCTACCCTTGAACCTTTGGTAACCATGATTCTAAAGCCAGCAATGGCAATAAGTACATATCTATTGATAATCACCCTAAATGTAAATGGACTGAATGCACCATTCAAAAGACACAGAGTAACAGAATGGATAAAAAAGCAAGAACCGTCTGTATGCTGCTTACAAGAGACTCCCTCAAACCCAAAAATATACACAGACTAAAAGTGAAGGGATGGAAAAAGATATTTCATACAAATAACAAGGAGAAAAAAGCAGGTGTTGCAGTACTTATATCAGACAAAATAGACTTCAAAATGAAGAAAGTAGCAAGAGATAAAGAAGGACATTACATAATGATAAAGGGGTCAGTCCAACAAGAGGATATAACCATTTTAAATATATATGCACCCAACACAGGAGCACTGACATATGTGAAACAAATACTAACAGAATTAAAGGAGGAAATAGAAAGCAATGCATTCATTTTAGGAGACTTCAAAACAGCACTCACTCCAAAGGACTGAACAACCAGACAGAAAATAAGTAAAGACACAGAGGCACTAAACAACACACTAGAACAGATGGACCTAACAGACATCTACAGAACTCTGCACCCAAAAGCTACAGGATACACATTCTTCTCAAGTGCACATGGAACATTTTCCAGAATAGACCACATACTTGGCCACAAAACTAACCTCCGTAAATTAAAAAATATTGAATTTGTACCAACCAACTTCTCAGATCACAAAGGTGTAAAACTAGAACTAAATTGTACAAAGAAACCAAAAAGGCTCACAAACAGATGGAGGCTTAATAACATGCTGCTACATAATCAATGGATAAATGACCAAATTAAAACAGGGATCAAACAATGTATGGAGACTAATGACAACAATAACAGAAAGCCACAACTTCTGTGGGACGCAGCACAGGCAGTTCTAAGAGGAAAGTATATTGCAATCCAGGCCTATTTAAAGAAGGAAGAACAATCCCAAATGAATAGTCTAAAGACACAATTACTGAAATTGGAAAAAGAAGAATAAATGAGGCCCAAAGTCAGCAGAAGGAGGAAAATAATAAAGATCAGAGAAGAAATAAATAAAATTGAGAAGAATAAAATAGGAAAAATCAATGAAACCAAGAGCTGGTTCTTTGAAAAAATAAGCAAAATAGATAAACCCTAGCCAGACTTATTAAGAGAAAAAGAGAATCTATACATATAAACAGAATCAGAAATGAGAAAGGAAAAATCACGACGGACCCCACAGAAATACAAAGAATTATAAGAGAATAATGTGAAAGTCTATATTGCTAACAAGCTGGAAAACCTAGAAGAAATGGACAACTTCTTAGAAAAATAAAAGCTTCCAAGACTGGCCAAACAAGAAACAGATAAACTAAACAGACCAATCACCAGCAATGAAATTGAATCGGTAATCAAAAAACTACCTAAGAACAAAATCCCCGGACCAGATGGATTCGCCTCTGAATTTTACCAGACATATAGAGAAGAAATAATACACATTCTACTTAAAGTTTTCCAAAAAATAGAATAGGATGGAATACTTCCAAACTCATTCTATGAAGCCAGCATCACTCTAATACCAAAACCAGGCAAAGACCTCACCAAAAAAGAAAATTACAGACCAATATCTCTGATGAACATAGATGCAACAAAATATTAGCAAACCAAATTCAAAAATACATCAAGAGGGTCATACACCATGATCAAGTGGGATTCATCTTACGGATGCAAGGATGGTACAACATTCGAAAATCCATCAACATCATCCACCACATCAACAAAAAGAAGAACAAAAAACACATGATCATCTCCATGGATGCTGAAAAAGCATTTGACAAAACTCAACATCCATTCATGATAAAAACTCTCAACAAAATGGGTGTAGGGCAAGTACCTCAACATCATAAAAGCCATATATGACAAACCCACAGCTAACATCATACTTAACAGTGAGAAGCTGAAAGCTTTTTATCTAAGATCGGAAACAAGACAGGGATGCCCCCTCTCTCCTCTGTTATTTAACATAGTACTGGGGGTCCTAGCCACAGCAACCAGACAAAACAAAGAAATACAAGGCATCCAGATTGGTAAAGAAGAAGTCAAACTGTCACTATTTGCAGATGACATGATATTCTACATAAAAAACCCTAAAGACTCCACTCCAAAACTACTAGAACTAATATCTGAATTCAGCAAAGTTGCAGGATACAAAATTAATACACAGAAATTTGTTGCTTTCCTATACACCAACAAAGACCCTGAATAGCCAAAGCAATCCTGAGAAGGAAGAATAAAACAGGGGGAATTATGCTCCCAGACTTCAAGCTCTAGTATAATGCTTCAGTAATCAAGACAATTTGGTATTGGCACAAGAACAGACCCACAGACCAGTGGAACAGAATAGAAAATCCAAACATTAACCCAAACATATACAGTCAATTAATATATGATAAAGGAGCCTTGGATATACAATGGGGAGATGACAGCCTCTTCAGCAGCTGGTGTTGGAAAAACTGGACAGCAACATGTATGAAAATGAAACTGGACTACTGTCTAACCCCATACACAAAAGTAAACTCAAAATGGATCAAAGACCTGAATGTAAGTCATGAAACCATAAAACTCTTAGAAAAAAACATAGGCAAAAATCTCTTGGACATAAACATTAGTGACTTCTTCATGAACATATCTCCCACGGCAAGGGAAACAAAAGCAAAAATGAACAAGTGGGACTATATCAAGCTGAAAAGCTTCTGTACAGCAAAGGACACCATCAGTAGAACAAAAAGACATCCTACAGCATGGGAGAATATATTCATAAATGACATATCCAATAAGGGGTTGACATCCAAAATATATAAAGAACTCATGCACCTCAACAAACAAAAAGCAAATAGTCCAATTAAGAAATGGGCAGAGGACATGAATAGACACTTCTCCAAAGAAGAAATTCAGTTGGCAAACAGGCACATGAAAAGATGCTTCACATCACTAATCATCAGAGAAATGCAAATTAAAACCACAATGAGATATCACCTCACACCAGTAAGGATAGCCAACATTCAAAACAGAAACAACAACAAATATTGGCGAGGATGTGGAGAAAAGGGAACCCTCCTACACTGCTGGTGGGAATGCAAATTAGTTCAACCATTGTGGAAAGCAGTATGGAGGTTCCTCAAAAAACTCAAAATAGAAATACCATTTGACCCAGGAATTCCACTCCTAGGAATTTACCCTAAGAATGCAGCAGCCCAGTTTGAAAAGACATATGCACCCCTATGTTTATGCAGCACTATTTACAATAGCCAAGAAATGGAAGCAACCTAAGTGTCCATCATTAGATGAATGGATAAAGAAGATGTGGTACATATACACAATGGAATATTATTCAGCCATAAGAAGAAAACAAATCCTACCATTTGCAACAACATGGATGGAGCTAGAGGGTATTATGCTCAGTGAAATAAGCCAAGCGGAAAAAGACAAGTATCAAATGATTTCACTCATATGTGGAGCATAAGAGCAAAGAAAAAAAAAACTGAAAGAACAAAACAGCAGCAGACTCACAGAACCCAAGAATGGACTAACATTTACCAAAGGGAAAGGGACTGGGGAAGATGGGTGGGAAGGGAGGGACAAGGGGGAAAAAGGGGCAGTACGATTAGCAGACGTAATGTTGGGGGGTACGGGGAGGGCTGTACAACTCAGAGAAGACAAGTAGTGATTCTATAGCATCTCAGTATGGTTAGGGACAGTGACTGTAATGGGGTTGGTGGGGGGGACCTGATGAAGTGGGTAGTTTAATAATCATAATGTTGCACATGTAATTGTAGATTAATGATACCAAAATAAATAGAAAATAAATAAATAAATAAATTGCACCAAATTGATAGGGGAATGATAAGCTGAGTCAGCTCATTTGGTTTTTGGTATTTTGGTTTAAAGCAGAGGACTGAGTATAAAGTAAGCGGGACAGGTGCTAAGAATCTGGGCTGCATCAAAGAGCTTTGACTGTAGGGAGCAGTTAACCCAGAAGCTCAGGAAGGTAGAAGAAGGAAAAGGACTCTGCTTATTTTTCAAATATTAACTTGACTTCCTTCACCAAACCCAACCCAAGTCCCTTCTGTAGCACCTGAGTACCACACAGCGAGGCTGATTACACACAGCAGGTAAATCACAGTGCATTCTCCAGACTCAGTCTAGTGAAGGACAGAGCTGGGAATCCCAATAGTTATGATGCAGTTTGAGAAGGACAAGACTAGAGGTGGGTGCTGAGCATTACGTAGAAGAGGGATTATTGGCAGGTCTGGGAGGTGGATGATAACGTTGCCACCAGAAAAACAACACCTGACTTGAGTTTTCAATGATGAAAAGGATTGCAAGAGAGAAAGGGAAAGAAACAGCCAGCCACTTAGAAACCCACAAGTACGTAAGCATCACCAGACCATGAAGTGGTGAATCAACTTTTTTAAAGATTAACTTGAAAAAGGACCAAAAACAGGAATATTTTCAAAGTGCAGGCCCTTTGGGATTCCAGCTGAGAACCTAAAATAGGGACAGCACAAAGAATAAATGGATTCCAACCTTCTTCTTGAACTCTATGAAAACATTTCTTTTCCATCCGCGAAAGCATCTCCTTGGCAGAGAGGAGGCCGGAGCCTACATCAAAAGCACCAATCAGTATTTGTTTGAGAACTGCCCGGTCCAGAACTAACTTCACTGTCTCACCGGCATAATCTCAGCAGAAGTAATTGGCTGAAGTGTAATTGTCTGGTGATGCCTTTAAAAGATCTGGTCAACCTCAACACAAGGCATCAAGTGCATAAATTTCAACCCAGAAAGCTTTCCAAAAGGACCCAGATCAAGTGAAATGGGAACTCGGAGAAGAGTGACCATCTCTGGTCATCCTGGTCACAGAGCACTCCGGTCGGCTGCACAAAAAGACTTAACTGTCTCACCAGGTTCCCTTCATCCATTTCTCTCACAGCATGGACAGCCCACATTTCACCCTGAATCATACAACTCTGTCCTACTCATGTGGTTGTGATTCTTTTTCAGACTGCTCACTAATTGTTTAAAAATAATAATGCTAGGTCTAGAATTTTCAAACTGTCTATCTGAAATGTAAATCAGACACCCAGCAGGGCTGGTCCTACAATATTATGATGTAAGCAAGGTACATTCTGAGTTTTCCCTCCTCTGTCTCTCCTCATCCAGCTCCCTCCAGCTGCCCTCGCAGAATCTGCCACTGAACATGTGCCTGCTCACTCCTTGGTTCCGTGTCCCATCACCAAGGCCCACAGGATCCAAAGCAAATCTGATAAACTAATCATTGTGAATGTGCAAGTATAGGAAGGCTAGATGGCCACTCCCAGGGAGCATAATCATTTCAATGACAGCCTTCTGTGGGAAAAATCACATCCAGTCTCCCATCCCAGCAAAGCTGATTCACCAGGCACTCACAGGAAGAGGAACATTTTGAACCTTTAAAATTATGCAGCACTGAACCACTTCTTTCATAGGTAGGTCCTGGATATGAATCTCTTTTATAAAAATGAAAATCCTAAGCAACCTCCAGGGATGATAATAAATTGGGAAAAATAATTCATAAAATGTCACCAATCATTTTCAGGATAGAACCAACACTTGGTGTTTGCAACACCTTTCGCAAAGTCCAATTGACATCAGATGAGAACTGTTATTAACCCTTGAACTTCCATGCTAATATGAAGGACAATTTGTCACTATGATTTGAATAATCTAAAATGTCACCCAGCATTGGCTTGAATGTCACTCTTGAATTTAACATGGAAATTCATTAGTTCCAACAGACAGCAGTGTTAATGAAGATGGTAATTTCCCTCACTGGGTGGTTTGTTTGCTTGTCTTGACAGAAGGAGATACTATTATAAACTAACCTGATCCTATTTAATCCTTGGAAGCACAAGGATAAACTACTGATGCATTACAGAAAGAAATTATTTGTAAGAAATATGGGGGAAACTAAACAGTAACACGATTCATTATTTTTCTAAACATTCATGACAATTAAATAGCTATAATATTTCAAAAAAGATCTGAGTGTCTAAATCACTGGCAATGGAACTTTCTGGCTTCAAAATGACTCAAGAAATTTGCCTTCTTAAAATAAGCAAAACAGTTAAGTGGGCAAACCACTGCATCTATAGGAAAAGCTTTACTGGAGTCAAGAACCTTGCTACCAGCATGTTATGTGTCTAACTCAAATGCTGGTTTCCACACACACTAACCAACACAGAGGATCAGCATCTTGGTTTTGCAGGAAGCAGATAAAATGCACTTTTAAGCCTAAACTAGCAACAGCAAGTTCCAGTATCTGTTTCCTAAGGAGAACATACATTAAGACTGAGAAGAGGGCTGGGATGGGAGCTCAGGTTGGGTCTGAACAGTAAATGCCCAAATCTGAGCCTGTACAAATACCCCTGCCCAAAGCCAACCATACTGAACCCACCTGGCTGGTTAATGCTGCTCCAATTAATGCAGCTAAATAGTGGATTCACACCTTCCAACTGTTTCTAAATCACAATGAAACCACAAAAATCATGAAACACAAACCAGGTGGCTGAAGTGAACAGACATTGTGCAACATGCCTTTCATCTTTTCTAACCATTCCACTCACTCCCTGTAGTTTGCGGGGGGGTGAGCGGGCACACATTTTACGCCCCCTCCAACTGGGCACCAAGCAAGATCTAACAGATTCTTCCCTCCAAGTTTAGCCAGAACTGATGAGAAAAAAGATTTTTCATTCTTTTGGGACTTTGAGCTCTAAGAAACAGGAAAGGCTAGAGCCATGCAGACAGAGCCTGCTAGGAAAAGAAGCCTTCCCAGAGGGATGAAGAGAACTCTCCTGGTTCAATGAACTCCTGGGGCTGGCAGCTGTTGCAGCAAGGGTCAGCACCTCAGATTTCCTTGTCAATGAACATTTTTTAACCTCATTTGAATCTGGGGGGATTGCCACATGAAACTAAGGGTAGTGACCACATTCTATGACAAATACTCAGAAAAGGATGCAATGGAGTCTTTTAAGGCAAAAGTCACTGATGTGTAGTCTCCTGTGACTTGTTTTATTAAGTTTATCAAGTTGAACACATGCCTGTCTGTCCCCTTTATTTACTGCCACCAAACCAGACTAGAGCAGGCAGAGGGGAAAATAGCAGGAAGACTATAAAGTAGCAAGCGCAAGCATCGTCCACTACCCACTGACAACTGTACCATAGAACCAGGGACACCAGCAACCCAACACAGCCAAGTAGGGTTGCAAAAGGGGCTGGCTCAGATCCTGTCTTAGCCAGTCTGGGATACTATGATAAAGCACCATAGACTGAGTGATTTTTAACAACAAAAATGTACTTCTCACAGTTCTGGAGGTTGCAAGTCTGAGATTGGGGTGTCATGGGGGGAGCCCTCTTCCAGCTTGCAAGCTACCAACTTCTCATGGCATTCTCACATGGCACAGCAGAGAGTAATTTACCTCGCTGGTCTCTTCTTGTAAGGGCACTAATCCCATTCATGAGGGCTTCACCCTCATTACCTAATCACCTCCCAAAGGTCCCACCTCCAAACACTATGACACTGGAGTTAGATTTCAACATATGAATTTTGTGGGAACACAAATATTCAGTCCATAGCAGATCTCCAGGAGATAAGGGTAAGCCTTCACCCCCATTCACTGCTGACCCAACTAAGACACCCTTCACACAATCAACCAACTCCTCCTTACCTGGTCTTCAGTGGAGCTGGGGTATCAATCACTATCTTGCCTATTTAAGGTGAGACGCCAAAGGGTTTTTTCTTCAGGAGACGTAATTCCATTTTCTTGTTCTTCACAGTTCCCTCCCTCCTTCCTTCCTTCCTCCCTTGACTCCTTTCCTCACTCCCTCTCATCTGTATTTCATATGAGCTTTACATCATTAAAGATTGATTACACCCCCCTACAAACTTCTCAGAAAGCCCACCAGCTCAGTTTTTATACCCTTCCATTGTATGCACTGCTTTCTAGACTTTCATGCAGGTGGAGCCTCCGGCCTCACTCCCCACTTTCCTCCTTCTCATAAAGCCCACCAGCTCAGTTTTTATACCCTTCCACTGCATGCACTGCTTTCTAAACTTTCATGCAGCTAGAGCCTCCGGCCTCACTCCCCACTCTCCTCCTTTCGCTCTCCTGGACTGTAACTCATGGACTGACTTCAAAGAGAATTTGCTATGTGTAGTTCATCATTTCAAGTCTCTTCAAATTAATCTCATTGCTACAGGGTGACTTCTTGCTTCACTCTAAGAACATTTTGAAACGTAGATTAACCCTTGAAAAATACAGATTTATAAGGGAGATACTGACCAACCACAATTAAAGGTATTAAAGTGTCTTCTGCCAAAATACTGAAAGATATATGCACTATACATTAGCAACTCCAATCAACCCAATCAAACAGTGCTTCCTGAGATTCACAACCGAAAGCACGTCTACCAAAAAAAGAAGGCAGTGGGTTTGCCTGACAAGGCTGGCCATTATCTCCATAGGAACACGACTGGGAAACACAAGTACAAATGCTGAATCCACTGCAGTCTGCTGCACAAAACTCACCAGGATTTTTAATCTTGTCATAAGACCCTTATGTAGGTCATAGCTAGCTTAAAAATTTTTGACAGCAAGAAAAGTGTGATGGGTGACAATGTGTACATAATATTGAGGAAAAATCAGTATTTTGCTATTCTGACCAAACCTGGCTGCATTAGAATTATGAAATATTTAGGAAGCGAGGATACAAAAATATCTTCTCAAACTGAGAAACTGAAAGTATGATACCATCTTTAACTGAAATATTTGATAACCAATTAGGCTTAAGGTGCTGATTACCTTAAATTGGAAATCCCAAGTGAATGACTCTGAAGACCAAGTATAATTAAGAAGCTATTTATGCAAATAATGGGATTAAATTTTTGATAACCTATCTTTCTCATCTTACTACAGTGATGCCTCACATGAATGCTGTCCCTGGCTTCCATTTCTGGGGCTGCTTCCTTCATTTTTAACAAGTGCCTTTGGTATTTTGGTATTCGTTGCAAGGCACCAAAGCATTGAGGAAGAATCTGTCTTATTCTGAATTCCTCCCTACATGACATTGTATTGCAGTCAGATTCTTGTGCACTATGTGAACATCATATAAAACAGCAAGTAAGGAAGTGGCTGAAAGGTGGACAGCTTTTATTTGCAGCCATGACTTTGTAAGCCTACATCAGGTACTTTTACTGCCTTATTTTCCCCTCAGGACCCCCACTCACCTACAAGGGGAGGGAGGTGGGCCAGGAAGGGGTGAAAATCAATGCATTGCCTTTTATTTACAGCTTAAATTTATAGATTAAAAGAACATTAAGTATCAACTGAAAAACGTCCTCTAATATATTTTACTTTCCCATGATGAGAAAACATTCTAATCTCTGAAAGAAAAAGAAAATCTTTTACTGTAATATCCCCAAAGAAAAGGAGAAGGGAGGTGTTACAGCATCCATTTATTTAGCTAACAAATGTAAGTATAATAAAACTCACTGGAATCACTTCCGACTTCAATCTCTAATCTAATCTTCCACCTTTATTTTAGCTTTAATAAATCTGAGCAAGCAAATGATCCAGTAAGACATAATGGCATACTTTAAATTTTTTCCCCATTTTTTATATTGCATGTGCTTCTGGAAGCCATACCAAGAAAATAATTCCAAAAGAAATACAATATGCAGACAGGCAGATATAACACAATTTTGAAATAGGTCAAATACCTTTTACCTTTCAAGACTAGAAAACATTGGCTAACAAAGCAAATATAAAAATGATTATATCTCTTGCTATCTACTGTTTGAGGCCTGCAAAACAAAAGGATGAAAAAGCATAATACTTCAAGTTTATAGAAGAATTCTGAATATCCCCAATCCCATCTAAAACAAAAGAAAGCCAAACAAAAACCCCTCTTCAGGAGGGAAAAGGTAAATGCCATTTATTCTGATGGCACTATGAATTCAACAATACTTTTCAAGGCATGTCTTGAAATTTCTTTTGGAAATTTACTTGCAATGATTTCTCGCCTTCATTCAAAACTTCAAAGCAGATCCTCTTTTAGGCGGTATCACACTGTAAAATGCCTTTCCTGAGCCTATCGGTTAAGACTGGGCTTCTTTGTCTTGGCTTGTTGGGTTACAACTGCTTCATCAGGTTTCATGGACACAAAAATTTTTAAGCAGTTCTTCAGAGGACATGGACAGCCAGCCAGCTCTGGTTTCCAACATTCACACTCATTGCCCCACATGACACAGTCATTGGAAATCTGAGCCACAACAATTATGTCCAGGGATCATAATCTTTGTACTTAAAAAAAAAAGAAAGAAAATTTAAGAGAACAGGTAAGCTCTATGTAAAACCCACATCAGCATTAATATTTTGGTGTTAAACAGAGTGCTTTGTCTGAAGCAATCCCTAGAAATAGAAGTTTCAAGTGATAGCATCTAAATTTATAAACCCTGCAATAAAGGAGCACATTTTCGATTCATGGGCTAATCTAGAGTGCTTTTCATTGGGTTTTGGTTCTAAGCTCCCTCTCCCTCTCAAATCTTTTTTTTTTTTTAAAGGGCCTGATATTTTCACTTGCATACATTCATGTGCATATTTGATGGGTGGGACAGGAGAAGGAGAATGAGAGTATGTACAAGGATATTATTAGACCAACTGATATAACCACAGTTTTACAGTGGACTGGGTAATAATAGTGGAATCAAACAGGATTATTACGGAATCTACTTCCTTAAATGGCTAATGGAATTTTAAAATATCTTTTTAAATTAACTAAACATGGAAATTCCATGCCATCTTTTGAAAAGTGACAGCTGGAGGAAAACCACAAGTCTCTCTCACAGCTCTGAGTCCTACCCATATACTCTGCCCAAGAAGTGGTAATGAGGAAACAGAATGAGCTGACTAAACCCTGAACATTCTCACTTAAATGCTCTCAATTGGAAAGAAACTGAATCAGAATTGGAAGTCCTAAAGAAAAAAAAAATCCTTGAGCCTAGAATCCTGTACTTCCTCAGGGGTCCCAGGCTTGCCACATTCCAGGATACTAAGCAGAGTTGGGGTCAAGCTGAACCAGCTATGGCTACACTAAGTGGCCAGGGGCCTAGGGTATTTAAAAAATTGTAGAAAAGAAAGTAGATCCAGGTAGGCTGACCAACCATTGAGGGGTGCCTGGGACTGAGGGAGTTTCCCAGGATGTGGGGTTTTAAATGCTAAGCCTGGGAAAGTCCCAGACGCATGGGGCTAGTCACCCTATGCCTAGGTCCTCTAGCAAGGACTGCCCGTACCTCCAGCTGCGCGCTCCCGACTCTCCTCCCTTCAGATTAAGAGTACTGCTGGGAAGCTGACAGCCAGCCCTCAAATTGTGGGTAGGAATTTGGAAAACAATTTAATCCCAGATAGAGTTGAACAGGATCAAGTGAATTCACTTCTACATAATCAGAACAAATAAGTGATGTGGAGCGAGGTCTCCATTATGCATGAGTGAGATGGAAAAAGGGCAATTATAAAACTATCCTGAAATAAAAAATTTCAAGAAAAGGATCTAGCATGCCAACAGATGTGGAAACAAGACCGTAAGGAACACAGCCCTGTGACAGACTTTCCGTGAGGCTTTCAGATTCTATAAAAACTTCATAAAACTATGAATTCAACATAGACTAGATGATAGAACAGAAGGCCAAAATAAAAAAATTATGGAAGGAGATGCATAGAAAACGACAGTATTAGGTCATTAATAAGCAAATTAGAGATAGCAAGGGGGAGAAGAGATGAAAATCTAACTGATGGCACAGAGTAAAGGTTGGAGGTAATCACACAGCATAAAGATTAAGGGAACCAGAGAGAAGGTGATACATGGAGAATCAAAATAATCAAATGTAAGGACAACTGTTGTTCTTAAAGTAACACACACACACGCAGGAAAGAGAAAAGAAAAGTACTCATACTCAAACACTAGAGTAAGAGAATTACAGCACACTAACAAGAAACTCTTCAAGATAAACGAAGAACTGAAACAGCAGCTCGAAAGGGCATTCTTATGTCAGGGAAAATACATACATAATAAAAAATAAATCAAGCAATAGTTAATGAACGTAAGAGCAAAAACATATCAGACATCAAGCATAAAAAACGAGCTATCTAGACAGGGAAAGACAATAAAACTAAGCCTCAATGTCAGGAGACAGTGGAGCTACGTCTTTCAAAGAGGAACTGTACCCAAGAATGTTAAATTGATAAATCCAGCTAATGTACAGTTCAAGTATAAAAACAAAAGGCAGGCATTTGCAAACATTTAAAAATTCAGGAAACAGAATACCCATGAGTTTTTCCTTAGAATAAACAAACAAACAAAAAAAGACCATGAAATCTGGATAAACAAGAGATGAATCAAAATGAACTATGAAATGGGATAACTGTGGTAAAGGACCCTATTTGAACATAGAACCAATACTAAAACATTGGGATTGTGACTGCAGATCAGAGTATAAATGCTGTGAAGCCTGAAAAGAGAAAACAAATACAAGCAACAGAAGCAAAGGTAGGAGGAAGCACAAGTTTGTTAATTCCTCTCATCTCCTAACAGGGAGACAATCCATAATATTTAAGATGTTTAAATTTAGTTGCTGTTTTTTTTAATTTTTAACACTGATGTATAATTTTATGTAATGAAGTACACAGATCTAAAGCATAAAGTTTGATGGGTTTTGACAAATACATACATCTGTCAACCAATACACCAATCAAGATACAGAACAATGACATCCTAGAAAGTCCCCTTTCCAGTCTGTCTTCCATTTGTCTCATACTCAACCACTGTTCTGATTTCTATCACCAGAGATTAACTTTTGCCTGTTCTTGAACACAGTATAAATGGACTCATATAATCTATATTCTTTTATGTTTGCCTTCTTTGCTCAACATGTTTATGAGAGTCATCCATGTTAACAGCCCCTTCCTTTTTTACTGATGGATACTATTCCATTGTATAAGTGTACCACAGTTTGTTTATGGACATTGCTTATAAGTGCTTCTGAATAAATCTGAAATGAACATTCTTGCACAAATTCTTTTGTGAACATGGGTTTTCATTTGTGAGGAATGAATATCAATAGAATTACTGGATCCTAAAGTAGAAGTACATTCAATTTTATAAGAAACATTTTCCCAGACAGTCTTTAACATTCCCACCAAGACTGTATGAGAATTCCAGTTACTCCACATCCTCATATAAACTTTGTATTTTCAGTACTTTTAATTTCAGCCATTCTAATGAGTGCATAGCAGTAATACCATGACGGTTTCCACCTCCTAATGGTTCTTCTTAACTCTCTTTCTTACCTTGGAGGCATTATGTTAGATATTGATGTTTTTGTGATGAAGAAACTTAATCAGAAGTTCAAAGTTCCTCCAGTTTCATTTAATTAAATGCAATGCTTTAAATTTAAAAATAGCATGTACAACATGACCATACTGCTATGAAATTCTTCATGCCAGTCTACCTATCCATTCATTCCTTCTACCCATCTATTTGCAGAAGATGGTATTCTCCAAATGATAACATTTTGTTTCTGGCAGGTAAGATTTGAAGATGATTTGTAACTGTCTTCCTTGTATTTTTCTATATTCCTTGAATTTTACAAAATGCGCATGTCTTATATTTTAGAAAATTGGAAAGCCATTATTTGTTGTTTACTGGGGGTGAGGAGCCATATAAAAGGCACATAGAGAAAAACAGGGAAGCAAGATCAAAGTGCTTTTGAAAAATTAATTAGCAGGCCTATCAAACAGTCATCTCTATTTTGAGGACTTCTAATGTCATGGAAACTTTGTAGGGAGGAGCAACAGAAGAGGCTGTGTGATAATGGACACTACTGTCACCCTGCCACATACCTGGATGAGGACTAAAGATAAATACTCCAAATGAGAAGAAACAGCTTGGGTGGCAATGTCATCACTCCAGCGCCACCACTGACTGTGGAGCTTCACTGCACTCGGGACAGGCTACCCCCTACACTGTCATGGAGTGTGTATTCTGAAAACCAACACCAATGGAACCACATTTCCTCTCCAGATGACAAAGTGACAAAAATGTGAACTCCAAGTAGAAGCTAGAAAATTCTCAGAGAACTAAGAAAAAACACTGTTTGATTCTATAGAAAGGACATGAATTTTGGCACCAGCTAGAACTGACTTCAATCCCTGCTCCTTAGTTACCAATCCTAATGTTTTGTGACTATAAAAAGGATCACATCTATTTGACTCAGTAAGAACTTTTTAAAAAGCAGCATATTAGACCAATGCAACTACTCTACATAATACCTTCTGGGCCTAAGAAATGGTGCTGTATCAACAAGCCCACCCACATGGAGGTGTTCATGCACACTTTTAGGCCAGTCCTTCACTTTTGAGAAGTGGTTTAGTCCTCTTCACAACACAGAGTGAATAGCAGGAAAAGGATTTAGACAGGGAGACCTAACAGAGAAGCTATGAGTGTTAACATCCGTTTATCATGATACATTGCTTCAGGCTCAGTGAATTTCCAAGATACCCCAGAATCATCATCCATATTTAAACATACACTTCAAATGCAATCCACACTCAAGTGTGAGTTATGTTAGAACTGTCTCCAATTCTTAGATTATTTCAACAGAAAGATATTTACTGATTACTGACAGTGTATGGAACCCTGCCACAATTCCTGCTGATAATTATCAAGCACTTACTGTGCTATGTGGAAAATTGAAGGGTTTATAAAGGATTTCATTTGGGGGTCTTCAAAATGCATAAATCTAGCTATTAACTGTTGTTCATCCTTTTTTTTCCTCCCTTATATAATAGCCTATTTGAAATCTTCTGGTTTTTATATATTTTACCTATTCTTGAAGTTACCTCAGAAAATTGGATGTAGGAAACAAACCCTTCTTCTTCTACAGGATTTCCTGATTCCTAAAGAGCTGGAGGACTTACCCAGGGCTACTTCTATCTAGACCTGTGGGCTATATTAGATCCACAGGTATCTATCTCCTTTTTCACCTGTACCTCATTTTAAACAAGTTATAATTATTGCCAACATTTAAGAATTAGGAAATCTGTATAAATAAAATTTAATTTCCATTTTTTCTTGAAAAATCAGAAAATCCATTACTCTGGGTCCTTATTTCCTATGTTAACAACTTAGTTTGATGTGAACAATGGCAGATCCTTTAGATAAAGAAGACAGTAGCCCACCCACTGAGAAAACAGACTCTCCATAAATGTATGATGACCCAATTTACAGTGAGGTCAAAATGTTTTACAGAGAAAATTTAAATGAAATGAATATGAAATAACAGTAAGTGATTAAACAGAAATCCTCCAACAGGATTTTCAATTCCTGTACTATCACATCTTATCTTCTGAATAGTAGAATCCTAAATAGAATGGTTTTCATGTAAGTGAAGCAGAATAGGGATTATGCCACAGGTAGACTCTGCACTTTTGTTTTGCAATGCCCAATAGTAGGAGTTTAATTAAACAAATAATGGAGTTCGGTACAGAACTAAATATTGTTTTATAGTAAGACAGTGAAACCATACCGGCTCAGGTTGAGATGCAGTCCCTAGGTGAAACTATTAGTTGAGACATCTTCTGAACTATTTTCCTAAGGTTTAACAGGGGAACACTAATGAACACTGCTGACAAAAATCCTTCTGGAGTCTCAAGTACCCATCCATTGTGACAGGAAGGTCACAGAATGCCCAGTTATTATAATTCTTTTCAGGAGAGGTGAGACCCTGAGGTGTAGCTGTCAGAGTGGATAAGAATATACAATTATAGGAGTTTAAAATTTTATTTCCTCTACCTACAGGAAATGGGGAAGACAAGAAAATGGGGTCATAGTATATTTCCATATTAGTCAACATTTTTCATCAAATCACAACCTTTAGTGAATATATAGTATCAAAAATATGGTATAATTCAATGTGTATGAACAGAAAAGCAGGGTCATAAACAAATCCACCATTCAACAGATACCAAACAATTTCAAATGTGGTAAGTTATTCCAAATCGTACAACTGCCATGTAACAATAGACCTGGGCATAAAACCACAATCTTCAAATTATAAACCCAATACTGTTCCTACTCTATCACTCTTTCTTGTTCCAGCTCACCATAGGGATAACACAGGACTAAAAAGACTTTTCAGTTACGGTTCCTATAATGCTATTAACTTTCATTTTGCAAAGACACTTCCCACTTATGATTTTCCTTTCCTCATCAGTAAAATGAAGGACCAGACCCTACATGATTTCCATGACCCTCCCAGTCCTAAATTTCTATGATCTGATGACAAAGAGAAAACATTTACTTGAGCCCCAAGCTGGCCCTGTTGCACCACATAGGTACCTCTGGAGAGCCACGCTGTATCCCACCGGGTTGAGTGACAGCCTGGGGCTTATAGGGAGCACAGCTGCCAATGCAAAGATCCTCCAGGCACTCATGGAATGAAGTAACAGCCAGGTGCAAGATGATAAAAAGTGATCTGTGAGGATGTTTATCTATCATTTATTGACATACACACCCGTCCCCCAAGCCCAACTCCACTCACTGAAACAAACACTGTAGTCCAGAGGAACCAATAACTGGGAGACAGACTCTAGGCTCTGAGCTCTTGCCTTATTTGCCTTAGGACAGGATGATCATGTCAAAATGTGAAAGAGAATACTGGACCATAGAGAGCAAAAGGATCAAGGAGTTACCAAACACTTTTGGTAAAACTCACATCCAAGATAGCAAAGATTATAAAACTTGTCGCTAGATGGGAAAAGGCTAGAAGACCAGTATATGCTGAGTGAAAAATTCCAAGAATGCCACATGACAAAGATTAGAACAAATACACCAGGAAAAAAAAAAGGTGGTGTTTAGTTGATAATGCACAACCTATACAAATTAAATCTCTGCTGTCCAACGGCTTGCTGAAGAATGACCAATCATCTATGGACAGTAATGGCTCTCTTAACTCACCTTACTTGCCACTTAGCATGCCAGGCAGAAGGAGGAACAAGCAGACACCATCACAGACCCAACAAAATGGAGACTTTCACATGTCTTGACAAAAATTATGTCATTAAATTTTCTTTAAAATAAAAATACACTAATCAATAATCTCATTATTCTCTCTGAAAAATTTACCTGTTTCACTAATAAGTCATATTCAATTCTTCTGCCCTCAAGAAAGTGTCACAAATTAACTCATATCCACAAAGGATGGGGTCTTCAATACAGGTTCTTACTTGTTTTGATCTGTACACAATGATGCATTGATAACATAAAGAACACACCAGTGGGTGGTTACAGTGTAGTCAACTAAGAATTGCCTACAATGTTAAAGGCAAGATTAAGATCTCTATTAATACTGCACCCATAAAAGCCATCAATGGAGAGAATGAGGTGTCACAGAGTCATAAATGTTTAATGAAAAGGCAGATGAGCTATTCCCACAGAACACAGCCAATTTAAAGAGGAAAATAATGCAAAAGAGCAGAGTGTGTTACTACCCAGTAACAAGCACAAGTACATCCAAGTGTCAGGGAGTGAGCAGACAACCCTGGAAAGAAGGGATAAGAGAATATTCTACTTCAATATGGTTTGTACACAGTATTTGAATATCCCCACATATCAAGCTAATTCTGGCTCTCCCAGAAATTGTAATAAAATATCTTGGTTTCCATTCTTAGAAATAAGAATCTTAGACAACATTTAGCAGGCTACATTATTTTGCACTTGAGCCACGGACACAGATTAAAAAATAAGATTTTCTGAAATAAAATAATTAAATGACTACTTAATTAGAGTAATAATAAAAATTCACAATAACTCTTACTATTGTTATAATTGCTGCTGTTGTTATTATAGCCGCACATCAACTTGGCAAGCACTAACTAACAGGTATTGTTTGAAGGGCTTTATATATATCCTGTCAATCTTCCCAGTTATTCTGGGGGGTAAGTACTACTATCAGTAGCATTTGCAGATAAGGAAACTGAAGCACAGAGAAGCTGGGTTGTTGAACCAAAGATGCACAGTGGGTGAGTGGAAGGACCAGGATTAGAACCTAGGAAGTTTCCTCCAGGTTGTGCCCTCAAACACTGCCAAACACCAATGCTCATCACCCGTGGCTCTTATGTTATCACTGGAGCAACAAGGCCGGCAGGCTGTGTGCTGGATGGAGAGAGCACCAGATGAGACAAATGACCTGGGTCCCACTGACAGCCTGTGTGTCCTTGGGCACCTCATTCTACTTCGTGGGACTTCAGATTCTTCATCTGCAAAGTGCATTCTGTGTTAGATAATCTTAACTATTATTTTTATGAAGTGCTCAAAGTGCATGAATTTTTTCTTCTACTTTCATTAAAATGTGCCAGAACAAATTTATATCTCTAGCCCAAACTTCTCCTCTCACTCTATGTTCATGAATCCAAGTATCTACTTGATAGTTCCATTTTTGTCTAATATGTACCTCATTCTTGCCAGGACCAAAATCAAGTTCTTTCCTCCCTCCAACTTCCTCAAAACCCCTGATCGCTACGCAGTCTCAACCTGTAAATAAAACTCTCTTCTATGAGTACTGAAGGCTAAAAACACTGGAGTCACCCTTGATTCCTTTTTTTTTCACACTCTACATCCAAACCTTCATCAAACCCAAGGATGGGTTCTTCAAAATATACCCTGAATTGACCACTGTCACCATACAACCACCCCCACTCCAGCCCAAGATGTCCATAATCTCACTTGGATTATTCCAACAGCTTCAAACCACCCAACCACCCCCAAAGCTTCTTCCCTGGCTTCACAGGGTAGCAACCAGCCAGGATCCTTCTACAACAAAGTTCCTCAAGTCTCTCCTCTACTCAGAATCCTCCAGGGCCTTCCCATCTCACTCACAGTGAACACTCACATCCTTCCCACCATGCTAATGATGGCCAAGTGATCTCACTCCTCACACCACGCCATCTCTTCCCCACCTCTCCTGCAGAGCTCACCTCCTGCCATTCTCCCTCATTCATTCCAGTGGCCACTTCAGCCTGTTTGTGGTTTTTTGATCATAGTCAAGCACATCATACTTTTCTACCTTGTCCCTGCATCCCTGCCTCTATCTAAACACTCTTTCCTCAGATAATGCCATGATTTGTCATCTTACTTCTTTAAGGTTTATGCTCAAATGTCATCTTACAAAGAAAGGTTTTCCTGACTACTGGACAAAAATAGCACCCTCCCACTATGAAGATCTATCCCTTTACCTTATCACAGCACCTCATCATCCTGTCATTAAACCTTATCTCCATGAGACTAGGGAACTGTTCACTGCTATGAACAGACTGAAACAGCACCTGACACACAGCAGAGTCTCAATAAATACTTATTAAACAAATAAACAAACCAGTAAATAATTATCATCATGTTTAGTTAACAATCATTTGATGCTAAATGCTACTTAGCTGACAAAGAGCAAGTCTTTTTGTCTATATCCCCCAGAATTTAGCACTTGCCTATACGATAATAATTACTCAATAATCTTTATCAAATAAAAGAGGGACCGAAGCATACTAACAACTTTCCACAATAGGTTAAGAAATAGTAGATTCAAAAGCCATATTTCTAAATTGGACAGCTGGGTGAAGGCACATCGTTTTGTTCAAGAGAGCACCACTGACCAAAAATGCCACAGAAGACCTCAAAGGCAGTGCCATGTGAATGCTATGGTTTAACACATGAGGAAATACATGTCAACTGCCATTTTCCAAAAAGCTTTTTAATGTATATTAAAATTCATGCCTCATATGCTCACATATAGAAGAACAACAAAACATACGATGTTATTTTTAAGGTTTAGAAAGGTAGGGCAATGGAACAGCAAGATCAAGGTGAGTGGGAGTTGTGAGGGAAGGTTTCATGAATGAGTCTGGAATTCCTGAGGGCCTTGAGGGTAGGAGGTTAAAAACTCACAGCAAGGACAAGGTAGGACATTTCAGCAGCAGCATTTATCCATAGGATGGAGGGTAAATTTAGTGGCACCAGATTACAAAAGGCCTTGAAGTTTCTGCACACATATTAATTATACTTTTTAGATGGAGACGTATCAATGACACTAAATTACAGATTCTTTTTAAATGACCTCTTTTAGTGAGGAGAACAGGAGCCAGAAAGACTGAAGAATGAGTTAAGAGAATATGTAGGCTCAACACCTTTCAATGTCAATTTCTGAAATAGGATATCTAAAAATGATTATAAACCATTAATAGGTCAGAAAAAGATCAAAGAATGACATTTTCTAATAATAAAAAAATTTTAATTTGCACCTGACTGCAAATATTTTTCCAGCAAAACTTGAGAGCATGAAATTAAGAACTTCCAGTGCTGTCCAAATGATATTATATTATTATATGAGATGATTTGATATTGCTATGAAAAATATTCAGGCATTTTTAAAAAGAAAAAAAATACTCTTACATTTTCCCAAGACTATTCCAAGTTATTTCTCAGAAGACTTACTTTTAATTAAAGCCTAAAAAAGGTCTAACTCGATAGAGCTCTATATATCTATATGTATATTTATAGATCTATTTTCATAGGTATTTATATATGTATACACAGAGACAGATTGTTTTTTCTTCCTTAAGCTACCTTTTAATATCCAAATCCCAATACTGTTCTTAAAGAAAGCTCTATAAATACATGCCTCATTCAGCAGAATTCTGGAATTGCATTCAATATTCTTTCCTATTTTGCCTTCCTTTCCCATTTTGGGCATATAAAGTATTAGATTTCCATGCTGGATTTTTCTGAAATCTACTATAAGTTTATGTTATTTCAGTGATGGATCACCAAGCCTATGTTGGGTCAGACCTGTTTCCAACATAACAATTACCATCTGTATCTCTACATTCTTCCAAAATGCCTTAGACCAGGTCTCAAACTATTAGACAAGAAGCTTTGCTGCTTCCCACATCACCACCAGCAATAATGGCTGCAGTTTCCTTCAAGAAGCAGCTGGGTTTTGCACATACAACACCCCCCACCCCTCCCCTTGGATATGTCCCTGCAATGATTTCACATTCCTCTTCAATATTCTTTTAAACTCTTAATTCTTCCCCTCAACATTCTCATTTCACAGTTTTACAAACTAAGGCCCAGTGAAATTTGCATAACTTATACCACATATAATCCATCTGTTTTGGAATCAATTGACAGAACACGTCCATATGATTCCAACTTCTTGTTCTGCTTTCTGTATTACCAAACTTACAGGAGTTAGAAAACCAAGTGAAAAGCCAGTTAAATGCTACAGTTTCCCCTACCCAGTGTTTATTCATTTCCATTATTGTTATGTCAAAGGAATCATAAATAATGAGACTAAATGACTCAATTCTTTTAACAATTCAAAGACTGGAGCTAATAAAAGCACTAATTCTTAAGGACCAACCATGATTCCAGAGACACAATGGCTGGCCATAAAGCTGCTAATTATAGCACAATATCTGGCCACATGCAAGACCCTAGGGTACTATTTATATCCTACTCCTCAGATGAAGTTCAAGGGTTTGAAGTTCAATGGAAGGACAAGCAAGATGCCACAATCAACTTTACTGCTGCAGACGATGCCACAAGACTAAACACAAAACAAATAAAAACACCCTGGCTCTTCTCATTTGTATTACACAGTCCACATGCATATCTTTAAAAAAGGTTTTTAGTAAGAAAAAAAAGTCACTCATTTCCTCCCCACTCCAATCCCTATTTCTTAAAAGCCCAAGAAGAAACTCTGCCCCCTCTCATGAAGAACAGCACCAATAACTAGTACGATCCAAGAAGGCATCATCCAGCTTACAAAGTGTCACAAACATCATAATAATAAAGAAAGGGCTCCTTCCAAACACTTCACAATACCAACTTATGCTATAAAATAGGAGGATCTGTTTTGATAGTTTACTTAGAATTTTACTTGCTTTCCCACTCAATGGTATACATGCAATTACTAGAGCTTACAAAACCAGTTATTTCTATCAGACTCTGTGGAAGGTCAGAGGGAAAGACTTTGTCAGCAATATCATCCTCACTAAACCACGAGCCAGTTGTTTGGGCTAGAACCTGACCCAAGGACCTGGGTATGGTCTGGAGAAGTACTAATCACAAATGAAACTGGGAGACGGTCCTGAGAGAAGGGGCAATGGTCACTGAGAGGCAAAAAACAAATGTCACGGAAGCCACTCTGAGCTTCAGCTTCCTGTAGACACCTTTCAGGAAACACTCATTCAAGAAAACCAGGGGGACTTCTGGGAAGATGGCGGCATGAGCAGGGCGGCAGAAATCTCCTCCGAAAACCATATATATTTGTGAAAATACAACAAATACAACTACTCGTAAAAGAGAGACCAGAAGATACAGTACAACAGACAGGCTACACCTACATCTGACAGAACTCAGCATCTCACGAAGCGGGTAAGATACAAAGCTGCAACCCAGCGGGACCCGAGCACTCCCCCACTCCAGCACAGCGGGAGGAAAAGAATCAGAGTGGGGAGGGAGTGGAAGCACAGGCTGGCTCAATAACCAGCCCTGGTGATCTGCACCGGGAGCAAAGACACACATCACATGGTGTATCGGAGACTAGAGAAACAGAAGTGCAGGATCCGAGATGGAGACTGCAAGCAGGTCCCCTCAGCCGGCTCCCCGGGACAAAAGAAAAGCGGGTGCTTTTTTAAAAGTCTTAAAGAGACAAGGGCCCAACAGAGGAACAAAATCATCCCAGGGCACTTAGCCCAGCAGGCTGGGAATCTTGAGGAATTTCGGATCCCATAACTGGCTGCAGGGCAAAGCAGCCACGCCAAAGCCTCCCACAGATATCAGCAGCCTGCCATTCATTTCCTCCGGCCAGTGCTGCAAAGGGTCTGGCAGATCGGCCACAGCTGCAGAACAGTGGGAGAGCAGCCCCGCCCACAGCAACCACACAGATCCTCCTCCTGGCTGGCAGGCAGCTAACCAGGAAGGGCCACAGAACCTAGAACAAGGACTGGAAGGCACCAGGGGAGCAGAACGCACCCAGCAAGACTGCAAACCCCAACAGTGCCATAGGCTAGGCTGAGGGTGACCCCGCACACAGGCAGCTCAGGGGATTATCCCAGAGAATACCTCCTGGTGTGTGGGAAACCAGCTCAGGCTCTGGTGAAGGGCAAGGAGAACAACAAGCAGGAAGGGACTTTGTTCTCCCAGCTGACACATGTGGTACCTACCAGCGACCACTTCTATCACCATGAAAAGACAGGAGAATATGGTCCAGACAAGGATCACCCAGACAACCCCAGAGAGAGGGTCTGATTGCATAGATTTAAACTATCTTCCTGAAAAAGAATTCAGAATAAAAGTCATAACCATGCTGATGGATCTACAGAGATATATGCAAGAGCTAAGGGAGGAAGTGAGGACAGACAATACAGAAATGAGACAAGCAACCGACGGGCTTAAGACCAGACTGGACGAGGTGCAAGAGACTGTTAATGAAATAGAAATCAGAGAACAGGAATACAGAGAAGTTGAGGGGGAGAGAGATAAAAGGATCTCCAGGAATAAAAGAATATTAAGAGAACTGTGTGACCAATCCAAACAGAACAATATTCGCATTATAGGACTACCACAAAAGAAGAGAGAGAAAAAGGGATAGAAAGTGTCCTTGAAGAAATAATTGCTGAAAACTTCCCCAAGCTGGGGAAGGAAATAGTCTCTCAGATCATAACACCCTCAGATCTCCCAACAAAAGAGACCCAAGAAGACAACATCAAGACACAAAATAATTAAAATGGCAAAGATCAAAGACAAGGACACATTATTAAAGGCAGCCAGACAGAGAAGAAAGATCACCTACAAAGGAAAACCCATCAGACTATCATCAGACTTCTCAACAGAAACCTTACAGGCAGAAGAGAATGCCATGATATATTTAACATAATGAAACAGAAGGGCCCTGAACCAAGAATACCGTATCCAGCATGATTATCATTTAAATTTGAGGGAGGAATTAAACAATTCCCAGACAAGTGAAAGTTGAGGGAATTTGCCTCCCACAAACCACCTCTACAGGATATTTTAAAGGGACTGCTCTAGACAGAAGCACTCCTAAGGCTAAAAAGATGTCACGAGAGAAGAAAAATCATAGCAAAGAAAGCAGACCATCCAAATACTAACTAAAGGGAAAAAGTAAAACCAACTATCCACAAAAAGTCAAAGGAAATGTAGAAGTACAGAGTAAAACACCTGGTATATAAAGAATGGAGGAGGAAGAATAAGAAGGGAGACAAATAAAGAATCATCAGACTGTTTATAATAGCTTAACAAGAGAGTTAAGTTAGACTGTTACACAGTAAAGAAGCTACCCTTGAACCTTTGGTAACCACGAATCTATCCCGGCAATGGCAATACGTACATATCTATCGATAATCACCCTAAATGTAAATGGACTGAATGCACCAATCAAAAGACACAGAGTAACAGAATGGATAAAAAAGCAAGACCCATCTATATGTTGCAGTACTTGTATCAGACAAAATAGACTTCAAAACAAGAGACTCACCTCAAACCCAAAAGATATAAACAGACTACAGGTGAAGGGATGGCAAAAGATATTTCATGCAAACAACAAGGAGAAAAAAGCAGGTGTTGCAGTACCTGTATCAGACAAAATAGATTTCAAAACGAAGAAAGTAGCAAGAGATAAAGAAGGACATTACATAGTGATAAAGGGGTCAGTCCAACAAGAGCATATAACCATTATAAAGATATATGCACCCAACACAGGAGCATCAGCATATGTGAAACAAATGCTAACAGACTTAAAGGAGGAAATAGAAAGCAATGCATTCATTTTAGGAGACGTCAAAACACCACTCACTCCTAACGACATATCAACCAGACAGAAAATAAGACACAGAGGCATTGAAAAACACACTAGAACAGATGGACCTAACAGACATCTACAGAACTCTACACCCAAAAGCAGCAGGATACACATTCTTCTCAAGTGCACATGGAACATTTTCCAGAATAGACCACATACTAGGCCACAAAAAGAACCTCAGTAAATACAAAATATTGAAATTCTACCAACCAACTTCTCAGATCACAAAGGTATAAAACTAGAAATAAATTTTACAAAGAAAACAAAAAGGCTCACAAATACATGGAGGATTAACAACATGCTCCTAAATAATCAATGGATCAACGACCAAATTAAAACAGAGATCAAACAATATATGGCGACAAATGACAACAACAACACAAAGCCGCAACTTCCATGGGATGCAGCAAAGGCAGTTCTAGGAGGAAAGTATATTCAATCCAGGCCCATTTAAAGAAGGAAGAACAATCTCAAATGAAGAGTCTAAAGACACAATTATTGCAATTGGAAAAAGAAGAATAAATGAGGCCCAAAGTCACCAGAAGGAGGGACATAATTAAGATTAGAGAAGAAAAAAATAAAATTGAGAAGAATAAAACAATAGAGAAAATCAATGAAACCAAGAACTGGTTCTTTGAAAAAATAAACAAAATAGATAAACCCCTAGCCAGACTTTTTAAGAGAAAAAGAGAATCTACACACCTAAACAGAATCAGAAATGGGAAAGGAAAAATCACGACAGACCCCACAGAAATACAAAGATTTATAAGAGAATACTATGAGAATCTACATGCTAACAAGCTGGAAAACCTAAAAGAAATGGACAACTTCTTAGAAAAATATAACCTTCCAAGACTGACCAAGGAAGAAACAGAAAACCTAAACAGACCAATTACCAGTAACGAAATTGAATCGGTAATCAAAAAACTACCCAAGAACAAAACCCCCAGGCCAGATGGATTCACTTCTGAATTTTACCAGACATATAGAGAAGAAATAATACCCATTAGACTTAAAGTTTTCCAAAAAATAGAAGAAGACAGAATACTTCCAAACTCATTCTATGAAGCCAGCATCACTCTAATACCAAAACTGGGCAAAGACCTCACCAAAAAAGAAAATTGCAGACCAATATCGCTGATGAACGTAGATGCAAAAATACTCAACAAAATATTAGCAAGCCGAATTCAAAAATACATCAAGAGGATCATACACCATGATCAAGTGGGATTCATCTCAGGGATGCAAAGGTGGTACAACGTTTGAAAATCCATCAACATTATCCACCACATCACCAGAAAGAAGAACAAAACCACATGATCATCTCCATAGATGCTGAAAAAGCATTTGACAAAATTCAACATCCATTCATGATTAAAACTCTCAACAAAATGGGTATAGAAGGCAAGTACCTCAACATCATAAAGGCCATATATGACAAACCCACAGCTAACATCATACTTAACAGTGAGAAGCTGAAAGCTTTTCATCTAAGATCGGGAACAAGACAGGGATGCCCACTCTCTCCACTGTTATTCAACATAGTACTGGAGATCCTAGCCATGGCAATCAGACAAAACAAAGAAATACAAGGCATCCAGACTGGTAAAGAAGAAGTCAAATTGTCACTATTTGCAGATGACATGGTATTGTACATAAAAAACCCTAAAGACTCCACTCCAAAACTACTAGAGCTAGAATTCAGCAAAGTTGCAGGATACAAAATTAATACACAGAAATCTGTTGCATTCCTATACACTAACAATGAGCTAAGAGAAAGAGAAATCAGGAAAACAATTCCATTCACAATTGCATCAAAAAGAATAAAATACCTAGGAATAAACATAATGAAGTAAGTGAAAGACCTATACCCTCAAACGTACAAGACACTCCTAAGAGAAATTAAAGAGGACACTAACAAATGGAAATTCATCCCATGCTGTTGGCTAGGAAGAATAAATATTGTCAAAATGGCTATACTATCTAAAGCAATCTACAGATTCAATGCAATCCCTATCAAAATACCAGCAGCATTCTTCAATAAACTGGAACAAATAGTTCTAAAATTCATATGGAAGCACAAAAGACCCCGAATAGCCAAAGCAATCCTGAGAAGGAAGAATAAAACAGGGAATTATGCTCCCAGACTTTAAGCTCTACTACAAAGCTACAGTAATCAAGACAATTTGATATTGGCACAAGAACAGACCCACAGACCAGTGGAACAGAATAGAAAATCCAAACATTAACCCAAACATATATGGTCAATTAATATATGATAAAGGAGCCTTGGATATAGAATGGGGAAATGACAGCCTCTTCAGAAGCTGGTGTTGGTAAAACTGGACAGCTACATGTAAGAGAATGAAACTGGACTACTGTCTAACCCCATACACAAAAGTAAACTCAAAATGGATCAAAGACCTGAATGTAAGTCATGAAACCATAAAACTCTTAGGAAAAAACATAGGCAAAAATCTCTTGGACATAAACACAAGTAACTTCTTCATGAACATATCTCCCTGGGCAAGGGAAACAAAAGCAAAAATGAAGAAGTGGGACTATATCAAGCTGAAAACAGCAAAGGTCACCATCAGTAGAACAAAAAGACATCCTACAGTATGGGAGAATATATTCATAAATGACATATCTGATAAGGGGTTGACATCCAAAATATAGGTAGAACTCACGCATCTCAACAAACAAAAAGGAAATAATCCAATTAAAAAATGGGGAGAGGACCTGAATAGACACTTCTCCAAAGAAGAAATTCAGATGGCCAACAGGCACATGAGAACATGTTCCACATCGCTAATCATCAGATAAACGCAAATTAAAACCACAATGAGATATATCCTCACACCAGTAGGATGGCCACCTCCAAAACACAAACAACAACAAATGTTGGCGAGGAGGTGGAGAAAAGGGAACCCTCCTACATTGCTGGTGGGAATGTGAATTAGTTCAACCATTGTGGAAAGCAGTATGGAGGTTCCTCAAAAAACTCAAAATAGAAATACCATTTGACCCAGGAATTCCACTCCTAGGAATTTACCCTAAGAATGCAGCAGCCCAGTTTGAAAAAGACATATGCACCCCTATGTTTATCGCAGCACTATTTACGATAGCCAAGAAATGGAAGCAACCTAAGGGTCCATCAGTAGATGAATGGATAAAAAAGAGGTGGTACATATACACAATGGAATATTATTCAGCCATATGAAGAAAACAAATCCTACCATTTGCAACAACATGGATGGAGCTAGAGGGTATTATGCTCAGTGAAATAAGCCAAGCGGAAAAAGACAAGTATCAAATGATTTCACTCATATGTGGAGTATAAGAACAAAGAAAAAAACTGAAGGAACAAAACATCAGCCAACTCACAGAACCCAAGAATGGACTAACAGATACCAAAGGGAAAGGGACTGCGGAGGATGGGTGGGAAGGGAGGGACAAGAGGGAAAAGAGGGCATTATGATTAGCAGACATAATGTAGGGGGGGCACGGGGAGGGCTGTACAACTCAGAGAAGACAAGTAGTGATTCTACAGCGTCTCACTGCACTGAAGGACAGTGACTGTAATGGGGTAGGTGGGGGGGACTTGATGAAGTGGGGAGTTTAGTAACCATGAAGTTGCACATATAATTATAGATTAATGATACCAAAATAAATTTTTTTAAAGTGCAATAAAAAAAGAAAACCAGAAGATTGACCATCTAATGTAGCCAGAACAGTGATGTTCAGAAAATGAGTACCCCACCTCTAAACTTGTCCCAAAATAATGGCTGTCTCAGTTATTAGGGCTGGGACTGCAAAACATTAAATTCCCTGGATAAAAGTTATTTAATGGTGCTTTTCAACTCCAAAATGATGAGATCTGTCATTACATACCTGGGAAAATCTCCAGGTGTCCCTACCACAACGAACCCTAATTTCCAGAGAAAAGAATCCCATTCTCCAAGTAATCCCAGCCTTAAAATCCTGACCCTGTTGCCAGTGACAGAGAACTCATGACTATATTAACTGAGCTCCAACTGAGAAGGAGAGACCGGATGTTCCTCTTTCCTAAACTTGCCTTTGAACTGGGCATCGCTGACCAAAAAAAATTCTACAAAATAATGAAATACAACTATGTATTTTCCAGTTCTTATGGGGGAGAAAAAGGATTTTTCATGAAACATTAATCTGCCTCTGCTCCCAAATCCTTTTAATTAAGGATAAGTCATTCATTACATTTTGTATTCACTTATTTTACATTTATTTAGAACTTTTTCCCCAAAAATCTTAAGGTTAATTTCTGAACAATAAAATATATTTTCAAAGCCCTTGTATTTATTCCATAAGAGATTAAAGCAATGTACGCTTATACTGGAGAAAGTTTTAAAAAATTTGTTTGATATAAAAAGAAATAAATAAATTTAAAAAATAGGAAGCAAAGCAAAATAAAGTTATGAAAGTAAGATAAAGCCAGGAGGGGGCTATGGGGGCTGAGAGGCAAACAACAAATATATTCCATGCACTTCCATATTCTGCCAGAGATGGAACAGATGCATGTGAACAGTTAACTGTTCAGTACAAAAGATGAAACTGGCTCTAAGTGCTTTCCTAAAGAAAGGCAGAGGGAAATGTGATCCCTGACAAGACTCTCAGTGCCATAAGATAAAAACCAAGAGACAGCAAAGGAGAAGCACAGTGAGATCTGATGCTAAGATCAGAAAAAAAAATTTTTCTTCCCTATCTTGAACCACCTGTGCTGTATCAGCTTTGGCTGGGGAGGGAGCGGGTGGCAGGTGGGAAAGGAAGGAGGCAGAGGTGAGCTGAGGTGCGATTTCAGCTCTTCAACACTGCTTCAGGAATAAAATAAGCTCTGCTTATTTGTACATAATTGGCCTCTATATAAGAAGTTATTTGGGGGAAAAAAGGGCCTGTGGCTTTATTTTAAACATATTGATAACCACGGACAGAGTTAGGTCCGCAAGATGAGCTGCTGAGGTACAGGAGAACATATTAGAGTTTCTGTGTTTTAGAGCGTGTGTGTGTGTGTGTGTGTGTGTGTCTATTGCATAAACGCGCCCTGGTGCATTCCCTAAATCACATGGTACCGGAACAATGAGGCGTCCAGAGAGAAGAGGGGGAATTGCACCCGGAGCAAAGGGCCCATGCAGTTCTTCACTCTCAGCATATTGTGAAAGACTGCAGTGCACCTGGGCCTGAGTAAATGGATTTATAAACAAGATTGCATCAGTTTAACTGAACTCATTTACAAAATGGGCAAATGCTTAGATTGCCGAAAAGAAAACAGGGATCAAGGATATCACTAATATGGAAGCAAATGAAACACAAAATGGTAAAATTGACACTTTCAAGGGATTTATCTTAATAAGCCATATGTTTTAAGAAAAAAATCAAAGATCTAATTAGATCTGAAAATTAGAAGGCAAAAACAAATTATATGACACAGGGCTGAAATAATCAACAGAATTATCTGAAATACAGATTTTATACCCATTTTCATTAATAATGAAGTGTGTCCTAACTATAGCTATCTTCTACATTAAATATCAGCTATTAAAACCAAATATCAAAATAAACTTAGTCCAAAACTCATCAAAGTGCATATTTTAGCATGGGTGCAGTTTACTGTACATAAATTATAAAAAACAATGAGACAAAAGATAATAAAGCACTTAGAAAATGACCTTCAAATGCCTCTATCACAAAGAAATATGCTAAGCTTAAAAACAAGGAAGCATATTTAATCACATTTCTCTCACTAAAATGATAATGATTATGCTGCATGATTAGAAAGGTTTCATAGTATTAATAAACATTAAATGTTAAGGTTTATTTTATCTTTATCTCATCCTATAAAAATGTGTTTTGGTAAGTGCTTTATATTATGCTGAATAAGAGTGCATAGTCCATGTATATAATTTGTAAGCAAAAATACTATTTTAAGAGTGCAGACTCAAATTTTTTTTTTGCCAGTGAGTTTCACTAACATAGAAGACATTGTTTTATAAAGTAGAAATGTTTGGAAAATGTTTGGATAGCTACTTGGAGAGAAAGGAGTCCAGCTGTAGTGACAGCACCTTACCTGGGCTTCTAATCACTTTTTCATTCCACCTTCTTCATCCCTACCACAGTGAATGTATTTTTATAATATATGGTATAGATAATTTTTTTTACAAATTATTTAAAAAAACCTCCATTACAGGAAATAGTAAGCATCTCCTCCTCTACTTCACAAAGGCTCCAAAAGCAATATGAAGTCATGACATAATGTAATATGCCTAAATTATTTTCTTAATATGAATTACCCAAGCATAATTCACATTAAATTTCATTTGTGACCTTTCATCTAAGCCACCCTGCTTGATTAGAATCTCTGGTATGTCTTTTCAGCCCTTTCCAATGCTTACTATCCTGAATGGGGCTTCCATAAACTAAATTTGTCACCTGCTCCCTGTTTCATTAACTCAATCATGAACACATTAAATATTGAGTCCCCTGGGCAAAAGCCTCCTGTAAGCAATTCTCAGAGCTTCAGTCAGGCACGAGACTTGATTAAAGGTTTGTTTGCTATCTTAACCTGGATGTGGTCAGATAATGAACAAGAAGACAAAGAAGTAAGCCGGACAGCAGAAAGGGAGCAAAGGAAAAGGAACAGAGCCACATCTGAGTGTGGGTTCTGGGGTACAAGCTGACAAAGGTCACAGTCTACTTCCTCTTCCTCTTTCCACATCTGCAAGGACCGCACTGTCCTAGGAAACAGGGAAGTGAAGCCAGGGAGCTACAGTGCAGAGAGGAGAGAATAGCTCTTCCTAACTCAGAGGTCAAAACTCCAAAGGAAAAGCTGATTTAGGTGAAAGGTTTAAGCTCCACTCTAAGGCTCTCAGGGGTTGCCTAATCTGATGAGATTTCATGAGATTCAGGAGGACAATGTTGTTTGAACTGTTCAGGACAAGCAGCCAGGCAAGTGGAATCACAATAATGTTTTTAAACACTTATGTAACAATTTCACAGTCATAAAATTAATCTGCAGCATTTCAGAGTTTTTTCAATTCAGTGAATACAGAATCATCCTGGCAGAGCTTAGGTACCTATTCCCTTTCACCTGTCAAATCAAGGTGTGATGATAATAATCATCCCATGTTTTCCTTTATTTTCATTTAACAACAAAAGTGATATACAATTATTTCACCAACTTATGATGTAATCAAAGAGAACTATAAATACACAGCCCTGACTACCTAATCCTGTCTCCTCAAGGAAATTTTTTTACTAGACTTAACAGGGATAGTTGACTAAAGCAATAATTTTTTATTAACATAAAATTAATTTAAGATAAATGCAGACACAGCAAAAAAAAAAAAAAAGATTGAAGCCATGGGCATAGAGACTGACAAGCAGTTACAGTGATGGAGATGTGGCCGTGTCTAAACTTTGAGAAATAGTCCTTTTCAGATCCTGGCATTTACTAGCCTCCCTCACAGAGCCCTGTACAGACAGAAGCAATCACAACTCCCACTGTCAAAGTCTACACCAACTCAGAAGAACAAAAGAGAATACATTTAAGAGCTAAAAACAAGCTTTTAATAAATTTTTAAGAGAAAACCTTAGAATATATCTTGGGTATAATGGTAAGAGTTAAGATCATATCCAAGGGGGTGGCCAGAAGCACCACCACATTCAATTCAGGAACTGTGAAGGCTTGATGATATCAGGTCAGTGTGGCCCCTTTTACAAGTAGGCAGAGGGAAAGCACAAAGCACATTGCAAAGGGCTGCCCACTCCAACAGAGAGATGATTTTATGCCCACCTCCTTCAAAGTGGAATTACAGAGAAAAAGGAGGATGAAATTTCATCCTCAATTTTTAAGCCATTTAAAGGTCAAAATCAAAATCAAACAGGAAAAGCATTGCATGAGTTCATAAGGTTAAGAGATAACTGTTAACAACCCCACATTTTCTTAACCCACTTTACCATTTTTTCTCTTCTTGCATTCCTTTATTTCACGTGAACACTTCCAATGTAAAAGAAAAAGGATGAAGTTAAAAATGACTACCCCGTCCCGTCTGTGGGTGTCTTTCTCATGGAGTGATGATCACACACATGTAAATCAGCATTTCCAACAATCACCACTATGGATGGACTGCAAACTACAGCCTCTGAGACAGAAGGCTGTGCACTCTGGTAAGTAGCTGCGTCCTGCCCTTGCTGGCCTGCCCAAAGCCCTCGAGGACTGCAGAGGAGGGTCATACGAACTAAACTACAGAGACATTTGCACTCACAGAGAGAACAGCAGCCACACTGGGCAAAACTGTCCCAGAGTGCCAGGCTTTGACACAGGAGGCAGCTCAAGACAGATGCCCAGCAGTGAAGAGCAAACAAGCCCTTCCTTCAGGGAGCTGAGCCCTGGACCTACAGCATGCTAGCCTTCCTGTCACCTGCTTTCTACCTTCCCATTCTTCCATCTGATACCAAACAATAGTCAGCACACAACAAATATTTTATAAGCTCTCTCTTGCCATTTAAAATGTTTATAAATACACCAAGGTTTCCTTTTAAAAGAATTATAAATGTAACTCTGATTCACAGTAGCCTTTCCTGGATTTTATTTTGTGGAACAATATTCTGGGAACATGTTAATAATATTCCACACAACAACAAAAAAAGAACTGTACATGATTTTAAAAATGTCAACAGGTTCCTCTGTTGGAGGACTTCCCAGTGTCTTTGTTACGTCAGTCTTCACTGGGAATCTCCCAGAGGTGAATAAAGTAATGATGGGAATGTTTATGGAGTGCTTACATGGGAGCCAGACCAGCATCATCTCATATTTTTATATATGTTATCTCATTAAATCCTTAAAACAGACATATGTATTAAGTAAAATTATACAATATAAAGATGAGGAAACTGAGAATTAAGAAATCATGATAACACAGCTAGCAGTAACAGAACAAGAACTTGAGCCCAGATCTGGCTCCAAAATATGTTTTTTTCATTTTCATTCATTCATTCATTTATTCATGCATGCATGCATTCATTGATTCACTCAGCTAGTACATATTTACTGTGTGTGTACTGTGTAGGACACTCCTAACTAGTAAGTATTCTGCTCAATAATATTGATAATTATGACCATGATCTCTTCTCAAACCAAGTTTATATTTTTAAGAACTTTAAAGCTATACAAGTTGAAAGAAAAGCACAACAAATGTCCATTCCTCTTGACCATGAAATTCTCTTCATGTAAAGCAAAGTAAGTTTCAAAAGAGGAGAAGCACATAAGGGAAGTTATGGAAGTGGGAAAGAGCACCACAGACATTCAATAGACACTCTGAAGGGACAGTTCTGCTTCAAGTAAAAACAAGGTTAATTCTTAAATCTTATGTCTTGCTCCCAAAGTGAAGGCAGCTGTCATTGTGTGTACAATTAGCCAGTGCTTTATATAGCACCTCTTGATGAATATATTGCAATGACTAGCAAAATGTGCTGATATATCCTTTATCTCCACTTTATCTCCAGCACCAAAAACAGTGGTAACATGAGTGATAGCTAAGGTCGACTATAAATAGTCCTATTTGCAAACACATGCATAAACAGAAGCATATATTCTATGACTTTTGTTGTGTCCTCCCTGATAGAACAAAAGCTCTCACTGCCTTTACATCATGTGTATACTCAGTGTGGCTCTGCATCTACACACAGCTGCCCCCCACCTCCCAAAGACAGAGTAGTTATATACAGAGGAGTCCACCTACAGGACAAAAAGGATGCAGAATGCCCAGATTAAAATGAAAGACATGTACTACACCTTTCACTCAGACCAAACCATAAAAGACCCCTCCAAAGATTAAAGCTTTGGTTCAAGAGCAGCCTCTAAACAGAAGCCCTGGGGCTGCAGAATGCCGAGTCTGTTCTTGCTATAAGCTAGCCCCTCTTTCACAGTCTTCCACCAGCCTTCCACCTTAAATCATGCAATCACAAAAATGAAGGGCATTTACTGATGGTGCTCATGAAACTTCTCCATGCTTCATTTCCTACTTCATGATCTTTGTATCTCATTCACACCCTCTAAAAGTCAAAAGAGATAAATGAATACAGACTGCTCATGTTTTACCATTGTGCCAGGGTAGGAGTGGGAGATGTAACATGTGAGCATATCTTGAGAAAAGGGGCTATAGAGGACATCTGTCATATTACATATTTTGTGTTTATGGAAACACAAAACCTGGTTCTTTCTCTCTCTCTCTCTCTCTCTCTCTCTCTCTCTTTTTTTTTTTGGTAAGAGGAAGGAGCAACCTTGGACAGCTCCCCATACTGTGAATCCCCTTCAGAGCTAGAGTGTCACCACAAGCCCAGGTTCCACTGCCCGGATGTGTTGGTTTGGAAGTGAATGATGTGAGGACACGAGCACAGCACAAGAGGCCCGTTTCACTGGCACAGGTGATGGCAGAGATGCAGGTGCTGGGCTCAGATGTGGCAGCAGCTCTGTGGGTCACAGCACAGGCAGTGCAGCTCTGGGCTGGTGGCAGCTATGGTTCTCTGATCAGACTAGTCCTGTGGGGTGATTCTAGGGAGTATCCATGGAAATTTTGAGTAGAGCACATTTCTGCAACCTTTCAAAGAGTCTCTAAAATAGCCAATATCCCATAATAATTCCCCCTTAAAACAGCTACTGTGTGTTCTATTACCTGCACCGAAGAACTCTGGCAGATACAGAATTCTATGGAAAGGAAAGGTGTTGAAACTGGAAAATACTCCAGCCAGTGGAGAAAAAATTTCACAAGCCACATGCCACCCCTTCAGCTATATGGGAGGCTGCAGGGATACTAAGCCAGTCTCTTGTTTAGGGTTATTTTCAATGCCCCCAAAATTGAATTATTTAATTAACTATAATAATATAGATTTCCTCTCGGTCCCAATAGCAGGTGAGAAACAGGTGCCCTGTCTTGTTAGAACAGCTCCTATGACAAATGGGGAATTTTGTCAAATGCAAGAAGGCAGCTCCTACAGGCTAGATTGTGCCCTTTCTCCCACCCCCAATTCCTGTGTTGAAGCCCTAATCCCTAGTACTTCAGAATGTGGCTATATTTGAAGACAGAGCTTTAAAGATGTGATTAAGTTAAAATGAGGCCATTAGGGTGTCCTAGGTAGAGGAAAGTTGGACACAGAGACACCAAGGGTGAGCAAGTACAAAGGAAAGTCCGTGTAGGACACAGCAAGGAGGCGGCCATCTGCAAGCCAAGCAGAGAGGCCGCAGGAGAAACCAAGCCTGCTGACACCTTGATCTTGGACTTCTAGCCTCCAGAAATGTAAGAAAACACATTTAAGAAATTAAATCAAGAAAAGACATTTGTTAATGTAAGCCACCCTCACTCTGGTATTTCCTGATGGCAGCCTGAGCTGACTAACAGAGCAGCATGGAAGGTGCTGAAGGGACACACATTCAACAAAGCAGGTTCTGGCCTTCAGCCTGCCTTCGTTCTGTCTTCATCTAGTTCTTGAGTGACTAGTTAAAACAACCCTGTACTCATCTCTGCACTCTCTCTCCTCTCATTGCACTGCAGACATACCACTCTCCCGAAACATGACAAGCTTCGCTCACATCAGTGTCTGCATCTGCACATGCGACGTCTCAGCCTGAGCCCCCTCCTGCCCTCTTCATACACTGGCTCCTTCTCAGCTTCCCAGTCCTGAGACTCTTGTCTTTCTCTAAGAGGCCACCACTGAACATTGTATCTCTCAGTGCCTTACCTACAAACTACTTACCATGATTTTAATGATTGTTTTTATTCACTTGGCATTTTGCTGTCTTTCCTAATAAAATATACACCCCATAAGGGAGGATACCATGTCTTCCCTGGTTGTCTCTGTGTTCCCAAAGCCTAGCAGAGTGCTGGCTACCCAGAAGCTCTCAACAGATGTTTGATGAACAAATCAGTGAACTGGTTCTCAAACTCTAGTCCACTGAATTGGGCTGGGCCGACTTATTTGGCAGCTTATTATTACCAGGCTCCAGCCCCAAGATTCTGATTCAGTTGGCCTGGGATGGGTGGCGGCTTAGCAAGCTCCCAGATGTTCTCATGCACAGCTGGGCTTGAAGCCACTAGAGTTGATGACCTCCAAAGTCCACCTCAAAATTAATTCGTATCCATGATATTTGTGTGTTACGATACTTTTTTCTACTCAAGTTATCATATAAGCAGCTCTAAGATAAACCAAACACTGTTGGTGGATTACAGAAGGGACACTACCATTTACCATGACACCAGGCATCCAGAGTGGGACTCTGGCCAAGGATCAAAAAAAAAATTAAGGAAGCACCATGGCATTACCACATGATAAAAACATGAGACATTCAGAATGGAGCTTCTTTCCAAGGACAGAACAAAGATACACGTTGCTCTCACCCCTGAGACTACAAGCAAATGGCCCAAAATATTAACCCCGGTTATCTCCAGGTGGTGAGTTGATGGGTTGTTTCATACCCTTTGTTTTCACCTCTTTAAAAAAATGTTACACAATGACCATCATTACATTTATAACCAGAAAAAAATAATAATGGGACTTTTTTTTCTAAAGAAGAGTCCTATTCCTCGAATCAAACCAGACAATGTCATGACACCAAGCAAACAAAACACACCACCATCCTACTGCGGAGGATGTGGCCAGGAAGGCACCATGGTGGTGAGTCCTGCTGAATGGTTGGCAGGGCTGTGAAAGGTGCTCTGAGGTGGGCAGGAGAGAGAAGCACAGGCAGGAGTCAGCCAGGGAGGAGGTGTTCCAGGAGGAGGTACAACTTTAGCTAAGTTTTAAAGGAATGACAAATTTTTCTCTAAGAGAGAAAAATCCAGTCTTTTGCACTCTCACTGGGTGATAACCAGAGGGCTATGCAGGAAAAAACAAGTGCAAATGACCGGGAAATTACTGGGGCTGCTGCCTAATGCAAAGCAGCCTTACCTGCAGGAAATAGGCAGGGACAGGTTTCCTGCCAGCTCTCCCAGCACTGAGAGCTCTGACTCGCCTCCAGTACCTACAGGGAACAGGAAAACTCCCCAGAGCAAGGAGACATGCATGTACAAAACATGCCTTCAAAGTCCACCACTTGAAATCCCCAGGAAATCTTAAACCCTTGCCATGTTATTGCTGTGGAAAACTACAGCAGACACTACCAGATAACTCTAGCTGTTTGCAGCCACCAGAAGTTTAATTATTAGCATTTTTGGTGAAATTACTGAATGACTTGGGCTGCAGTGCAAATATATCCAATCTCAGCCCATTAATCATTGCACTTAAAGTGTTCATCTCAAAGCAAGTATGTAATTTATATACACAGGGCCAAGAAAATTATGCATGTCCCACACAATAAGGCAAAGGAAAAATGAATTGAAAGAAAATATAATAAACTTTAGATCTCTTTATTCCTGCAGAGTATATTGCTCCTGTGTGTTTAATTGCTACTGGGCAGTTGCACAAAGAGGACTGGCCTTCTGTGTTCACAAACCCAGTAACACCAGTTAATACCAGGAATGTATAGTTTTGGCCTTATACCCTTCTGGGTCAGCTTCTTCAACTGTAAAATGGGAATAGTGTCTTGTATCCATCACTGGGTCCTTTAAATGATCAACGATATTAGAGCACCTTGTAATGACCCTGAAAGGTCCATTTTCATGTGTTGCTTTGGGTCAGACAGGGAGGTAGAAGACTGCAGGAATTAGGAGCGCTGACTGTGGGTATGAATTCCAACTTCATCCCTGCTGGGTTTGTAAATGTGATCAAGTTAATAACCTGTCTAAGCCTCAGTTTTCTCATCTGTAAGACAGAGGTAATATCTATTCCATTCCATAGGCTTATTGTGAAAAATCTTTCAAATTATTCACTTACAGTGCTGGGCACAGTTCTAGAACATTACAAATACACACAAATTATTACTTCTGCCTTGAGCAAGGATCAGCTTTTAAGGCAATATAAATAAAAACACATCTTTTCTGACAGAAACTTTCAGGTCTCCCTTCACTGGCTAGAGGGAGACTGACCTTTCTAGAGATGGAGGTGGTGCCTATTTATGCCTGGGTCCCCCAGGGCACCTCCCATAGTGCCCTGCACTTTGTGGGTGTTCACACTCTGGTTGAAGTAATGGTCCTAAGATCTTTCTGTGGACTTCAAGAGCCCTCTGACAGAAGCAGAATCTCTGTCTCCTTCACCAAGGAATCACTTCTTTAACCAAAGGCCCAAGTGAAACAGTTAAAATAAAAAATGAGGAATATTAATGAATCATATCAGTAGGATGATGCCCAACTTCCATCTCTAATCCCACAAAATGTTCCTCCTTCAGAGCAGTGAATATACCTGACATTAAAAATGTACTCTTGCCTATTCTGAGCGCCCAGTGAGGATCTGTCACCTGACCTGGGCACTGCCCGATAACGAATAAACCAATCAACTATTGTCATCTGGTGGAGGACTGCTCAGTGGTTTTCTTCTGAGAAGAATGAGGTATCCTTGCCTATGTAGACTGAATACATTCACACCTTTGCTCATCTTCTCATTCAAGCAGTCACTTGACTATTTATTAATGAAAGACACAAGTCTTGCTTTCAAGAGGCTCTCAGCCCAATGAGGAAAGCAACCGAGTATCATTGTTGAAAGGTAGGGCTCTACAGTCAAAATAGCTCACTTAAATCTCAATTCTACCTCTTGTTGGAAAACTTACCTTCTCCAGTTCTCACTTACAGTCTCATGACTGGGATTTTTGCCCTTCTAAGGAGAGGCCAGGGAGCTAGCTAGCTCTCCTTCCATCATGTGAAGACAGAAGGAAGGCAGCCCTCTGTAAACCAGGCAGAGGCCCTCACCAAGCACCCATCCCTGCTGACTCCCTGATCTCAGACTTCCAGCCTCCAAACTGTGAGAAACAAATGTCTTATGCTTTCAGCGCTCCAGTCCACGGTAATTTGTTCCCACAGCCTGAACTAAGGCATTATTAGCAGTTATGGTAGTGGTGGCGGTGGGGGGGTGGGTGCCACGTTGTCAGAGCAGATTCAGAGCAGCCCATTCAGTGGGAGGAAACTTCCTGGAAAAGGAGCCACTTACCTAAAAACAGTCAAGAGGAGTAGGAACAGGAAAGATGGCAAACAACTGCCTGCAGACTTTGCTCACTATGAAGGGAGGCAGAAAGGGAGCTGGATGGCTGGCCCATAATTCCTTGGACTCTTCTCTGAGTAGCAGTCTCTGCTTCCCTCACACAAGTAAATGCTTAAAGTACCAGCCTTGCAGCAGAAGATGGATCACTGTACAGAATTTCTTCCAACCACATCAACAGTTCTTCAGGTTCCACGACAGAGGAAGAAACAATTTGTTCTACAAAGCCATTCTGTTTTCACAATAACAGCATTGGTTACCCAATTTTACCACAGCCCAAAGAGGGCTCCCCTCCTTAAATAGCTGGCATTTTTGATGATGTCTGATACTAGTAACAAATGTGATTACTCTTACACATTTTTTTCCTACTATTCTTAACCATCATTACTTGCTCTCCTCGGTCTTTAACTAGTAACAAATGTGATTACTCTTACACATTTTTTTCCTACTATTCTTAACCATCATTACTTGCTCTCCTCGGTCTTTATCTTCCTCCCACCTCGCAGTTTTAAGTACTTGCAGGGCAGGCACGTCCACCTCTTGTATCTTCCACAGCCCTGCCTGGCACAGTGTACTGAACACACCAGCAGAATCAACAAAACAGAAGTCATTAGCATCATTATTAAGGATAGTCTGAGATCTAACCGACCCTACCAGATTCAAATTAGAAATCCTTCTTATTCCACCACCTAAAAGCAAAAACATATTATATATATAGTTCTATTACTTCTCTAACTGGAATGAACTCATGAATTATTCAATAGGAATGTTACACAAATTGTAAAGAGTTACATTCTCAGAGCAGACTTCAATCTCAAAGGAAAACAGGTATAATCCTTGTAAATATCTTCTAACCTTTGAATTTATTTTTATTCACAATTACCTTCCAAACTCTTATCTTCTTACTTACATGTCCTTGCCCTTAAGCACAGTAAACTAAAAGAATACTAGCTTTAGAAAAATGTACCAGGAACAATGTGTAATACTGACAGAAATAAGGCTAGTAGTAGGAAGTTACCATCTGAACCTTGTCAAAGAAAGCCTTACCTCCTATTTTTAGTTAAAAAGGTTAGACTGATGGAACTCCAAATTACTCTTCTTTCTACATGTTTAAACTTTAGTGGAATTTCTCGACTCTCATAAGTTGAAGTGAAATACATACCCCTTCATCCTGCTGAAGTCACTTTACTATAAGCCAATATGGAAATTAATTCCTGAGTCATAAACTGCTATGATGCCAAAGCTATTGGGAATTCAAAATAGCTTCTGTTTTGTTTCTCAAAGACTCTAACAGAAGAACTTCCATTTCCATTTTCTTAAATAAACCATAATATTTCAGGACAAAGAGCTCACATATTCATTACCTCTTTTGGAATTCTCATGTGTAAAAAAACTACCAATGATCATATTATCAGCTTTTAGAATAAGATGACAGTAGTAATAAGTCAATCGACAATCTATTTTCATTTCATTGAATCTTTACTGAACACCCACACAAGACATAATGTATGCTAGGCTCTGTGATCCAGGATCTCTGATCTGAAACCTCAAGGTCAGGTGTATTGTGTAATTTAGTTATGTTCCAGGTGTTCAAAAGTAAGTTAGATTAAATATCGTGTACTAACTAACTTTCCCAGGCAGATGTGGGTCACTGTCTAATCAGGGATAATATTTCTGTAGCAATGTGTACAGATATTACATCAACAGGTTGGATTAGGTTTTACTGTCAAATGAATTATAAAAAACTCAGATTTTAGATATCTGAGAATTTTGGAATGGCAGACAAATAAGGAACAACTCCTGTATCAAGGAGCTCATAGTCAAACAGGAGGAAGATATTTATTTATCCTGTTAAGTCAGTTAATAAGCCATTATCAATCAGCTCCAAATTCACTCTCCTATTCTCTGTTCTAGGATGCTAGGTTGCACAGGAAGACTGAGAAGGGATAAGGACACACTTCTTTCAGTCTTTGGATACTCCTATGTCGCCTCCTGTCTATTGGCAGTTGCTGTGTCATCCAAGTGACACCTGTCCCCCTGGGAGGTGGCAGGTCCCTTCAGCAGCACTGAATCCAGTGGGCTGGTTTCCCTACACTTGCAGAACTAGCGTCATTCAGGGCTTGCAGTCCCAGCCAGCTAGCCACTGGAAACCGGGCCCAGAGGGACCTTCTTCTGAACTCAGCCAGAGCAGCACCCTTTCCTCCCATCTGTTTCAGTTCTGTAGGGAACCCCTCCTATAGAACAGGTTTCTAAGTTTTAATTAACATAACCTCTTCCCTACAGTTGCAACATCCTTGATACTTTAGTGTTCTCTTTTTGCCTTGCCAGTTTCCAAGGTAACACCTTTATACCCAGTTAACAATTCTTTGTAGTAAAGTAGCTCTGTTTAAATAACCAGTGTGGCTACTGTCCCTGATTGGACTCTGGCTGATAAACTATTCACAACATGCTCTAATAACTATGGAAACACAGATTATGGAATAAAATATTCTAACAGTGGGGCTGTGGAAAGATACTGAAAGGCTAAATAGTTGAACTAAAACCTTACAAGACAACAAGGAATTCACCCAATAGAAAATGGGGAAGGGAAATTCTAGCAGAAAAATACAGCAGAAGCAACCACAGAGAAAATGCAAAGCCTGCTCATGAAAATAATTTTTGCAGGGGATGGAAAGGAGGCAAGGCTGGAGGAGAGACTTTTTGTCGGTACTAAGAAATGTTTCCTGTAGGCAACAGAGAGTTACTGGAGACTCACATGCAGTTCCCTGCTTTGGCAGAGCACTGATGGTAGTGTAGAGGACAGCTTACCGGGAAGTGTAGCATAGAGGAGAACTTGAAGATCACTTAGAAAGCACAATGCAAAGACACTGTCTTTGTTCTAAAGATGTATATAATTTAGCAGGAAATTCAGACACAATTCACTAAATACTGTATAATTAAATATAACTAGTTCTTAAATTTTGGCAGCAAACAATGAAATTATTGCCCACTCCAAAAAGTGGTAAGACAACTTTAATTTCTAACTACAGATTTTCATTACAAAGTATTTCCACATAGACAAAACCACCTTCCTACATACATACATATAACCACGATGAAACTTGTGATGATGCAAACATCAATGTAGCTAAGCTTTGCTTTTATTAAAAAAAAAAGCTCCTAGAGAAATGAATAATATAACAGGAATAAATTCTTCGAGTCTAAAAGAGGTACCCAAATAAATGCAGTGACTTCTGATTTCTTAATTTTCTTGGACTCCTAGAGGACTTATAATTTTCATACAATCATCACTTACTCATGTCCTTGCATTATCTGTTATTTTATCTTCTCTTAAGCTAGATCATAAAATTACTTTGTCAATGGGAAGTATCACATGTGACATATTCTATATTTTCCTATAATCTGTCAGTAAAAACCCCCAAAATATTTGTTGATTTGTATGCTAAAAATACAGTATTTCCAGAGTCACTTAAAGAACTCTGTAATACTACAGGAAACTTTTATTAGAATAGTTCCCACTAATGAGGTAAACAGTGTGATTATGTACTTGTATATCCCCTGGAAACAAGTATAACATCTTGTTCACAGAAGGTACATATTAAATCTTTGCTGATTTGACTGGACTGAAGAAGAGAATTGAGGGTCTTTAAAATATTTTGAAATCAGGTTCTTCATTAATTTAGGATCTGGACAATAAGAGTTATTAAAGGCAAACTGGATTTGGCAACAACAGTTAAAATTTTTGGAACTCAATTTCATATTACATAGGTTATTAAAAAAAACAGATGATAAAAGCTTAGCACACATTGGCATACTTCCACAGATTATTTGATGATCAAAGACATCTGGCTTTTTGATTATTTATGGAATTCCACACTAAGGCCTACTTGATTCTTTCCAAATATGTTTTGCAATATTTGGACATTCTCCAGGTGGCTGGTTTAATTCACATTTCCCCAAACACTATTTATTGGGAAGTTTGATTATTATTCCTTTATGGTTATAAATAAGTCCTAAATTCTAGGTAAATTCAGGGTTTTATGAAACAAAATGAAATCTTTTTAAATTTATTTTTCATTTAAAATTGAAATTAAGCTTAGAACTACTCATTTTATCATAAGTCTTATTTTTGGTAAAAATACAGGTAAGAACTAAACATTGCACAGGTTTATTTTTCAGAAAAAATACTACCTTTAATCAAGAGATAACAAAATATACTATTTCTTAAATGTTGACAAGTACAAGTATTATTTCCAAATAGCATAAAACAAAGGTACCATAGTTTGGAGGCTCTTTTCTCCAAAAGGTCTGTTAGACATAAATATCAAGGTATTATGATAAATACAGTGGTTAGATGTTTGATTTTACTCAGTATGATGATGCCAAAATGAAAAAAAGGGAAAGTCAGTGGGACAGGGAAAGAGCAATTGAATGTCAACCAATATTCTCTTATTTGATTAACATCTTTCAGTCAGTAGTCAGAAGTTTGAAACCCAAAAGCAGTACACTTTTCTGATGAAGGTAACCTTTGACATCAATCTTTCCCCCATCCTCAACTTGGATGATTACATAGTAAATTGTTATTCAAAAAGGAAAAATGGTATGAAAGTTAGCCAAACATCCTAATAGCAGAAAATACAACATATTTGGGCTCCTTGAGCAGCATCTATATGAAGGGAAAAACAAATTATATAAAAGGAAATCCAATTAGAACATTTTTTTGCTTTATACTTCTTACAGCATAAAAACATTTTAAGTATTTATAGAAACTAACATGTCTTTTAAATATATATATTGTTTATAAAACAGAGAATTATTAATCAGTTCTTCTGTGTGTTTTAGAATGATGGAATGAGTATTTAGAAAATGCCTTTCACTAATAAATCATTTATAAGCATTCCGTAGTGAGTTGTATTATGAAATCATGTTTTAAACCATGGAGTACAACAGATTACCTTCAAGGAGCACCTGTAATTTATTCACATATGTGTCCATGTGTGTATTGTGTATTTTTTAACATTATTTGTCTGCAGTATCACAGCAAGATTTTAGGCTGAATGTTGACACTGGAAAACACTGAGTAATACTTATAATTTTCCCCATAATGCTCTTAAATTTTTATGAAATACCATTCATTTGAATATCTTTGAGAGATAAAAACTATAATCAGTAAACTTAATGTATAAAAGATAGCTAAAAAATACCAAGACAATCCCAGAAAGAGAGCAACAATAAACGTTAATCACTTTAGGGTAGGTATTCATTACAAGCCAAAGTGAGTGAAATTCTGACTATTATATTTATTGAACACATTTGTATAGATGTTACACTAATTATTGGTAATGCTGACAAACACAGAAAATTGTTCTTCACTAAATGGTATATTGATAGATGAAAAATTATCAGATTCTTCTCAAAATTTTAGGGCTATTGGACATACATAAATATAATTTTATCTCTCCTCCAGTTTTTTTTAAGAGATGTTGGAAGATGCATAATTAGTTGATACCTAAATCTGAGCTCTCCTTGAAACAGACAAGAAGTCCCTTTGTCTCACATTCTGCCCCAGCTATCTCTAAGCCCATCAGAGCTGTCATATTTTCTTACATGAAATAAAAATAGTCTACAATTCCCCAGGTTAATACTTTTTCCTATTATTAACTCTCTCCTACTTTGATTACTAAGAGCAAACTCTTACGAATAACAGTCTCATTACTTGGGAAGAAACTTTACATCTGCAATCAGGGCACAAAAAAACATTTGTGATTCAGGGACAATATATCTGACTAGGTAGAATCATTGTGGAGTATCGAGAAAGGTGATTTAAGAGTTTGACAGGTTATGACAGAGAAAAAAGGCGTAACACACCTCCAACCTTCTTCCCCAAAGACATGATGGTCAAATAGTACGTACACACTGATGTCACCCCATTGTATTCCCACTTAAACCCACAGGGAAGCCAGACAGGGTTTATGGAATACCCAGGGTAAGAAAGCACACAGGAGTGGCTCACACACTTACACATGAGCTTTCTCATGGTGTGTGGGTCTCTGCTCTGTTCTAAACACATATCACCACTGCCATCCCCATGATATGATACAGTTCCAGGCAGGCAGAGTGAGGAAAACACAATAATTTCTAAAAATTACATAAGTACAAGTGAATTCCCGAACATTTGCTTAAAAAAATAAAAAACTGTTTATGTGCAAACTAAGGGAGACTTGGCTTAATTCCATTTTGTGTAGGAAAAGAACTTAGAAGTTTTATCTGAATAAAACTTCAATCTGAGTCAATTATATTACATGCAAGTATATTTACCACCAAATAAATGAAAAAACAAAAATTCTCACAACTACAGCATCCAGTACAAAGGTCATTAAAAATCCTATTGTACCCTGCTTAAAAATTATAGTACGTGTGAAATACATTTTTATATTTTGGCCATAATATATTCAAGGACACGGGCAAACCACAGCAAGCCCAGAGTTGAGCAAGGACAGACAGGGGTCAAGTGATCTTGTCCTACAAGGATAAAAAAAAAAGTTAACTGGAAACTGTAAGACTACAAAAGAGAGAAATACTCCCAGAGTTGACAGAGAGATGTGGTCTTGGTTATGTTAGTTAGCTTTTCTGTGCTGTCATTTCCTAATTGGAGAAAAAGAAATCATATAAGTACCTGTCTCATAAGGCTGCTGTGAAGATTAGATAAAATAAAACAAACACTAGAACAGTGCTTAACACATAATTGATCTCAGCAAGAGCTGGCTATATTTAATAACATCATCCTCATTGTTTTCTATAGCCTCCAGAGGGCAGAATTAGAAGCAATGAGGAAAAGTTAAAGAAAAATAGATACTAACTGAATATTAACTGTAAATGTTACTTTCCTGTTTCTGGGATTCCTTGTCTTCATTTTTAATCTAATCTAGTTGCAGTGACTTCAGATAGGTCAGCTTTTACACTCCTATGCTTCTTCAGCTAATTAAAATTAAATTTCCATCAGGTCTAAAGTTAGAGCAATTGCTTTTCTACACATTATTTACATTAAAAAACTAATAAATACTCTTAACTGGTAACTAAATATGGATCATTAAGTTTTCTTAAAGTAAAATTTCTAGATATAATACAGGATGCCCAGGAAAATATAGACTTCAGAAAAATAACAAAGAAATTTGTGGTAGAAGTATATACCAAATTTGTATGGGACACACTTACACTGAAAAAATTCTTTATTGCTTACCTAAAATTAAAATTTAACTAGGCATCCTATTCTTTTATTTGCTAAATATGGCAACTCTATTTAAGAGGGTTAATGGCAATAAAACTGAAAATGACCAAAATGGGTTTTTTTAAGCACATGTTTTGAGGATCCTTTCTCATTTAGCATGTTTTCTAACATCAGGGAAATATTGCATATCTGCCACTTTTTGTTTAAGCAACACTTCAGAAATTTTTCCTCCCTGACACATCCTTTAGTCATCTCAAATTTCCTGTGCCAGCTTAAATTGCTCAGAAGAGGTCATGATCAGCCAATACTTGTGGCAACTTGCAGGACCATCACTTCCCATTTGGCTATAGGAGGACAGACCTTCTGGCAGACTTGTTTTCGCCTCTGTTAGGCGCAGATAACACAGTTCCTTTGTTCCAGGAATATTTACACAACTAATGTCTCCAACTATTTGAGATGACCATGGTCAGAGAACACATCTTCTGCCATTTTCCTCGGGCCGTACAAGTATAGCCACCATCACTTGAATACGATAAACTAGGAACTGGATGCAGACAGTAAGATATTTTCATGTTTCAACAACTTTTATATTTATGCCATTAAAACTTACATTGTATGATTTGTGGGGTGTGTAGAATGAAAAAGCAGGCTTAATTACCTGTTCTAGCTGTTGTTCCACAAAACAAAAGAAATTTTAAAAGACAAATGACTGTTGAGATCCATTGTGAAGGGTCAAGTAGCCCATAGGCCATGGAGGGCAGATTGCCATCTCAAGGGACAAGGGTGAAGCCGCAGCAAAAATGCCCAGGCGTGGAGGGAGCCGGTGGTGTTACAAAAAGCCTATGAAAGAAGAACTGAAACAAGAAGAAGAAACCTCAAGACAGAGAGGAATGCAAACCCAGTGGACAGTTCAAGGAAGCAGAGAGGTTTGGAGGCCTTCACAGAATGTGGGCAAGCTCTGTTACATGGCTCAGCTTCCCTATGATGGCGACCTCTCAGGGTTGTAGGGAACAAACAAGGCAATCCATGGGAAAATAGTCTGCACACTACAAAATCTTTAGGGGACACTGGTCATCACGGTCATAAATCAGGAGGGCTTGAATCCGAGGCTCAGTGGGAGGGTGGAGTCCTCCCGGGAAGTCTGCAGTGGAAAGCGCCCACTGGAGTAATCCTAACAGCCTGCCGAACTGAGCAGGTAGGCGAGCAAAGGGTACGGGAGTGGGGCTCTTCCGAATCGTTCCCTGAGGAAAGTCATTCTATCTTGACGGTCTTTAAGTCTTATTTTTCTCCCTTTATTATTTGATATATTTTATCAGCTACCTCAAATGTTTTGTAGACTATAACAGAAACAAACCAACCAATCCTTGTGGCTCCAGTTCCTAACACAGTACTCCTCCCAATGCTGATGTTTAATACATGTCTGGTAAATTAGATAAACAAATCATGGTTGTTTTCCTTGAAGGGCTAAAAAGAAAGATGGTTATTGAACTTGGGACTCCAGAATGAAAAAAGGGCAAAGTACCTAAGTGCCATAATCCAAAGAGGCAGATCACAGAGTAACAGTAACAGTAATACAGCACAGCCCTCACGAGCACAGGCCCACCAGGGAACAGACCTGCACTGGAGCCCTGCTCTGCCTCATATTAGCCATGGGACAAACTGGGCAAATGGATGATCCTCTCTGGGCTTCAGAGTTCTTATGTGCAAAATCGATGTCATAGAGCACCTACTGCAGAGAATCATGGGAATTAAATGAGATGATAGCACAGAGCTTGGCATGAAATAAACACTTAATGAGAGGCAGCAGGAATAGAAATAATAGCAGCAGGAATGAAATGATGAAACACAAAAAACGTCTTTTACAAAACCTGTGTCAAGACCAGGGTGAGAGAAAACATGCTAATGAAACCATGTTTTGTGAGACTGCAAATACATAATATTTAACCCTGAAATTCTCAGAAGTTGTAGTAATGCCAGTAGTGGAAATAAAAGCCACCGCTACACCCTCATGTGTGGGTCTGGAAGATCGAGAACATGCCAGGTAGGGGATTAATTCCATAGGAAAGTCCCACAGAGAGGAAGAGCAGCCAGAAATAGGGACGGTGGTTTCTGTGGTACAAGATCTATTGAGGGATGATAGGATTGGAAATCCCTCAGCAGGCTGGGATTTCCCATTAAATCAAACAACGTAATTGTAGTTTGTTACAAAATTCTTTTTCCTTCCTGTAAGAAAGTGGAGAAGCCTAGAGAGAATGTATTGTTAAACTAAACTCTAACCTAATGGAGACAGGGCGGCACTTACGGAGAGCAGCAACTCCATCTCTCTCTCCTACTTAGATTACATGACACTTAACCACACTTAAGGCTTTATCTAAAAAAGAGAAGGGAGAGAGAAATACTAACCACTGCATCACTTGCTGAGAGAGATTATGTCAAAAGCAGCTATCTGACACTGGTAATGCTTTCATGCATCTGAAAAATACATAATTTTGTAAACATGGTAAAATCCTACCCCTGTGATTTAGTTAGAAATAAATGTTGAAATAAGAAAATATCATCTATTTTGAAACATATTTAAATAAAAACCATTTAATTCTTTCAATTCTTTATGGAGATTGTCAGTTTAAAGTCCATTGGGTCTGCTTTGTGAATAGATTGAGCATACTTGAAATTAACACTAATTATAATTAGCATTGATTATATCCCTCAAAAAAGTGTTCTAATTTTTTTTAATGTACTTTTTTTCAGTAGGTTCATAACATTAATCTTTTCAATAAGCCCTTCGTCCATCAATTGCACTAAGGTGAAGTACATTTCCATGCAGCTTAGTCAGAATGGTTACAAATTAGGAATTAGTAGAATTTAACATCAATGTGATTTTAAAGTAGTTGAAAATAATTTTATTTGACATATAAATACCTCCACAATCACCTCAGGCTCTTACATCTATCAGCTCCATTGGTTTCATTTACAAGCATCCAGAGATTAGGAGATTTGCCCCGGGTTGTTCTGAAGATGAAAGATTAGTATCCGAAAATCTTGAGTTACTAGTATAGTGCATGACCCAGTTACTGTGAGAAAATGAATTAACCTCTGTTTTCTAGAGGCTTACCTTTACATACTGAGTTAACCCTTTTTTCCCAGAAGTCAAATTTCTGGCAACACTGGGGATTCTTTCTGGAACTGTAGAGAAAGTAAAGGGAAAGTCTGCCAAATATCCAAAGTAGCCATGAAAATGCTTCCCTTCCCAGGAGAAGGCCTTAAATACTCATAGAGAATTTACCTGTCCTTACCTAAACACTTTCTTGTTTAGTTATCCTTACCTAAACTCTTTCTCTGCTCCACTGATGTTGGAATCAGTCAACAAAGTTGACCAACTCTGATGGATGGAATGGAATCAGATGTGCAAGTAGAGATAGAAATAATGCTTGTACACCAGGGCTATCCCTCTTGTACCTCTGCCATCACCATGAAAAAACTTCCCCCTGGTTTGCTGCTCTTCTGATTGAGCCCTAGAATAAACACCTGTGGAATAGACCTTAATCCACAGAGGAATAGCCTGTGACATGGCCTAGAACACTCCCAGTCAATTGGCATCCTGGAGAATGAAAATGAATGGAAATTCTTTTAAGCCACTGAGTTGTGGAATTGTTTGTTCCGTAGCAATAACTGACTGATGTGCCATAAAAAAAAAGGTTAAAATATGTTCAAATTGCCTCTGCTTAAGGCAGTTACATTTTAAGTAAAATTTCTATCAGAAGCTATTAAATATTTTAAAGTTTAGCATTTGAAAAGATTAACTTTCAACTAACTGGAAAATTCATTTATATGGAAAGCATGCCAAAGCCACTACTTAACTGTGTGATGCATAGTTCTTATGAGTTGTGTGTCCAGAAAAAGAGAACAAGCACTTTCTTTAAATAAAGTTTGCTTAGCTTTGCTGAACAGTTGTACCAGACCCTGAGTTAATATACTTTCATCTAAGGTTTCACACTGCTAAGAAATAGTCACATGATGTTGTGGGCTGAGAAAACATTTTCTTCACTTCCCACAAATAAAGCAATGCAGGAGATTTCAAGACCTGAAAAATAAAAATGAAAGAAAATCCTTATTTTCTTAGAAAATTCCCTTCATGTCTGCATAGAGTGAAGTAAAAAACTCAGATTTAATGCCAAATGCCAAGGACATGACTTATTACCACTTTCATTACACCACTTACTGAGTATTTCTCATGTGTTGCAGGCTTTGTGCTGGGTGTTCTATCATTATTACCTCATGTGATAACCTAAAAGGTATGTATTATTACCACCTGCACTTTAGAGAATGAAAAAACTAACATGTAAAGAGCCTGAGTAACTCAACGAAGCTGGAGGGAGAGCTAGGAAGTGCCCCAGCAGAGCTTTGGAGCCAGACTGTCTTACTCCAGACCAGTGTTCTTACCCATATCCTAGACTATGAGAAAACAGTTCCAAGATCTTCATTTTAACATCATAACCTACCATATAGATCTTACCACAAAGCTACCTTCTATGTTTTTCTCCCCAAATTAAAGAAGAGATCTAACATGGTAACATTTAGAGAAATATTTCATAGCTGCCTCTCTACCCCCAAATGCTGATCAGTCAGGATGCCCACAGAGCAATTTCAAACAGTAAACACGATGAGAGATTAAAAGTCCACACCTGATCAAAGACTGATATATGGTTAGTGTCAAAAAGACACAGGGGTCAAAGTGGCCTATGATAGGGCAACTGAGCAAACAGAATGACTGCAGGGGATGGAGAGATACCCAGTGTATAAAAATGCATGCGTTCATAGTAATCCTTATGGAAAAAAACTAATTACTCCTTACAGGAGGTTGCAAGGATACAAATTTATTACTACAAAATTGTCTAAATATGGAGAAAGAATGAAGCATTTATCTTGTCTTTCCTGTACAAACTGTATATCAAGGTAATCAAATGGTAGATGAAGAGAAGTTCTGTATAGAAGAATTCCAGCTAATGAATGTAGAAGAAATGACAAAATTAGAAAAAATCACCGTTTTCTGATCCTGAAGAGGAAAAAGGACCTAGACAGTGACTGTCAATGGACACCAAGTGCATCAGGTCAGAGGCTGATGGGGAACTTTATAATGGAACCAGGCTGCCAGCATCCAAACCCCTTGATATCTGTATCTTGAGGAGTGCCACCAAAACGGGGGCAGCCAGACATCGTATCTTTGTTGAAGGACGGTAACCCGACACTGTGCCACCTATGCAATATTTTTGCCAAAAGACGTAAATAAAAAAACAAACCTGATGCTAATCACAACTCTAATATCCAATTAGAGAAAATACAGGTTATCAAGGAACAGATGAAAGGCTAACGTACACCATGAAAAAGCCACCAGCCAAATCCACAATCTGGCATGTCTGAACCCTCAAATGGGCTCATTCATCACCAAGTCAATGGCATAAGGGGAAAAACAAGAGCAGCAGGTGAGGGAAGGACACGTTACAGACCCAGTAACAACTGCAACATTTGAACTCTGTTCAGGTCCTGAATCAGGACAGGGAACCACTACAAAACCCATTCTTGAGATCAGGAAATAGGGAGTATCATATTAACTCTTGAAATTACTGTTCATTGTGTTAGATGTGATGATAAAATGACAGCTAGTTTTTAAAAATAGTCTTTCTCAGAAACGCATACAGAAGAATTCTGGAGTAAATGACATAGTGCCTACGATTTGCTTAAAAATACTCTGGAAACAGAAAGAGAGGTCAGGGAGTGAAGAACATAGTGTTGAATAAGTAAGATCGGCAAAATGCGGGTCATTCCTGAGGTTCGGAAAATACATGGGAGATATATTATACTACCTCTGCATACATACTGGTTCAAAGTTCCATAATAAAATAAGGCAAAAAGGAAAATCAAGAAATCTAATCCACCATAGCTAGTGTTCTTTTAGATATGGGGGCTATCAGTAATGCTTCATTTAATAGCTATCTACCTATCTCTTTTCTTTGTGATTTTAAATTTATAGTTTTGTATTAAAGAACTAAGTTTGGGACACTGATTTTCCAGACCATGAAAATCAATGAAGCAAAAAAAAAAAAAAAAATTAGAACTGAGAGCACCAAAATACATTCATTCAATAAACATTCATTGAGTCCCTACTTTCTCCTTACTAGCCAAACCCAAGGCTATGGAGGTATATAAAAGACACAAGTCCCTCTTGTTAAAATAGTGGTTGTTAAAAATCTGGCAAATGTCAGCTTCCCCATTAGGGCCAGAAATAAGGTTGTAGTAACAGACACAATTTCCCAAATCAACTTTGGCATGTAAAATGTCAATAAAACCCCACTCCAAAGTCACATCTAATGATCCTGACAGGGTTTACGCTGAGCCCAGGCCATCCTGCCCAAGTTCATTAAATTTTAACAGTGAAGCGCATGCAGGGGAATTGAACAGTTCACAGATTAGAATGGCTTCTGTCACAGCTCACATGTCAGCAGCACCAGGGAGAGGGAAGCAAAAGCACAAGGGGAAGGACCAAGAAAAAAAAAAAGCACAAGGGAGAACTGAACATTGTACCATAACCACCACATTTTCCTAGGAAAAATAATCAGAAAAAGAAAGGATTTCAATGAAGAATGCTGCATACAGCCCCCCTGCAAAAAGGAAGAAAAGTCAGAAAAATAATGAGGAAACCCTCAGGATTCTCAGTTCCACATTCCGGGTGCAGACAAGGCAGCTCAGCATCCCAGGGCAGTGGTAAACAACTTCATTTTTTACATTCCGAGATGCAGCCTAGAGTTCAGTCTCCAGAATCACTTACTCTTCTCAATGGCAAACTTCCACTCATTCAGTTTCCCACCTCAAAGGAATGTGTTAATTGAGGAAGACAGCCTGCTGCTTAAGGTCACTCATGCTGGAGCTGGACTGCCTGAAACTGTATCCTTAGGTACTCTGTGACCTTTGAAAGTGCCTTACCCTCTCTGTGTCTGTTTTCTCATCTGTAACATGGGAATAATACAAGTACCTGCCACGTGGGGTGGATAAAAGAATTAACTGATACACTGAAAGAGCTTACAATGATGCCTGGCAAGTAGCACATGCTCAACAGTGTTTGGTATTTATATGTTGTCAATGTAAAAGACATGCCAGATTTTAAGAATTTGATCTAAAAACAAGAGTACAGAACAGCTCAATAAGTTTTATGTTGTTACATACTGAAATAATATTTTGGATATATTGGGTTAAATAAAACATCAGAATTAATTTCACCTCTTTTACTTTATTACCTTTCAAACTTGAGTGTGGCTATTAGAAAACTTACAATGATATGCGTGGCTGGCATTTTATTTCTACTGGACAGGGCTGCTCTCAAAGGCTGATCTTTAAAACTAGAAATCCATCACCTTTCCTCCTTTACAGAGTTGCAAACTGGGTTTACTTGAAGTTAGGAACACCTGCGCCATATATGATGACTAAATTAACCTCTACCACACCCACCAATTCCACAGCCCTATAAAGAACAGAAAAGATTCACAAAGATGTTTCTCACGTCTTTCTTCACCTAGGGAAAAAGGCTCTGCTCATGTAAGCCCCCAATTGACAGTGAGCTTTGAAATGAATGTTGGCCCATGAGTGACACACAGAATCCTCCCTGCACCTTTGGAAGGCATGGAGAACTGAAGAGCACCAGCTTGCTCTCTTCCTGAGTATCAGCATAGCGATCTAATCAGCCTTCTCTTCCTGCCTCCTAACCACAGCAGACTTCTGTCCTAGGTGGGAGGCTCTCACTGCCTCACAAAGTAACCAAACACATGCCAGTGCACACTGTGCAAGCAAGTGACTAGAGGTTTTTGCGTGTCAGTAAGATAGTCAGGCCACTGTCAGCTCTGCTCTCTAACATCCTACACCCTCACCAAGGCTGGTTGTGCACTACTTAGTTTAATAAAGGAAAAGATGCCAAAGACTGGCATGAACTATTTCTTGCTTTACACACTGTAACTGTACATTCTGCCTCATGTTCATCCACCATGGAGTATGTTTGCCACACCAGTCTGCCACCTGCGAGGAAATAAATGAGCGTTTATTGAGTGCCCACCATGTATGAAGCACTATGTGAGGGTTTTCACATTTTATTTTTCAATCCCTTTAACAACCCTGTGAGACATTTTACGCCCACTTTCCAACAGATGAAGATGTTGCAATTCAAATGTCCACAAAACAGCTCCCTGCAGACATGACATGTGCACACTTTTGATGTCAAGGATCAGAGAGCTCTAGCCAAGTGATGGCATCCCTCCACCCAAACAGGAAGAGCCTGGGCTCTGGCTTGTCCTTGGACCTGCACAAGGACTTTGGGCCCCAAGCATCAAGTCTCTTCAAGTGACATCTAAAAGCACTCCAAGTGAAAAACAGTTTATCCAAAGGCTTCTGCAGTGTGAAACAGCTTAAGATGACCCTGCCTCAAAGAGACCGTGATTTGCATTAAACTCTGTTCCTTTTCTTTTTTAACATGCCCAACAGGCAGCAATAGATCAGAAAGCTATAATCACTATTCCAGGTTTGAAATTGCACTACCCTCCTTCCCCAAGAAGATGGAATAAAATGCACAGACAGCAGGCTCTGGGCACCAGTAAATTACACCCTCACACACCTCAGGATGTCAGAGAGGTGCTGCTCTCTCACTGGGCATTTGGGAGAAGTAGAAACAGAACAGTGAAATCCCTACTAGCCTAGAGACAAAGTATCCTGAGGAATCAAACTCCAGTTTGACAACAAAAGATTTATCTTTTCTCTCGTTCACATATTGGCATTATTATGGAAGATCTGGGGACGTGGAGATAATTACATCAGAAGGCAGAGAAGAAGTAACCCAACCACAGTACAAGTGTGTTGCTGAATTCTTAAATAGGCAGAGTTACCCTGCTGGCTTGAAAGGATACAAGTGGATACAATATTACCCAGGAATTGCTTAATGGTCACCTGATCACAAATAAACAGTAAGAGGTTCCTATCATAATGTGCTTTTTCCCACTGCCCCCTCCACCTCCTACTCCTCACAAATCACTGTGGTTATTAACACTGTAATTAATTCTTTCCAGGCAGCTAACTTATTAAAGATACATTTTAACAAGACTTTAGGCTGGTCTACACACCATCATTAATATGCTCCACAAAATAATCTACTTCTCAATGTTGCAGATTAAATAGAACTCATCACATGTTTCAAAAGGGGAAAGAACAGTTATATTAATGTTACTACTTTGGAGTCTAGTGATGATTATGCCCGACTGATTCATGTGGGCAACAATTTTAAGAACCAAGTCTGTTTTCCCTGTTTTAAACAGCTCTCCTACAGTAGAGCTGGTAAGTCAGCAAAGAAATTTCTTTTAAATGAGAAATGCTGGGTAAGCAAAACTACCTCTCCATAAGGAAACTCTTATTAATGTAATATATCATCTCAAGGACTAGTGCAAAAAATCCAGTGTTTTTTATGCTAATTTTTAAGGAACAATTTTCTATCTATCTAGTATGAAGTTAGCTCTTTAAAGCTGGCATTTAAAAAGAAACAAACAAGAAAAAAGATTCTACTTGAAAATTTGAGATAAACAAATTGATCCATCAGGATTTTAGGTCCTTAAAATTCAGGCTCTCTGAAATAATAAGGAAAAATAACAGGAGAAAACAAAACTGTCTCTAAAATGGTTATTTTTGAAATTTAAAAATTGCCAATTTAGTTTCTTAGGAAAACATACTGAGCCTAGATATTATAAGACCATTGACTTAGCTGAAGTAGACAGAAAAATCTACTGAAATATTGGAAAATGACTGAAAAATATGTATATTAAAATATACATCAACAGGTTCTTTCAAAAGCATGTTCATCTTCCTCTCAAAAAAATCGTAATTCATTCAATACCATTAAAATAATATACTGCTTACTTCAACAACACTGGTGTGTCATAGGATAAATTAATAGTCCTCATGAGGGAAAAAGGAAATTCAATACTATCAGGTCAGGACTCAGAGATGAGCCACAGGGAATTTTCTTTTGTGACACTGTGACAAACTATACAGATGAAAGCGGAATATAACAAACAGAGCTACATTTCAGTGAGGCCCATCCCTTCCCAAATGATAGCCTTATCAAATGAAGATAGTTTTAGGTCAAACCATCTCCCAAAGACTTTGAGTCTACACCTGGGTAATCTCTAGTCTTCATCAGTATTACAACTTAGAACAAGACACTTTTCAAATTACATCAGCTTAGTTGCAGCTAACCTGAAAGACAGAAACACGACAACTGTCTATTAAATACAACAAACACACAGGGATAAAAAAATACATCATGTACCATAGAAAATGACAGAATCAGCAACAAAGAAAATTATGAAATAGAAAACTGACCAACACTTTACAGTATAATTCAATGACCATAATAGGGACTTCGTTATGAAGTTTGGAATAACAAAAGAGTAACTGGCAATCCTGGAAAAAAAAATTCCTCTATATTACTTATTACCATTGATCAGCCTTTCCATAGTATAGGGTTGAAGTTAGGCTTCTTTATATTACACAGAACATGACATGCTGGAAACAAAGAAAAGCAATACAATGAGTTGAGACAGTAATGCTGAATTCCCTAGAAATGGATAAAGATTTGCAGTTCCTAAAGGAAAATAAAAGGCTTAAGAGGGAAGAAATAGAAGAGGATAAGGGATTCCAATTGCTATAAGAAATATTTGGTTTAAATTTGCTTTAAAATCAAAGGAGATTTGGTGAAGAGAATGCAAAAGGGAGTCAAACCCCAAAGTTTTAATCTATTAAAAGATAGACCATGTAATTAAGTGACCCTGACATATTTTGAAGTTATCTGGCTCTATGAATCATATGGGCAGAGAACTCAGCAAGCATTTCACAGAAGTCATCTTTTCCCTAATTGTTGCAGTGATAACTCCACCAATAAATGGCTTCATTCTTTCTAAAACATGCGTGCTATTTGGAATACTTACATAAAGTTCATTGATGTAGGGAAGGACAAAATAAGATCAAGAAATTTAAAAACAAACAATGGAACCAAAACATTTTATCCAATTCCTTTAAGATGACTGAATAATTGAGTTTCATGAATTTAGGTGTATCCAGAAGTGAAAAAGCATGGGTATAATTAGGTCTCTCTGAGGCAAGTTCTACAATTACAGAAAAGCATGTACGCACATGCCCGTGTGTGTTGCATGTGTGTGTGGTGTATGTACGCATGCACGCAATTTTTTTTAGGCCACTCTTATATCCATCAGGTTTTGTATATTAATTCATTTTGTTCTTTCAACTGATAATGTAGCTCTAGAAGTCGGGATCAGGCCTCATCTCTTTCACAACACAAAGCCTTGCCTTAGAAACAGTTGGTGCTCAGTAAATGTTTATTCAGCCAAAAAGAATTCAAATGCCTTTGAATTCTACCCAGTAGCCAAGACAATATTAAATGTCAATGAGGAACTCCAGAATGAGTGAGTTTGGCACTGGCCCAACCCAAAGACCAACATATAGCTGATTTGAAAAGGCCCAATGAGAAGATCAGGGAAGACACAAGCCAAGACCACACAGAGATGGGAACTGGACATTCCAGCAATGGACCCAGGGCACACCACTGGGGAGCACAGGAACAGGAAGGCAACTGGTGCTACAACAGGGATGTGAACTGTCTGGGTAAGACAGGCAGAGCCGCAGGAGCTTCAGGGGCAGGAGTTCAGTCCCAGGACAGGGCCAACGCCAGGGTGGGCAGGGCGGGGTGCCTCTGTCTATAGGAAGGGTGCCAGTATAGAATACATGGAATGTATATCAAAAGGAGTGTGCTGAGGCTAAAGCAGGGCAGAGGAATGGAACTCAGAACATGGTAACCAACTAGAGCCAATTCTTGTCCAAAGGAAAGGAGAAGCTGAGTCAACAGAACTCAAGTAACCGATCAGAAAAGAACAAGTAATCAAAAAATACGTACTAAGTCATTAAGCCATCAAGAATTCTTAAACTTCCTTGGCTAGGGAAAGCATTGATTCCAGATCCCGGAAGGTGTAAACACACTGAAAGGTTTGAACAGCTCCAGGAAGAGAGATGAGAAGGACTCAGGTTTTCCCATGGGCCTTCGGAAGACTAAAGGTGTGTTTTGAACATTACTTTGACAGCAACATACTTAGCAATGCATCCTTTAGCTTTTCTGATCAGTATTTGTTAATGTGATCACACTGGTGAACACATGAACAGAACTTTTAAAACACTCTGGCGTGTGAACTCAAGGCCAGCTGGTAGCCTCTAAACTGAGATTATTATTATTAGGCTGAGATGCAGGAGGGAATGCTGAACCTCAGACTGCTGGAGGAACTCTCAAGCCTACCAGAGCTCAGGACACCACGGGTTGCCCACAGGAAGCTGAAATTCTTTGATGGAATTCAGGCATTCCCCTGTGTATTGCAGCATTGAAACTCTGTTAGATAACCCGGGCTTTAAATATTAAAAAATAGTATGCTCTTTCAGGAAATGCCTTCCATTTCTTCTGCCCTGTGTATCTCAGATGTTTCCACGCTACACAATTATTAGAAATGGCTTAACTGTAAAATTCAGACACACTAAGAAATACAAAGCTAATCCACATCCCTCTGCTCAAATTCCCTAAAAATAAACTATTCACTGCTAAAGGAAATCGTACCTTTTTATTCAATGTATTATATTTATTTTACAATTAAAATACACATATACCAAATTTCTTTTAGCAGTGAATAGTTCTATATGTACATGAATATATAGTTTTATATATTGTATAAATTTGAAATAAGATAAATACTAGATCCAAATTACCATATACTGAACTTTAAATAACCCAAGAAACATTTTTACAACACCTAAAAAGTGCAGAAGATACTTAAATTCCTAAAAACTATCACCCTTTATTATAGCCTAGAAAGGCAAATAAGTAACAGTCCACAGAAATATCAGCAGACACCAGCCCTGATAATCCTATCTATAGTAGGACCCTCCACACATGACTCTCCTTAATAATAGCCCCTTATTCTCTTTAACAGAAAAAAATAGTATTTATTGTATTCCTTACCACAATTGATAATTACATATTTGCTTGCTTGTTTACTCATTCAATGCCTGTCCCCAGTACTTCACTGTAAGTCCCAAGAGGTCAGGGAAGGTGACAGTTCTGTTCACTACTAAGTAACTATCATAGCACATGTAGGCATTCATTAAAACTGATGGATTGATTGACTGAATTCATGAATAAATACTATTTTCTTTTAGGTTCAAAGACTTTATTCAGACACATTAATCAAAAAACTTGCTTTTCAAATCAACCAACTATGAAGTTGGCCCAGAAACAACATAATATGTGTGTAAAAGAGAAATAATGGATGCAATTAAATAGACAACTAGCCAGATGGACACAATAGATGAAAAGACTGTCCCTTCACTCATATTTACAAAAATATTTGGTGATATTTTAGCCTATTAATATATTGCTACTAACATGACTGTAGGTAAGATATAAAATTAAAAATTAATGAAAAAATAATGAACAGGTTTTGTTTTTATGGATTTACTGCACAAATTAAACACTTGATAAATATTTGCAAAACAAGGACTCACAAACAGTATTTTATCCTCTTAATTCTAGATTATATTTTACAAGCGTATCTTTATTTTTAGACTCCATGAAATAGTTTAATAAAAATAAATTCTGGCAATGAAAATGAGCTGTGTTTCAAACCTACATATGCCAAGTATCGTATTTCCTTCCAACCATGAATAAGGAATATTATATTAGACATAAAGCATTTCATATAATGTTTTAAAATAGATACAATTCAGGTATTAGTAACTATGCAAAGCAATTGTTAAAATCAGATGGCTCCAAGGAAAAATTACACATAATTCTACCCAATGATAAATTAGTTTAGAGAATGCTCTTTTGATATCTCTGGCACTACCCTGAGAATTCAATGCGGAATTGACATGGGTTTGTATGCTGAGTTAACACTGCATACCAGGCTATCCATTCCCTTTAGGAAGAAGACAGAGCAGCTACTGAAAGTCAATTCGTCCTCCAGCAAAGGCAAATGGGCATGGATAGTCCAATTTTTTACATAAGCCTGGGAGGACCCCCATCCTGCCCACCAAGCCTACCTGCAGAACTGCTTCTGTCTTCAGATTCTGCCCATGGACCTCACCTTCACCCCCACCCACTGCAAAGCATTTCTGCAGGCTCACGCTCCACATCCAGGATTAAAAATGTCAAAGTGCATTGAAAGTGTTTGCTCAGATCTATCTTCCCCATTAGAATAACAACTCAATGAATTCAAGAACCACACCACATTCACTACCATATCCCCCAGGCCCCACATATACTAGACACTCAAATGTTTACCAAAGGGAAAGAGGTCAGAAACTGATTTAGTGAACACTATCTCTACGACAGATAGACAGACAGATAGATAGATAGATAGATAGATAGATAGATAGATAGATAGATAGACAGATAGATAGATAGATAATCAAAAAGTTGTCAGGGCTAGGGGAAACATCTAAAATAAATTCCACTCTTAAAGAATAGTTTATATTCCACACTCTGATCTTTGAATTCAGGCTTAAATAACCAAATGAACAAGCCGACACTGAAAAGTTTCTATGGAGTAGCCATTCATCTGTTGTGAGAGTCTCCTAGGAACTGAATCTGGGTGTGCATCTTACAGAAGGAAAGGGTGGGGGGGACACACACAATGAGAAGACTTCCCCTTTTGGCACCACTTCCAAAGATGAGAATTATTATAGTCAACAACCCACCAAAAAAAAAAGTCATCTACTCAAAAGTAACAAGCAATTTAATAACAAGCAGAGAGTCTCTCAGTATAAAGTGAGCTCCATTATCCCAATACAAGGTCATGCTGATTTACTATTTATTTCGCATGTCAGTTAAGAAGCTCATCTCTAATACATCCCTCAAAATGTCTTTTGAATCAAGACGATGGTGACCCTGCCTATGCCATAGCTCTGGTCCCAGAGGGGTGAAATATGTGCTATAAAGAAGAGAGGCTTGATTTTTACACACGGTTGCTTAGCATCAAGTACTTTTATGTCAAAAGACAAATGGCGGCAATAAAATAGCTTATTACAAAGGCTAGCAATCAGCCCTAGAAAAGTCATGACCCAGTGCCAACTTCCCAAAGCAATTCTCTCAGTTGAATTTGATATTTATTGTTGTTATAATTTTTCACACAATGAAATCCCTCAGAGCCCCTCCCCCTTGGTATTTTTAAACTCCAATACCTCATTTTCTGACCATACTTTTTTTCCTTTTCCCATGTAGACAAATACACTCATTTTTCCTTTGGCCCTCTAATATATCTGTAGTTCATTCCTGAATCTTCTACATTTTACTGACCAATTTTTCTTAAGAAGATTTTTGCCCAGCCCTTAACGCATTTTGCCTTTCTTTTAAATGCTGTTGTTCTGAGGACCTTCCTGAGATTCATATGCACCCCACTTCTCCAGGCAGAGTGGATCTCTCCATTTTCATCCCAACTTCCCCAACGGGTCTTGCTAATGTTTCTGATATAGCACACTCCTCACTCTGCGGTTATGTATCTGCCTCCCACTGCCAGGCTGAGGTTTTTAAGGACAGGAAATATACTGGGCCACAACACCTAATTAATAGCAGGTCTCAATGAATGGAAGATAAGTGAGAAAATGAATGAGAAATGGATAAATGGGTGAGAAAGAAACAGAAAGCTAGAAACACTGATTTCTGAAAGTAGATATAACACAGTCATTAAGAGGAAAGACTCCAAAGCCCTGGTTTCCAGGGTTCAAATCCCAGCCCTGCCATTTTCCAGTTGAGTGGCCTGGAGAACAGTACCTCCCTTATGAATGTCATGAGGAATAACTAAGTTAATATATGCCAAACACTTAGAAAAGTACCTTTAAGCATTCAAAATACTTTTAATGTTGAAAATTAACATTTACAGCAATAGATGAGTTCTTTAAGAATTCTAGTTACTCTACACTAATAAAACCTTCTAAGTTATTAATAAAATTAATTTAATTTTTTTTTCTTAGCACATTTTCTTACTGAAAGGAAGCAAACCCACAGGTGCCCAGACTTCTGCCTCTGGGAATGCTGACTAAGGTACACGTATGAGTTTACCTGTTGCAAAAAAAAGAATTCATTTCAAGTATCTATAAAATCAGCTCAAATACATGACATAGTTCCATTTTTTAAATGTGTGAATTATACCCATTTTCCCCACAATATTATAGGAAAATAGCACATGACTAGCTTTTTAAATTGTCAGCTCAAAATCCCTAAACTTGGAGAGTGAATGGAAAGTAAGAACAAGGTGGAATTTTTCTAGTAAGATTGCAGGTACAGAGTTACTGAAAAATGAATGGGAAGTTGAGTCCAGATTCAGAGCATTTCCCCCTTACCTTTGTAGTCCTGAGAGCCAATGGGAAAACCCAAAGGGCCACCTCCTGCCTTGGACAGGAGGCCTATTTACTCTGGGGAATCAGGCTGTAGAATCGTTGATCACAGCTCTCAAAGCCAGAGAGGTTCGGTCTTGGGGTAAAACTGATGAAAGATGATCTATATAGGATTTTTTTTTAATGACTCATGAGTTCCCTTGCCCTAACAATAGCCCTAAACAATCTTTCCCTTTTACTGAGATCCAGTACCCAGTCCTGCCGGGTATCCCACTGAGACACGACACAGGGCTAAATTCTCAGGGACCGCCTGACCAGCCTGAGCTTTATGACGCCAATCCAGAGAGTAAATCCAAGCTTCTGCAACCCACTCTCAACTCTTTTCTCCCTGCTGTGGCCAGCAGGCAGGGCAGGCTCTGCAGAAAAATTGAGTGGGAATGTTTCCCTGGAATGGTGGTCATTAGAGAACAGGGGTTAGGTAGGTTAATGCTCTCTCAGTCTTACAACAGTACTTTCACAACAGATGTGTTATTGCCACTGTGTGTTCTGGAATGTGAATCATAACACACAGGAGTTATTACTAAATTACCTTTAAGTACATCACTGAAATAGAATGCCTCATTAACCATCCATGCTCGTCCACTAGCAAACATCATCAGAATGGGGTCTTCTAAGAGGAAGGGGAAACTTCCACCTCAGAACCTTTACAAATTTTTTACAAATAACTGCAGGCTGTCGCTGCTGAAACTTGGCTCTCTTATGGCAAGGGAAACATCAAAACTTAAAATTAACCATGAGTGCTACTGAACTCTGAGCATCAGTCATCAGAAGGATCTGCTTTTTCTCTCCCTACATTGGGCAGCATAATATAGAAGGGACAAGTATAAAACACCACTTTGTAGGACAAAAATATCCAAACGGCCTCCTATGTTTTAAATGTGTGCTAAGGAATACAGAAAGAATGTAAAAAGTATAAAGCAGAGATTTCAAAATGCTTACAGTCTGTGGGTAGAACTGAATAAAAATGTAAGTTTGGAAAAATATAAGGTATTATATTTAACCCACTGCTAGAGGGTGTGATATCAATTATAAATAATAAATGGGCTCAAAGAAGAGTGAAATCAGTAATGTTAAGGGATGAGAGGTTCAAGAGTAACTACTATGACTCAAGAAAGGAATTAAAGTATTTTTAGATTGTCCCCTAGAGACTCCCCATTAGCTTAACAACCTGCTGGGATCATTAAAAAATGGGAAGCTACTTGCTGTTATCAGCAACATGTCAGATACCATATTGAGGACATTATTTTGCTCTTGCATCCAAGGAGAAAAACTCCTGGTCCCTGCCACCTGGGGAGGTGATCTGTGACATGTTTAGGTCACTCAAAGATGACAGATTCTGTTATTTTCTTCTTATTTCATTACAGGCTTTTATTTACTTTCAACCTTTCCCTAAATAAGTTATGGAAAATTATAATAAAAATCATAGCAATTAGCTTAGGGAAACAAATTTAAAAATCAGTGTGAACACTCTAAAATTCTTAAACTAAAACATATACTTTAGAAAACATGGTGGCTCTGAATAGCCAAAGCAATCCTGAGAAGGAGGAATAAAACAGGGGGAATTACGCTCCCTGACTTCAAGCTCTACTACAAAGCCACAGTAATCAAGACAATTTGGTATTGGCACAAAAACAGACCCACAGACCAGTGGAACAGAATAGAAAATCCAAACATTAACCCAAACATATACAGTCAATTAATATTTGATAAAAGTGCCTTGGATATACAATGGGGAGATGACAGCCTCTTCAGCAGCTGGTGTTGGAAAAACTGGACAGCTACATGTAAGAGAATGAAACTGGACTACTGTCTAGCCCCATACACAAAGGTAAACTCAAGGTGGATCAAAGACCTGAATGTAAGTCATGAAACCATAAAACTCTTAGAAAAAAATGTAGGCAAAAATCTCTTGGACATAAACATGAGCGACTTCTTCATGAACATATCTCCCCAGGCAAGGGAAACAAAAGCAAAAATGAACAAGTGGGACTATATCAAGCTGAAAAGCTTCTGTGCAGCAAAGGACACCATCAGTAGAACAAAAAGACATCCTACAGCATGGGAGAATATATTCATAAATGACGTATCTGATAAAGGGTTGACATCCAAAATATATAAAGAACTCACGCACCTTAACAAACAAAAAAAAAAGCGAATAATCCAATTAAGAAATGGGCAGAAGACATGAATAGACACTTCTCCAAAGAAGAAATTCAGATGGCCAACAGGCACATGAAAAGATGCTCCACATCGCTAATCAGCAGAGAAATGCAGATTAAAACCACAATGAGATATCACCTCACACCAGTGAGGATGGCCAACATCCAAAACACAAACAACAACAAATGTTGGCGAGGATGTGGAGAAAAGGGAACCCTCCTACACTGCTGGTGGGACTGCAAATTAGTTCAACCATTGTGGAAAGCAGTATGGAGGTTCCTCAAAAAACTCAAAATAGAAATACCATTTGACCCAGGAATTCCACTACTAGGAATTTACCCTAAGAATGCAGCAGCCCAATTTGAAAAAGACAGATGCACGCCTATGTTTATTGCAGCACTATTTACAATAGCCAAGAAATGGAAGCAACCTAAGTGTCCATCAGTAGATGAATGGATAAAGAAGAGGTGGTACATATACACAATGGAATATTATTCAGCCATAAGAAGAAAACAAATCCTACCATTTGCAACAACATGGATGGAGCTAGAGGGTATTATGCTCAGTGAAATAAGCCAAGCCGAAAAAGACAAGTATCAAATGATTTCACTCATATGTGGAGTATAAGAACAAAGAAAAAATACTGAAGGAACAAAACAGCAGCAGACTCACAGAACCCAAGAACGGACTAATAGTTACCAAAGGGAAAGGGACTGCGGAAAATGGGTAGGAAGGGAGGGATAAGAGGGAAAAAGGGGCATTACGATTAGCAGATGTAATGTTGGAGGGGCACGGGGAGGGCTGTACAACTCAGAGAAGACAAGTAGTGATTCTATAGCATCTCACTACGCTGATGGACAGTGACTGTAATGGGGTTGGTGGGGGGGACCTGATGAAGGGGTAGTTTAATAACCATAATATTGCACATGTAATTGTAGATTAATGATAATAAAATAAATTATAAAAAAAAAGAAAAGAAAACATGGTGGGCACACACCCACCATGAGGGAACCTGGGTAATGGGTACACAGGATCTCTTTGGGTTATTTTTACAACTTCACATTAGTGTATAAATATTCTTTGAAGCATCATGACAGCAATATCAAAAGGCAAACATTATAACTGCATGAGTTAACCTGAATAACCATGACAAACTTTACAATTTGGTTGTAAACTTCCTTGAAGCAAAGGCATAAAGCCACCAAATACTAAAAGAAATTTCTTAGAAGCAGCTTTTATGGTTATATGAAGGATGAGAAGGCATATAAGAGACAACAGACTCCACAGCGGTTTCCATCTGGTAGCTCCTAACTGCTACAGTCTGAATGTGTTCTCCCAAAATTCCTATGTTGAGCCCTAACTCCCAAGGTGGTGGTATTAGGAGGCAACCAAGTCATGAAAGTGGAGCCCTAAGGGCTAGGATTAGCAATCTTATAAAACAGACCTGAGAAAGAGCCCTTGCCCCTTCCACCATATGAAGACAGAGTGAGAAGACAGTCTTCTAGGAAGCAGAACAGAGGCCCTCACCAGACACGAACAACTGCCGATACGTTGGTCTTGGACTTCCCAGCCTCCAGAACTGTAAGCAATAAATAACCCACCCAGTTTGTGGTATCTTGTTAGAGCAACCTGATGGGCCGAAGGCACTTGGACAGCATTCGGCAAGAGAAGAGGGCATTAGTCTTGAATACAGCTCTGGGAGGTGGCCGTGGAAGCTGAAAGAACCTGGTGCCTCAAGGTGCAAATGGATACGAGTCCGTTAGGCATCCTAATACCCCTTTCTCTTAGGCAGGTTTCTGATCAAAGCGAAGATATAGTCTAAGATGCTCTAGAGCCTGATATTCCAAACTGATGAGGACAGCTCTAAACATGCGAAGAGCAGACTAGCAGATGGTAGGGCAGGACCTTGTGAGTCAACTGAGAAATTTAACCAGGCCTTTCCAAACAAAGCATATACACAGAGGTGGGGCACCAAGAAGGCTGTGGGCTAAACAAGATGTTTTCTTGCACAGCAGCAAAGATTGTCCTCTGACATTTACACACTCATTTGATAGAGAGTCCAGGAATTCATACACTGGAGGGTGGCAGGAGTGCTTTGAGCCAGGCGAGTTTTCAAAATGAGAATAACCAGTCTCTTAACCTAACTAATGATAACTTCAAAAATAATTCCAAGAACTATCTAATTCTGAGTAGCATGGTCCCTGATGAGGCCTTTGATGTTACTAGCCCCAGAGAGCTGAATGAAGAGGCTTGTTACATCCCAGCATTATTTAATATCCACCAACTGAATGCAGAGAATGATTGCCAAAGGCAGTGAAGGTTCATGTGTGGATTTATAAGGTAGATGCATTAAGTTATGTCTTGACTTCTGTTTTCACCTTGAGTTTATAACAATGAAAGAGGATATGTATGCAAAAGAACAATGAGCAGTACTTAAGTCTGAAGGAAAAAAACAGAAGAGTAACATATTATTCTGGCAATGTTTCATTTTATAAATTACTTGGCAGCATTTGGCCAAATCCACAAAGAAATTTTAAGTACCCATGTTTTGGCCATAGATCATTTCCATAAAAGTCTAATAACTACACTAAATTTTGAAGAGTTGATTTAATTAAAATTTAATTCAACAGATTTTATTGACCATTTATTGTACAAAGCATTCTAACACCTGATAAGCCCATTTATACAAGGCCCTACCTTCAAATACCTCACAGTCTAATAAAGTAATGGAAATGAAAGAAGACATGTAATGTCTACACAAATAGCCACTGTTTTGGACAGAACTGTGCTCCCCCCACCACTACCACCATTCATATGTCAAAGTCTTAAACCCTGGTACCTTAGAATATGACTATATTTGAAAATAGGGCCTCATGAGGTTTTGACTGGAGTCATTCTCAGAAGAGGAAGAGATACTTGGGAGCTATGTGCCCAGAGAAAGGCCATGTAAGGACACAGACAGGAGTCTACAAGTCGAAGAGAGAGGCCTCAGCAGAAACCATACATACTGGCACCTTGGTTTTGGACTTGCAGCCTCCAGAACTTTAAGAAAATAAACATCTGTAGTTTAAGTTATCCAGTCTGTGGTATTTTGCTATGGAAGTCCCAGCAAACAAATACAGCTAGTCTGTAGGGGAAGTAATGATACATACCAGAAGAGGAAAGTGATACTTTAATTGAGAGAATCAGGAGAGACTTCATGGAAGAAACCTGGGATGGAGAGGTGGAATTCTGAAAAATGAAGGTGGAGGAAGAGCAGGGACAGAAATATTCGAGGAAGGAGCCAAGATTCCAGGGTAGCAAGAAGTAGAACATTTGGAAAGCAGTTAGTTACCCAGTTTGGTGACATACTGATTTCCTATGGGCCACGAAGTGAGACCCTATTAAATCTATACAGGAAAGGGCTTTAAATGTCAGCTGAATTTGGTTGAGGTAAGACTGCATATAAAAAATAAATTACCAATTATACAGTCTTTAGATGCAACAGGAATGACTATTTCAGAATATGGAGAAGAATCTTATATAAAATAATGAAGTTAATAAAAGTTCTTAGCTTTTCTTTTTTAAAAAACACACACACTGAAGTTCTAAGTATAAATTTATTATAAGAGTCTAAGATTACTGTAATACCAATGTTTCTGAGATTACATGCTTAGATATATGGTGATATTATTTTCACAACAAGCTAGTCTGAATTCTGAATGGCTTGCAAAACAAATGACACTCTCTAAAAAAGGGATACTACCCTAAATTCTAAATTCATCTTCATTACATAATCTGTTAGGTATTACACTAACTCTGGAATGATACACATCCTTCTAGGAAAATGAATAGGAAGTGAATGAATAAACGAATCCCTTATTAGAAGGCTGCCATACCTCTAAGTTTGATAGAACAAGTCAAGGAGATACTTACTCCCACTCTAAATTGAAATTTCCACCTACATTAATAAACAAGAAGGTATAATACTTTATACCATTAATTACACTATTTATTATTAAACCATTAAAGATACTGTTAGATCACTCTCCTGGCAACAGGACATTTATCTCTATTTCCTTAATTTGCAGACCTCAGTGAAACTTACTTAATTAAAAGGGTATTTAAAACTTAGGTCATTAAAAGAACATTGGCCAAACACAGTAAGTTTCCCAGATAACAAAATAAACTAAAAACCCATTTCAGGAACTGACCTTTAATTACATTCTTTCTAGTTACTGCAGACAAATGTCAAAATACCCACATCATTGCAATCAATGCCAGTAGAAACTCAATAGTTGCTAAATAAACTATGAAATGGGTGTATTCCTGCTTCTTAGGTATGTAATCTAGTAGAATGTAGGGAATTTTAATTTGCAGTAAATATAGCCAGACTCCTTATTTATGAACACTGCTAGGGACTAGGGATATAAAGGTGACCAATCACTTCCAGTGTTTGGCCCAGTTGTATTTATTGAGGGAGAAAAGGAGGGAAAAAATACACAATCCTAACCCTATTTCAGAAGACTGAGTAATAAGAAAGTGCTTTTCCTCTCTTGAAGGATTCCTCTCAATAAGAGAAGTTTCTCTCTTTAGGAAAAAAAGAGACTAATTCCCTAGGGACATGGCGACATCCTGGTGGCCAGGAGGCTGAGTTTCCCCTATTACTGGAGAATGGGCAGGCAGGGTGCCCTCGAGCACTGCAGTGGTGGCTTCCCACAGCCCTCTTCTCACTGCCATTTCCCCAAGCAAAAAATAAAAACAAAGAAGGCAAAAAAAAAAAAAAGGAATGAACATAGGGGACCCTGTCCAACTGCCATACAGACAAGACAAAGATCTTTGCTGATCAGGCTTCTTTCCCGTCAGGATTATGGAGGAGGCAGAACGGAGGGATGGGCCACTGGGCAACTCATTTCCTCTGCAGCCCCAAATGCAACACAGAGAAGGAACAAAATATATGGTAAGCTTAAAATATAAAAAGCAAAATTGTTCTTTTGAAGAAAATGCCATATAAAGTCAGGCAATCCAACTCCCAAATAAATGCAACCAGCTTTCATGATAGAAACTCCTGGGCCACCTGTACTCTTTTAAGGTAAAACTACTGAACTAGAAATAAGAATGTATTGATTTTTAGGGATCTTGTGTGTCAGCAGAAAAGGAAGGTCCTCAGGTTTTAAGAAAGTTTGGAGAGAAATTGGTTATTGAACAAATGCTACGTATTTTGTGAGTGACTGGGGTGCATTTCTATATATAGCACTATTTTTCTGTTAAGCTGCAGTAAAAATCATCTGTGAACCCAGCACTGTATCCAAAAGCAGTCATTTGTGGATGCCCTCCCAGAAAAACTTAAGGACTGCCAAACATGAACTCAAGCTTCCAAGTCTGATACTGTTTGTTTTTCACTAAAAAGTAATATACTGACAGGTAACTTTCCAATAAGGGTAAAAAAATTAAATAACTAGAAAATCTTGTCTTAAAACATTAGGAACACTTGAAGAACCCAATTATGATTAGGATAAAAGCCCAAGGAAACGAGTATTTCATACAGATATCTGCAGTGACACGCATCTACCCGCCCACACTCCTCACTCTGGATCCAGTCCAGGGCAACAGTCTACTACCCATCCATCCAACTCAGAACCTTAGTCTCCAAAGACATGATTCGATTATTATATGACAAGAAACTAAACAGAGCAGGAAAAATTTATGTATCATTACCCGTGTATCAAGGCCCCCTTCCTGGAGCTGCCTAGGGAAGAATCACGTGATGAAGAAGAGCCTCAAACTACCTTCATCGGCAGGTGAGGTGGGTTAAAGACACATCTCACAAGCATCACACACAATGGGGGTCACCCGGAAACCCCTCAGCCAAGAAGTTGGTGGCCTTGTTTCCGGAGCAATCTCATCCCTGCTTGGAGTGACTTCCTGAGGGCGGCATTTCAGATCAGCACCCCCTACTCCATCTCTCGGACGCTCCCACTACAGACCAGCGTGCCCTGCTCAGGGCAATCAGAGGGGTGGTCAGCTGGAGGGTGCACGTCGTCCATGTGCTGCAGGGCGAGCCTGTCCCACAGTATCAGTGTGACTCACCTCCCCACAATGAATGCGCAGACACATCTGCCTGCATCCTCCCCATTCAGAACGCACCTGCACCTCCCACCTAGGTCCCTCCTATCCCCCTTCTCCAGGCCCCCTCACCCTTTAACCCTCACCCTCCTGTCTAGGAAGCAGATTACAGGATGTGCAGATGACCCACATCAGCAAAAGGGGGTAGTCATTTCTGAAAAACACCCACAACAGGTGATGTCACTGAGGTACAGGAAGAGTGGATCCTTTCTGTTGATCACTCGTGGGCATCTGGTCCTGCCATAGTTCATGTGCTGCTCTTGACAGCATTCGAGTAGAGCAGATGACGCTGAGGAGGGGTTGAGAGGACAGTGGGAAAGAACATAGCCATCCCCAAGGTCCCCGTCTGGGTAGGAATGTCTTGAGGTGTGAGCAGTGGACATGAAGACACTGTCTTAGGTGCAGAAGGGATAAGGGAATGCCTTAGTTCCAGTTATTTCTGCCTGCTGGTCCTTAGGACACAGGTGGCCTGGTTTTAGTGGTCCCAACATAAGGATGAGAAAAACACTTCAAGTTTACAAACTGGTTGAAAATCACTGGTTTATTTTTACATCATTCACTTTTATATTGAACTTCTACTTATTGGGGACATTTTTGCTAGTCATTTGTTCTCTCTTTATTTTTAATTCCAGCCAATAATTTCTGTTTTACATATTTAGCCATCTTTTGCAATTTTTCATTGAATATTTTTAATGTTTATGAAACTTTTGTTCAGACAATGTATGACATGACACACCATTCCATGACCCATCAGTCACCACCCTTGGCTTTTGCTCTCAGAACTCATGTGCTAATGCTCTGACCTCGAGAGGCCACAGTTCCACACTGGAGGGTCAGGAGTCAGGTCCCTGCATGGAGAGAGTATGACCTGCCTGTCTAGCTGGGATGGCTAGACATTTTAATTAAGGACAAGCTTCTTCGTTTATGAAAAGCAGTGTACATAATACTCATAATACTCTCCAAGCACCTCCATTTTTCTCCTCAGCCCCCAACCAAGATTTTTTTCTACATTTGTCAAGAAGATTCCTCTCAGAGTAAGCTGTGAGTGAGCAGCATGGAGAACCGCCACAGTGTTCACACCCACAGAAATGCACCAAGCCCAGTAGGCTTATCTCTTCTCTCATATCTTTCTTTGCAGCCTCCCGCTCCAACTTTTCATCATCTTCTATAGGAGAGCTCTTAGTCTCACTGGCTTTTGCCTCCCCTTTGGGAACCTCTTCAGGCACCTCTCAATTTCCCACTTTCCTATGCAGTACAGTTTAGTTTTATCTCTGTTTCTACTCCCCACCTGGCGCTTAACAGTCTTCAAGGTCACAGTGGGCTGGCTACCGCTGTGAGAGAGCTGATTCTCCACTAAGCCTATTTCCCCCAATAAGGATCCATGGAAGGCACTGGTAGATTACCAATAGGAAAAAAAAAATTAACTACGGCATATTCAATAAAAATGAGCTTGCAGATAAAAACAGCAGCCACAAGTTAGGTCAGAAGCTATGGTGAAAAGTGCCATTATTAGGGAATTCCTGAGGCAGAAGCATGGCATCAGCCAGTTCTAGCTGTTAAACAGCCAAAGAGATCCGTTCCTGAGTTCGCAAAAATGAAGACCGGGATCTGAGACCAGGAAGGAAAGTCTTAAGTGAACAGGAGAAACAGAAGAGCTGGTTCCCTGATAAAACAGCGAGGCTGAGGAGAAGAGGGCAGCCATGCAAAGTCCAAGGGTTCTGACAATGTGGGCGGTCATCCAGAGTGAGCAGATTTGGGGCACCATATATGAGATTTTTTAAAAGGAACAAAAATGAAGTTATGATTATTAAGGTAAGAAAAGGAATAAAATCTTTTTAAGTTGATTTCTCTCTACCTAACTTCAGAAAAGTCTTCCTCAAACAGAAAAACTTCAGTAAGCTTAGCTTCTTTTCAAAAGATCTGATGGAGATTAAGAAAATGTCATATCAGGACTCAGCCAAAAGCTTAACATCATTTTCCTTTACCCTTCCTCATTTGACTTCCTTGTTTCATTAAAAGTACTACTGATTTCAGCCCATCAGGCTCAAAACATCTGTGAGATTTCTGGCTTTTCCCCAGACCATCCCCTAAGCAGGTGCCAAATGCTGAAAAACTGACCCACCTCATTGTACTCCCTGAATGAACAAACAAGCCACCCTGGTCAAGCCTTCCTGGCACAGCCACTCCCCATGACGAATGCTGGAAAATATGCGTGTGCTTAGTAATGCAGATCGTCTAAATGTTGATGCCTTTCATTATTCCATATCAAAATACTGTAAAATCTCATCAGAAAAGTATCAGTATGCTACCAATTTCATGGTTCTAGATACAAATTTTTCATTTTGCCCAAAAGGGAAACTTTTATCACTGGCAGTAAATGCTGTCAAGTGCCCTGAAGTGACAAGCTTGTGTTGTTAATTTCCAAGAAAATGTCCACCAAATACCCAAGTCTAAATAACTATGCCAATTAGTCTTCCATGACTAAAATGGCGTTCCTTTAAAAAAGCAGCTAGTTCAGCTTGCAACTCAATCCTTTGTGGAAGTGTTTTCCTTCAAGACAACCAATGTTCTTTAGTATGCAGCCAAAGTACTTTGTGGGTGCTCCCCATTTTGTCACACATACTACTGAAAAGATATAAACCTGGGGGTTGAGAACTTTACTGCTTCATCAAAGGCATTCTTGAGCAAAGCTGGTAATTTTCTCAGCAGGTGCAAGGAGATGACCACAGCTTGGTGCCACAGCCTTGATTTCTGCTAAGGCACCAAAAGTTTTCCCAGCATTGCTTTTGCACTAGTAATACAAAGGCCAAAGCCAGTGGAAAGGGCAAATAATGTTTTAGTATTATTATGAAAATAGCTTTTGTCTTTGCAGAGCTTCTCCTGAAAGGGTCTAAGAAGAGCCCTAGGAGCCTGCAGACTCCACTAGGAAAATCTCTGATCTAGACCATTAAAATGCATTTCTAATAGGCCTCTTTTGTCTCCAGCAATCTGCATGGCAGATAATCTTCATCTCAAAATGCTGCCAGATTCACCTATCTACAGCACAAGTAAGACATCTTTGCCTCCTGCCCCCATCAAAATCCTTCTGAGTCCTCCTTACTGACATAAAAATTAACTACAGATTCCTATAGTGGTTTTAAAGATCCCCTGTGAGATTACCTAAGCTGCTTCTCCTGCCTGGCTCCTCCATCTCCTGCACTCATCCCCTTCTGTCTGTTCAAATGGCACTTGCGCTCTCCCTACTGGGCATTTGCTTCTGTAATTTCCTCTGCCCAGAATCCACCTGTCATTATCAAATCATTCCTTAACCTGTGGTTCTCACCCTGGCTGTATGTGAGAATCACATGGGGGTCTTTTTGAAAAATACCTATTCCTAAGCCCCTCCTTCTAGAGACTTTGATGTAAGTTGAATGGAGCCAAGTCTGGGAAAAGGTATTTTGAAGAGCTTCCTGGGTTGAGACCAAGGGGGTCCATCTTATGCGCTACTGCCTGAAGGAAAGCCTTTGAAATCATCTGGAAAGACAGGTGCATTCCTTCTTTGGAGAACTGCAGCCTATTATTCTCATCTCCTCCGGGGTGCCCTTCATTTCTTCCTTGTAGTCTAGCTATTGCTCCACTATCTTGTCTCCCAACTAAGCTGCACAGTCGTTTGAGACAGCAGCACCTTGCGGCACTTCTTACGACCTCCCCTGCGGTACCAAGAACAGAGCTCTGCCCAGGCCAGATTCAACATATGCAGCTGCTGCCCTTGGTGTGTATGTGTGTGTGTGGCAAAATACACATCACATAAAATTTACCATTTTAAAGTGTACAATTCAATAGAATGAGATATATTCGCAATGTTGTTGCAACCATCACCACTATCTAGTTCCAGGATTTTTTCATCACTCCAGATGGAAACCCCATGCCCATTAGCACTCCTGCCTTCCCCCAAACCCTGGCAGCCACTAATCTGAAGTCTCTATGGATTACATACACAGAGGATATATAAATCAATGTGTGTGGCTTACGTATCTATATGTATTATACAGATGTATCCATATGACTGATACATAAACCACATGCACTGATGACTTCCCTTGGCATTCCCATTACCCTCCTTCCACCACTTCATGATAACTCCCAGGCGCAGACCTCTGAAGCCAACCTGCACAAGCAAACCTCAGATCTATTTCATGTGAAAGTGCCATATTTACTGTAGTAGTTATGTATTTCTTAGCCATTTAACAGGTGTAAAACTATGTTACCAATTTTATTTGGTTCCTATCTTTTTTTTTTAACGTATCATTGATTACATTTTTGGATGCTGGGTCCATAATCCTATTTTTCCCATACGTGCTGTGGTTTTCGTGGTGCAATTTTGTGTAGCCTGGTGATTTTTAGGGACACGAAAGTTGCAATACAGCAGAACTGACTGTGTGACTTGCAGATCTTTTATTCACAAAAGAATGACAACAGAACCGCGAACAAGACTGAAGGAATCATTTCTCTAAAAATCCCTGGAGCTTACTTATACTATATTCAATTTTCTCCTTCTTAAATTTTAGAGAATTTACAGGAATTATTAAATAATTTATTGTCAAATTTAATAAGACTTAATTGGATGGCTTCAAATGAAAAGCATTCAGAAAGAGAGAGGCAAGATGGAAATGAGAGTGACAAGTGTTAGACTTTGGAATAATTTAGAAAGAACATTTTGACCTTTCTATATACCCAAATATACCATCAAAATAAAATTCCCACTTCTTAGAAAAATAGTAACAAATTCTCAGTGACTCTACACTATATACAGAAATAACTACGAAAAAGCCTTCCTCCTATATCTCAGGTCAGGTGGCCACTAGGACTTCTCTGCTTACTTCGAGCTCCCCTTCTCACCTTCCTCCCTCTGTAATGCAGACTAAGATGCTAAGCCCATCTTCTTCTTCCACTTCTAGAACCCCAGTGTAGGCCTTGTCCTCAATCCATGAATCAAACAGGCTCTGTTTGCCAAAAGGGCAGTGGCAAGGAGGGAAGGAGGCTCGGGTAATTGTCACTTCTGCACTCCACCCCTATTGCTGCTTCTCAAACTTTACATATGTTGTGTATATAGTCATAGGCCAGCTGCTTCAATGGGGACCCAGAAGATGCACAAAATCTCCATTTCTCCCTAAATTTAGATGTCTTTTTCCCTAGAAATCTAAATATTCAGTGCCAACAAATAGCTCTCACATATCCTCACCTTTTCCTAGTGAGGACTGTGCATCTATGTGAAAAAAGAGTCAAGAAGGAGGCCAGAGCTAGGGCACACCTGTTAGCTCGCTGCCTGTTCCCAACACTTGTTGGCAGTAAAAATATCTTAAGACAACAGCCAAGGAGCTCTGTCATTCCATCAAGGACCTGGGGCAGGAGAGGAGACAGGAATTCTGCTCCAGGATAAGAAGTGGACACCACAGCAGAAAAGCAAAAGGGTGGGGGGCAGAGAAAGGGAACTGGGTAAACTGCAGAACCCCAGAGGCTTTCTGGAAGCCTTCAAAGCCCAGAGCCTGTAGCACTTGTCCCCTACTCTCTGCTGCGAGGTACCACCAGTATGACCAGTAGGTGGAGGGGCATGGCTGAGGGCAGAAGTGCCCAAGGACAGGACACCACTAAGGAGAGAGCAGCTCCCAGTCCTCCAGATTTAAAACGCCAGCGCTGTCTGAGGATTCCAGAATGGCTTTACAGTCTGTGGTACTGCTGGCACTCAGGTGCCTCACCCACAATCAGGCTGGCGGAGAACCTAATCCTTATGAGGGCACAGCGCCTGTGGTAACACATGTGCCACATCCACGGACCTGCATCCTAATGAGCTCCAGAAGTACAGCCCCCTTGTAAGGAAGCAGGGCAGGGCAGTGAGGACGAGGATGGGGACTCGACACCAGACCACCTGGCGTCAGACCACAGCTCTGCCTTCTGGCCTTGGCGTCAGGCGGTCACCTTACAAAGGAGGCATTTATGAACCAGCAACTCTCACTTACTGGTACCTACTATATGCCAGGCACTGTGCTAGATATTTTATATATGTTACATCCTCATAATCAAACTGCAAGATTAAATAACTTGTCCAATGTCACATGTAGAAAATGGCAAAGCTGGGAACTGAACCTAGGTCAGCCTGACTCCAAATCTCATTATCTCCTTTCTGTCCCAAATAGCATTTCTGCATATATGCTCTCTGTATATCTCTCAATAAAAAGTCTGTAACCTCCAAGCAGCCTGCTTCCTTCTGGGGACAGTAGCAGGACTTCACTCTGTCCCTAGACTGCATGAACCTTCCTCTGCATCCTGCTGGGCTTCTTAGGGAAGGGCACATCCACTCTCCACTGACCAAGTGTTCAGCACTGTTTCCAACACGTCCCCAGGGACAGTGTCTTCTCCTTTTTATTCACTTTATATTCTCACAGCCACCAACCTCTCGGCATTAGGTTCTACTCCCTTGAACTTTCAGAACCTTCCCTTTCACGCTTTGCACTTCTATTATTTCATCATTCTTGTCTAGAAACTCTTCACCCACTCGAATGTGAGAGAGAACATAAACGCACTGTTTGGGACTTCACTTTTAAAACAGTTGCGTTGCATTTGCGCACATCAGCAGAGAAAACAACTCTAGGCAGAACGACAGAGACAAACATAGATATTTTAGGTTCTGTGGATCCCCTCTTTATGGCTCCCCTCATTTCCCTATGTGAGACGTGGTTTTGACCCCACCCACCCATGGAAACTGCTCTCACCAAAGTCCCTAAAAACCTTCCTGGTGCACAATGATAACTGATCTCCTATTTAACACAGATGAATGTTCATTTCTATTTCAATATAGAACTAAAAGTTCATCACCACTACTATACTTTGATCAATTCCTCCATCTGCTTCTATTAGTATTTGATTTACATTTGTTGCTGAGTGTAAAAAAAATAATGCAAACTATACTAATGGAATTCTGCTTTGTCTGATACTAATATTGACACACTTGATTCTCACTTGGTATTGCTAACAGATCTTAGCCTGTCTTTTTATTTTTCATTTTGGTGGGTCATTTTTTTTTAATCATGGCAAAAATACAACATACAGTTTACCATCTTAATCATTTTTAAGTGTACAGGTCAGTAGCATGAAGTATATTCATATTGTTGTAAAACTTGTTTTCAGGACTTTTTTATCTTGCAAATCTGAAACTTGATATCCATTAAATAGAAACTCCCCATTCCCAATTCTCCTCACCCATGGAAACCACCTTTCTACTTTCTATTTCTATAAATTTGACTACTGTAGAGGTGGGTCATTATGTTTTAAGACTGTCTCTTATAAACAGTAGTTAGTCGTATTTTTTAAAACTCAATCTGAATTTGAAACCTCTAGTGTTTAGCCCAAATGTATTTATTGAAATGACAGAGATGTTTGTATTTATTTTGATATTTTATTTCATCCTTTTTGTGTGTCTATATGCTATGTACTTTATCTCCCGTTTCATTATAAAAACTAGGATTTTGTCTGCTTTTTTACTTATTTTAGTGTTTTGGAAGTTGAAATCTTGTTTTTACTTTACTGGTGGCTATCTTTTAAGTTATCAAATACACACTAAACCCCACATTTCTTTAACGAAGTCAAGAGCAAGATCACTTGCAATTCTCCTGTAAACAGAGATAAGAAATTTAGCATCACAAAAAAGTGACTCTGAAAGGATGGTTGTCTTTGTAAAGAGTACCTGTGAACAAATCTTTGACTCAAAGTCAAAAAAATGTCTGGCTAATTAAACCCAGTTTCTATCCATCATTTCCATAATTCAAGCAAATAGCATCTGGAATTTTAGCTATTAAGGTAGGAAACCTCTCACTCCTGTACAGAAAAGGAAATAATCTTCTTAAGTACTCCACCCAATGTATCAACTACGCAATAAATTTTCCACTACTTATCATGTAATACTAATAGTAAATTTTATATTCTGGATCCAGTATGGCCTGAACTGTCTTCTTACTATGTCCTCCTGTTAGAATTCAAGGCAGGCAAGCTAATTTCCATTCTCCACTAAATCAGCTGTAATAAGGAAGGAAAACCTGCTTTAAAAACTAAATAATATCTGTTAAGCCTTAAAAGAAGAAATCTAGATAAGAGTCTACCTCGAAGTAACAGAAAGACTATCCATGGTTAGGGGGCAACCCTCCTGCTCTGTCCTTGTATTAATTGTAATTACAAGTTTATCCTGAAAATAGGGTATTAGTTTTCCTGATCAGGAAGAAAACACTTTAAATGACATCATAAACCAACATTCTCTACAACTTATTCATACATGTAACACACCAGGTAAGTTAGAAATGGTTGACAGGACCTACTCTGTCATTTACATTTAAATGAGAAACTAATTGCTTAAAGTATTCCACCCGTGACCACACAGCCACACTCCAGGATACTCCACCAGCATAACCCCTCTTTTGGCCAGACCAATACCAGCTTTATTTCTCCTTACCTCAGTGTAACAAAGGGAAGATCACGGCTGGGAGAAAGAAGAGGAATAAGTGAAGACCGGTCCAGCCACTCACCAACCACATGACTTTGGAAACCTCATTTTCTCATTCATAAAATGGGAAAAATATTACCAACTACTTCTTAACACTGTTGTAAGGATAAAAGAATGTAAATAGCAGCCTAGCATAGTACCTGTCCCTTAGTAGATACTCATTTAATACTGTTTAAAAATTTTTTTGGTTTATTTCCTTGTTTTTAATTGAAAGAACAAAGCTAATTCAGTAAAGCAATACATTTACTGATACATTTCATGTATGAGTTTTATTTTTTCTACCATTTTCCTAACTATAACGTGCTTAATTAAGACTTTAAAACATAGGCTGTATTTGAATCTATTAGTGTGCTAAAAAATGAATATGAAATAAACGGACTTAGATAAGACATTCATCCAAAAAATGAGCTTGGTATCCCAAGCATCAAAACATAGTTTCATAAAGAAGCTTCACGTGTGAGCATCGTCCTAAAGCCACCAGGGCATCACTGCAAAAACAGCCAATCTGAATTCCACAGCCCCACCAATCTGGAATTTTAAGCAATACGGAATTATACATTTTTAAAAATTATGTCCCTGATGAAGAGATGGGACAGTTCATTCTAAGGTAATGAATTGTAATATCTACTACTTTCTATAGTATCTTTATGATCTAAATTGTGTGTGGGGAAAAATCATATGTTTAGAGACAATGCTTCCCCCTACCCCTACAATGGGGTGACCCAAAGCTTTCTCTACCATGTCATTTAGAATAATTATCTTTCCTTTCAAAAATCCAAACCAGCTATTTAAAAAATTCTAAGGGTAGTCAGATTCTTTCTTCCTAAAATGTGAAGTGATTCTGTATGTGTGGTTGCTTCCATATGACCTCTAGACAAAGACCAAAAGTACTTCTAAGAAGGCTAAGTATGCTCCCAATGAATGCAGCAAGTGTTCCTGGCAATTAATACAGTTATCATTTATACCGTGTGTATCTCCAGGGAAAGGAAATCCTGGGGTAAAATACCTCTAAAACTGAAATCAGTCAAAGGGAGAAATAAAGTTTAAAACCTGTTCATTGCTTACAAACTGCAGTCTGAGGCCATCTCTCTTTCCTGCTCCAGCAGAAGCAAAACCAGCACTCCCCCTAACCTCTCAGGTTCAGATAAGCCCTCAGTTGCACAGGTAATTACCCTGATATGGAGATGAACCTCTCTCCACCCCAGAGGAACACCTATTGATATGAAGATGCACTAAAGCCAGGCAAGATATCCTGGAAATATTACAGTTTTATCCACACTGTGCACAGAGCTGCATCTGAAAAAGCAACTGACACTAAGGAATGAGTATAGGTTAATGGTTAGAGACCATGTGACTGAATCAGGTTCAAATTCAGCTTCCCAAGATATATTACCTTCATCAAGTTAACTAACCTCTCTAAGCCTAGGTTTCCCTCATCTGAGAAATGGTTACTGAAAGAGTACCTAGCCATGGATCTGCTGGGAAACTTAAATGAGACAGGTAGTTCATGCTAATAAACATAGTGTTACACACAACATGTTATCAGTAAATGGAAGGCTCATGATCACTGTTCTTATTATTAGAGAATCATCAATGGATTTTTCTCTCTTCTGTAAAACTATAGTCAATGGATATATTGGCTATTTCTTATCAACATAAAATCAAAAAGGCATAACACTAAAATCCTCAAAGAGAGAGGATCTCTGAGTACCTACCACAATCCATGCTATTATTCTACTTAGTTCTCCGAATGGCTCCGTGAATTAAGTAGTTCATCTCCAAATTAAAGATGAAACTAAAGCTCAGATAAATACCTGCAGCTAAAATGGGGAAGAGTTGTAAATTAAACACCATCTCCCTCGCTCCCAAGTCTATATCCACACATTAGATCATTGTCCCCGCTGGTGTCTGATTTGGGCAGTATTACCCTAAATATCTGCAAATGAAAACAATAATGGAATAAACCATTGTTACATAGCCAATAAGTATGTGCATGTGTCTTTGTAAAGAAAGTCTATGGCTCATTTATTTAAAACAACATTCAAGGAGACAAATAGCACCATAAACACATAATTTAGACACCTCTTATAATCTTTAGGCAAGGGAAGATTCCACTACTATCCTTCTCCAATCATAGAAGATTCTGACTCCTGTACTCAGATGACTTTCTCAGTGTAAAACTGCTATCACCTTAAAAACTGAGACAGCTCACATTACTGGCTAAAGTGTACAATGGTAAAGTCACTCTGGAAAGCAGTTTGGTAGTTCCTTATAAAACTAAACATGCACTTACCATATGATCTAGTAACTGTACTCTTGGGCAGTTATCCTAGAGAGATGAACATTTATATGCACACAATAGCCTGCATATGAACATACATAGCAGCTTTATTGGTTATGTCCCCAAACTGGAAATAACCCAAGTATTCTTCAGTGGATGAATGGTGAAACAAACTGTGCGATGACCATACTATGGAACAGTACTGAGCCATAAAAAAGAATGAACTATTGATACATGCAACCACTTGAATGGATCTCAAGGTATTAAGTTTAGTAAAAAGAAAAAAAGCCAATCTCAAAGGGTATATACAGTATGATTCCATTTATATAACATTCTCAAAAATGACAAAATTACAGAGAAGGAGAACAGACAAGAAAGCAGTTACTAGGGGCCAAAGACCAGGGAGAGATAGGTGCTCTTATAAAGGAGTAGCTTAGGAGAGGTCCTTTGCGCAATGGAACAGTCTGTATCCTGATTATGGTGGCAGTTACAGGAATCTATACACAGGATTAAATTGCATAAAATTACACACATACACACTAGTGCAGGGACAAACTGAACAAGGCAGGTAGTCTAGCTAACAGTGATGTGTCAGCATCAGTGTTCTGATTTTGATAATGAATTACAGCTACAAAAGATGTGATCATTGGGGAAGCTGGGTAAAGGGTACAAGGGACTTTTCATATGCAAGTAATATCCTGTGAGTCTATAATTATAAATATTTCACAAGTAAAAGTAAAAAAGAAAAAAAACAGGCAGCTTTTTAGCTTCTCCATGTTAATATGTAGATATCTGTAAACAGCAGCCTGCCCAGGCAACATCCCTCCTCTTAGGAGGTTGTGAATCCCCCACTAGCAGCAGACTGGAGACTAGAATCCCTGTCACCTGACTCACAGTCCAGTTCTCTATCACACCTTTCACAATAGAAGAAAATGAAAATGTGCATATATTAATACATATAGTATTTAGCTTTCAGAAAAGCCATTCCCTCACTATAAAGTCCTTGGGAATCCTTAGCCAAATGAACAAGGCCTTAAATACATCCAGACTTGGAAGCACTTGACTCTTTCTGGAAAGGTCACTGAGGTTTCCTCCAAGAAGTGAAATCTGAGCCCAATTTGAAGGTGGAATAGGTGTCACGTGGCAAAACTGGAAGGAAATAGCATTCCAGGAAGCCACAGGCCGGGACAGCACCCCAGGTTTACAGCGCCATGAGGAATGATGGGGTGGGGTGACAACTCATGGGAAAGAAGCTGGCACCAGGTCCTAAAGGTGTGTGGTGCCGAGCTACAAATGGGAAGTCAACATTCCAGGCTACACTCCCACCAAGCTCCACCAATGACAGGGTTCTCTTAACACTTCCCCTCTTCATATTTTGTCTAAGATACCTATATTTTATTTCTCTTCCTCATATGCACACCTTTTGCTAGTTAATATAAATGAGACATCATGCTTCTAACAATTTTCCCCAAAATTATGATAATGTGATGTTTTGTCAGTGTGTTTTCTGACTAAGCAAAGCAAGTACATTCTCCTGGAGAAGTAAAATTAAGGCAATGATGAATGGCATCAAAATAACTAGCTCAACTTGTACACAAAAGCTACAGGAAATCTCATGTAACATGCTCCCAGCATGTTTTTATTCAATCTTGCCTTTTCTTAGAGCTGATCTATACTCTCAAAATAAACTTAAGCCATGTTTTAAGTTAGTAAATGTGGGAAAAAGTAAAATGTACAGGAGGTGAGTAAAAGTACAGAGGTGTCCTACCAAAGGGAACCCATAATTCTTGACTTAAATTTAACAGCTTTGTTCACTGTGGCAGAAAGATATTAATGGCATTGCAAAGTTGAATCCACATGGACAGTAATTCATAATCTCTGGAACAGAGTCTTTATTTTATGTTAAGTCATTACATCAGTAAAAGCTACCAAAAATAAATCCATTTGACTTCCAGTATTTTAGACAATAAACAGAGCCATTTCTTCCAATGTTGAGTTAGCTTTGAAATAAACAGGCTTATGCACAGTGAGAACCTCTGTGATATCAAGGAAAGTTTGACAAACATGTGTCAAAACTAACAAATGTGATTCTACCTTATGTTGTTTTTGAGGTGTCTTCCAACCTTAGAATTAATCTAAAATTCTGAGTATGAAATATATGCCTTGTGCTGGATGAGATCAGCTCACTTTTCAGTACCTGAGATTATTTTCAAATGTGCTGTGGCCCGGGACTCTGATCAATGACCAGCATCGAGTATATGCAGTAATGTGACCCCCTGTCTACCTGTGTATCTTGCCTCGTACCAGTGTATCGTTTTGAAGTCATGAAGTTTATTCTGACCATACTTAGTCCTTTTCCTCTCTTGGATTATGTCTTTCTCTTACATGGGGAGGGCAAAGGAGGCAAGGAATGCTATCAGGATCCAGCAACGCCAACAGAATGGATAAACATCAAGGTGGGTTATTCACCTACATAAGGTACTAATTGCCCACAGCTTTATAAGGCAAGGAAGAAGCCAATTACCTTCATATCTAATAAACTATGGGCTTTTTGGGGTGATAACTATGTCTTATTCCTCTTGGTTCCCTCAGTTCCTAACAAAATGCCTCTCAATAAATGGGTTTTCACTAAACGAATGAATGACAATGAATGCAAGCATGGTGAAACATATGAAGGAGTTAAAATGTGATACATACATTATTTATTCATGCACTTGACTTTTGTTACAAACATTTGCCAGTTGCCTGTAATAAGTCAAGTACCATGCCAGGAGGACAAGTCCAAAAAAATTGTATGGCACAGAGATCATAGGGGTTACAACAGATGTGACAGAAGAGAAAGACATGACCCAAATAATCCAAGAGAGGAGAAATGGAAAAGGACTAAGTATGGTCATAATAAACTTTATGACTTTAAAATGATACACTGGTACAAGGCAAGGAGGAAGAGCTTTTAAACTCCATCCCTGGAAAGAGGCCAATGTCCTGTGGAGAAAACATGCAGAGTCTGGAGGCAGATACAGGGGCTTTCAATATGCTCATCACCACTGTGGACCTGAAAGCTTTAAAAATCATTTTTCATAAGTATTTACTAATATCTGTATTAAGGAATGACATAAAGGATGTGCACAGAGGGGGTGGCAGTTCCTTAGATCATGAGGAAAACAGTGGGCTGTCAAGGTGTTAAGCTTAGGGGTTTCACTTTGATGGGCCCCCTTAACCCCATGTAAGGTGGCCCCTTAGTTCAGAGCCAGAGGTCATTTTCTCTGGGGTCCTTTTGTCTTAACTACAGGGATTCCTGAAGAGGTTTAAGACACACAGTTTCAAAGGCACAGTTTCAACGGAAATTCAGTTCGACACAATTAAAGAACAGACTGCCATCCCAAAAAGGATTTCTAGGTATCACGAACAAAAGAATGGAACTTAACTAGGAAAACGCTGGGAGGAAAACAGGACATTCGGTCATCCCAGACTGGTGGCAGCTCACACAAAGGACGCAATGCTAAAAATAGAATCCACAAACATTCACACAGCGATAGTATCTAGAAACAGCACAAAGATTGATGGTATCCCTCCCCTGACAGAACCTTAAAGGAAGCTACAGACTGCAGGCACGCATATACATGGCAAGGCATTTGGATAAATGCTTTAAAGGGGGGAAAAAAAGACCTTCAGTCTTGTTATTTCACCTACATTCAATATCCTCGGTTACAAAGTAGGAGGAAGCATGGGTCACATGGAGAAAGGCTGTTAAAGGATGAGCAGAATATTCTCTAGCCTGAGAGAAATTTACTCCTGGAATACACTTGGCTGCTTGGCCCCTCAGCTTGACAGACCCGTTCCCCTGGCAGGATTCATTAAGCAGGGAGGCCCACATAAACCAGGCTTTACTCTGTAAGAAGTTCCAAGTTCCCGAGTTTCAATTGACAGTGAACGGAAATGAAATGAATGAATTCAGACACTTAGTTTCTGAGATTTTCCATGAGAATTATTCAGACTCTTAGTTCTTCAGAATGTCTTTCCTCAGAATTTAGAATCCCGAATTCCAAGATCATCCCATGTCCCTACATTCCAGAAGAATTATCATCTCCTCTGATACTGAGGTTGCCCAGAGATATCTAGGTCTTCCCCCCAACCTAATTCCAGCATGGGGATACAGGTCAGATCTCTTCTTGCAAGTGTTAGAGGGAGAGGCGCTGACAGGTAAGGATGGTGTGACCCTGTGTGCCCCTGTGGGAGCCACCCAAGCTCTGAAATGTAGAGGCATGGCCAGGCACAGTTCTTTCTAACTAGACAGAAACTGAAATAGAACCCAGAACTGATGGAGACAGACTTAATCTTGCTTATAAAGGACAAAGATTGCTCCTTTGGAAAAGTATCATATACAGGCAGGCATTTATTACTTTGGGTCAGTGTTTCTCAAACTGAGTTTATGTCTCATTAATGGTTCCTAAAATGGTTCATGAAATCAATTTGTGGAATGGAATGTAGTGCAGTTGGATGGAATAGAGTGGAAAATGAATTATTATGATGTATCACATATTGTCAGGTTAACTGTCATTTGGTGAAACTTGTAAAACAGTGGAGGTCAGGATTTGGTTTTTAAACAGACAATACTTTGGATGAGGCCAACTGGACATTCTGAAAAATGTAAACACATTATTCATATTATTCAATTACTTTGAATTCTTCACTCCATTACAATGCTTCAGAATCATTTCAGTTGTCATTAGACAAAGTCCCAGACCCTTTATAATTCAAGGAGCTGGTGCCCACTCTGTCCCAGAACCACAAGGTGAGCAGGGTGGAGATCCTCCAGCACGTCATCAACTACATCTGGGACCTGGAGGTGGAGCTGAACTCAGAGTCTCAAGTGGGGACCCCCGGGAGCCGGGGGCTCCCCGCCCAGGCTCCGCTCAGCACCCTCAATGGCGAGATCAGCGCCCTGGTGGCCGAGGCAATTTGTGCTCCAGCTGACGATCATCTTGTGTTGCTGAAGCGCCCTCAGGGACCCGCAGACCCCAGCCCTCGGGGGCCAGAGGAATAAGTACTCTGGTCCTCCCAAGTGCTTCGCCAGAGCTGGGGAGGAACAAGACTGAAATCGGTGGCCACAGGGCACTTGCTGGATCGGGCCCAGGGCGGTGGGACTGCCCAGGGCAGGCCGACCCTCCCTCCACACGTACCAGCCTCCAGAGACTTGGTTGGGGGGTGGGGGGGAGGGGGGCGGGCAGGGATCCTTCCCATGTGTTTCTATTAGCGGACATTTAAAAAAATGGTCACACTTGGTACTTCTCAGATTTCTGAGGAAATTAATTGCTTTGTATTGTATATTACAATGATCACCGAGAATATTGTTTTACAATAGTTCTGTGGGCATTTTTTCTTTTTGTTATTAAACAAATATTTTAGACGGTGAAAAAAAAAGACAAAGAAGATGAAGAAAGTAGGCTGAGCCTTTGCTACAGTAACACTCTTCCTTCTCCTGGAGGCAGCAGGGATACTAACGGGGGTGGGGGTGGGGATAATCTATCAACCAGGTCCATCAAGATGCTGCATCTCTTAAAGTGATCTGTTCAAAGACATCAGACTTGGACATGGCCAGCCAAGCCGGTAAACTGTAGGAGTGTTCTTTTCTAATATTTTTAAATAACTTAAAAAAATACAATAGGCAAATTACCTAAGGCCAGGAAATAAAGAAGTAGATTCTAAAATGGTAAGCACATCAAGGTATGTTTGGAAAACCCTCAGGGGTATTATCTTATTTAATAGCAAAATGCCTGGCCTATGATTCAATGAAACATCCTCCATTTCTTAGAATAGGAGTAATATGTCATGATGAAAAGCCATTTACTTCAATGATTTTCTTAATCAGTATCTATTCTTGATTGCTGTAAAATTTATTCACCCTTAAAACAGATACATATAAATAAATTTTAAATAAATACAATCTTTGCTTAATCAATGAAGTTCCTTCTATATAATTTACTCTTTCTAAATTTTTGGCCAATCAATTTTACCTTAACTAAGACATAATTTGCTTTAACTAAGATATAATTATTCTGATAGGGGCCTCTTAAATTGATTCCTTTACATCACTAAATTAAAAGTCAGTGTATTTTTCAAGTAAATATGATTCAAGCTTGTTGGTAAAGATGCACTGAACTTTAGCTCATTTAAAAATAGCTAAAATCATGGAACTAAATAGTTTTTTATTATCATTTTAACCTTTACCTTTCTGTCCTTTATGCTTTGGGTCAAAGCTAGGGCATTAAAATATCTCTTTACACTTCCCTGAGACAGTACCATAGACATAGTAAATATTTGAGAAAAACTTATTTTCTGAATGTGAAAATCACATAAGATACATTAAATTTATTTCAATACCCAATTATAACCTAATTTATTTAATTAAATTTCATTCCCTAAAGCATGTTCTTATTAAGTATATAACCTTTCTCCTTTAACCAACTGAAAGCTATCAGTCAAAGCTTTCAGTATTACATCCACTCAACTGCTAGCTTGCTGCCTTGAATAACCTGCATGCAGTCTATTATGCAAGGAATTAGAGAACTCTAGAATAGAAATTCAGCCATCAGAAACTTACATTAAAAAAAAACAGACAATAGCTTTTTTAACTCTCTCTTTTCCATGGATTACATAAAATTCTAACCATTCCTCTCACCAAAAAAAAATTAAAACACTCCAACTTACCACTAAAATATAATGATGAAAAACTGAGTTTCCTTGCTTTCCCAGGGATATCTGAAAGGCCAACTGAAAAGACTAATAGGTACAGAAAATAATAAAAAATACCAACCGCCTTATCCTCATCAATTCCCTTCCACATTCATCCTAATTCCAGGCCACTTGACCCAAAATAATCATCTAAATCTTCAGCCAGGAGAAAACCAAGTATTAGGCAATAATCAAAAAATAATCAGATTTTTCTCTTGTGTCATACACCACTGCCACAGGTGGAAAGGAGAATTCTTTGGGCCAATTTCCAAAGATATTACTGTAAATTAAACATATTCTAGAAGTTGGGGTATTTTTTTTTCTTCACTGTGGTTTATAATCCAAATCAACAGCTTGTAAAATTTCAAAGCTCTAAAGAAACTGGGAAAAGCAAAAAAAAGGAAACTTGCCTCATTTTATGTCTAATATAAGTGTTTTAATATAAAAAGAAGTGTAGAAACTTTGAAGGACCAGCAAAACACACAAAAAAATTAACTGCTTGTAGATTTTTATCTTTGTGGTTTATTTCACATCTGCAATCCCAGGCTATAAATCACTCAGCCTAAAATCATGCTACAATTTCCACTCCCACAGACAAGTACAATGCACTCAGGGAACACAAAATAATTTTTATTAGCTTAATCCAGACATTTATGAAAAAGGTAAGTCACCTACAAAATGCCATAATTCATTCACTTATTTATACATGCATGTAGCACCTGCTATGTGTCAAACTCTCACTGGATTATGTGGTGAATAAATTTGTCTCTGCCCTTAGAGCTTATAATCAGGTGGAAGACAAAAGACCAGATACAAATAACCAGAGTTCAAGGTCAAATGTTGTAAATGCCATCAGAATGGTATAAAAAATACTCTAGGCATCAAGAAGAGGCAGATTATCCCTAATTTATGTGATCAGTCCAGGTTTTAGGGAGGAGATCAAATTTAAATTGGGTCTTGAAGAATGAATAGGATTTTGAAAAGCAGAGATGGATGGATGATTTGAGAAATGAGGAGAAAGAGAACACTCCCACTTCCCAGAAAGCTAGTATGTACACTGACACTATCTATGAGCTTTTATTTATGGTAACCATAACTCCTTTTCAGTGGAGAAGCACAATGGGGTTCAGCTATAGGATTTGAGGAAGAAGCAAAAAGGTAGGAAAGATGGGGTGGTGCAAGTGCAGAGTGCCTCCAGAGCTAAGCTAAAAGTCTGGACTTTATCAGATAATTGCCAAGCACATTTAAAAATTTTTGTGATTGCTGTGTAGTGCCCTTTATGTTATGTTTCATAAAAAATAATTTTTATTAGCTTAATTCAGACATTTATGAAAAGATAAGTCAGCTACAAAATGCCATAATTCATTCACTTATTCACACGTATATGTTGCACCTGCTATGTGTCAAACTCTCACTGGATTATGTGGTGAATAAGATTTGGAAGGGTCCTAAACAGTCATTCATTCCACCTTCTACTCAATTGAGTAAACCCCTTTCCATCATCCTGGAAAGACTGTCTGGACAGTCTCAACACTGATAGGACAGGGAACTTGACACTGAACCCCTGCTATGTGTCAAGCCCTCTGACACAGGAGTTAACATTTCTCAGCAGCTCTGAGAGGTTGGGAAGCATTTCCTGAAGCTACAGTCTTCCTAAAGCTTGATTCTTTGGTCCCAGATCTAGAAGAACACAACATTTTTCCATCTATTCTAAGACACACTTTCTTCACATTTTAATAACTATAAAATCAGAAAGTGTCTTACAATTAATTGTATGTCATAATGCTAATTGGCAGCAACTTTTCTTAGTGACAAATAAAATAATGATGGATCTTATAATCGGTGGTATCTCAGATGCAATAAAACACAGATGATAGTGTCACACAGGCCTGGCCTAACCTCTCTTCAATGGCTAGTCCATTTCATGTTTGACAAATGTCCTCCAAAGTAGATGTAAGGATAGAGGCCCTGGAGCCAGGCACTCCTGGATGGGGCAGCAGTCCCCCGTTTACTAGCTGGTTGACCTTGACCTGCGTCACACTTTTCTGTACTTGGGTTCCATCATTTATATTCTCTGCCTCACAGGCATTCTGCATGTTCAGCACATGGGGTGACACACATAAGATGTTTTGCAAAGTGCTTTGCACACAGTCAGCATTCAGTACAGTGTTAGCCATTGCCATCATCTACCTCTAGACTAAGTAATCCCGTCCCTACAACCATCCACCATATGACGTAGTTTCTCAAGCTTGCCCACTTTGGGATCAACGCCAATTTTTCAACATCCTCCTAAAAAACGTTTTGTCCAGAAAGGAATACAATTATATTCTCAGTAGTTTGGCTTGAGTCTGTTACAGAAGGACAATTATTGCCCTTATTCTTGACACTGAATGTAACGCATGGGTTACTCTCTCTTTGGTAGAGCTGAAGTAGAATGACCATGTAAATATTTGCAGAAGAAAGTTTAGCATATATATATATATTCAGGTAACACGTTTAGAGGCTGAGTCTGAATACCAGAATGGCAGAATACCTTACAGGAAAAGGGTATCAGTAGTTCCCACCTCCAAACAGATTAGAAGAGTTCATTGTATATCCAGATTCTGAGAGGAGCCACCACCATATCCCTGTCCACACCCAGCGCCCTACAACATAACTGCCTGCTCCTGCAAAAGCTGGTAGTATCAAAAGAAGCAGCAGGTCCCACAAGCAATTCAAGCACATTAAAACCAGGGTCTCCAGGATTAGGAAGTGCTAACAGCATGGAATCCAGCTACCTCTAAACTGACACTACCTCTTACCTGTTGAGTAGGAAGCATGCAAAAAACCCCTGCAAGGAGTAATTTCCTTGAACAAAGCATTATTAGCCCCCAAAGTAAGGCAGTCTGTAACAAGAAAACAAGGGGTTCTAGTCCCAGTGACCAATGATCCCAACAGTAGGCACTCCTGTTGGATTTTTTTTTTGCAGTAATTTCATCAAAAGTATCATTTTGAAATATAAAGGACAACTTGTAGACAAGACACAGCTTAGGAAAAGGGCAATATCTAAGTCTAACCTTAGGATATGCGAGAACGGAATTTCATTTCATCAAACGTAAACTGAGAGGGAACGGGAAAAGCATCAAATTAACAAATTCAGTGGCAGGCTGATACTTTCAATAGTCAGGTGTGACAAAACAGCAACACTTCACAGATTAGCAGTGATAATTACGAGTTTTTCTTAAAAAAAATAAAGTCAAGACCACACAACTCAGAGGACCAATAAAGATGTGCTGAAAGCATTGTAAAACCCTTTACAGGAGATGGTGGGGTCAGGGGTCTGAAGAGAGAGAGAACTTCGATACAGACATGAGAGCCGTTGATGTGAATGACAAGCTGTCACTGAACAAAGAGGATGTTAGCTGAGGAAAAAGTAGAGGGATCCAGGAACTGTGAGAGGCTGGAACCAGGCTACAAATTTGCGCTAAGGCACAGTTTCTAGAGCAAGCACAATACAGTATGTCTAGAATTTCAGTTACCATCTCACTCAATCCCCTTGTGGTTAAGACGAGGAAAGAAAGGCCCAAGTCATGTGCCTAGGCCAGAGAAGCGAAGGTACCCACTGAGCCAAGATGGGCTGCCACAGCTCCCAAGTAAAAATTCACTGCTCTTCCCACCCAGAAGCTTGTGACCTAATCCAAGAATAAACACCAACACAGCTGGAATTCTCCCAAGAAAAATCCAGGGCTAATCCACACAGCTCTGATGAGGGATGAAAGCAGATCAGTTAGAACAACAACCAACCAGAACAAGGCTCTATGCTCTCCCCCAGGACAAGAAATTGGGATGTAGAAACGTTGGTGCCTCTATCCCCCGCCTGCAGGACGCCATCCTTCAACACAGCAATGTCCAGACCCTGCCCAGGGCCCGTGAACTCGACGCCTCCATGTTTGCTCTTCAGCATCTCAGTATGTTCTACAGAGAACATATTTCCTGAGATTAAAACTCTGAGGCTAAGATGTTGGGTTGTTTGGGTTTTTTTTAATCATTCTTTAAGATTAATTTTGGAGCTTCTAACCTATTTTTTCATGGAAACAAAAGACAAATATTCAGTAGGTTAGGTTGTCTTGAATTCTCAAAAGACATGTAGAAATGTAGTCTTGAGACTTTATTCAAACTCCCTACTCCTGCCCCATGAGTAAAAAACTAAGCTCAAAATTATCTTACCCGATGAATGTTTTAATAAGATAAAACAAAGACAAACACACATGCAAGGACTGTTTTTGTCTTGTCTTTCAGATTCTCTACAGCAGCTCTGCACAAATCTCTGAGAAACAAAGAAGGCACTGCCAGAATTCATTTTTAAGCCCTGTTGGCAACCCTCCGATGCACAAAGCCCATGAAGGCTGATGGTGGAGCTGTGAATTCTTAACCTGCATTAATACCACACCTGGAGCAGGAATAACACACACCTGTAGACACCTGGTTTGCAGGAGGCTCTAGGGCTGGTGAAGAGATCTAGTTCTTCCTGAATGTCCCATCTTCTTCCAAAACCCTCCTGAGAGCCTACACCTGACTGTTCACAACCCTGAATGGCATTTCTTGTTGCCCCCAAGCCACAGGAAACATCCTGCATCCACAACCACCAATGTGCTGCTCTTAGGTCCCAGCCCCAAGGGGCTTTATTTGCTAAGCTCAGAGGCTGCATTCAATTCCTTCAAAAGATCCTAAATGCCATCACAGTTCTCTAGCATGAGAGACAGAAAAAAATCTATGGGTACCACATACATATCACAAAATTACTCAAAAGAATACAATCTATGGTGGTTAGTTTCCTGTGTCACCTTGGCTAGGATACAGCACCCTGTGACTGTGTCCAACGCTAACCTAGGTGTTGCTGTAAAGGTACTCTGTAGATGTGGTTAACATCTAACAAGCAGATGATTTTAAGTTAAGATACTTATTCTTGATAATGTGGGTGGGCCTCATCTGATCAACAGAAAGGCCTTAAAAGCAAACACTGAGATTTTCCTAAAGAAGAAGAAATTCTGCCTCAAGTTTGCAGCATCAACTGCTGCCTAAGGATTTCCTATACTAGATAGATTAGATGGGTAGATAGACAGATGATAGATAGATAGATAGATAAAGAAATATAAGTTTGTGTGTGTGTGTGTGTGTGTATAAAATCTCCTACCAGTTCTGCTTCTCTGGAGAGTCCCAATGACTGACACATGACCCAATTCCCTCTTTACATCACTACAGACCTTTTAGAATTGGAGTTGCAAACTCAAATTCCAGTGGGGGCCAAGCAAATAATGCCACCTGGGACAGTAGCTGTTGGACAGTAGGGGGCAACGGACAGGTGCCTCAGTGCCCAAGAGACATGAGGGAGTCTCAGGAACCACACTGCAATGCGGACATCTCTACCTACAGGGGACAGCAGGGCTGCCAGGCTGCAGGGGGGGACCAGAGCCACTAGATGTTCCACTTGTTTAAGTTAAGTCAGAAAAACATGCCCTTTAAATGTTAAACCCCCTCCCATTCTTAAGTACAGGCAACTAATTCAGATTTAAAGCATCTAATAATCCAATCCTAGGGAGATGAAATAAAAGGAGTCCTAGAGCCAGATGGAAGAAGAGAAGGGGCTCTGTGCTCTATACACATTACCTACCTGTGTTAGCTATGTTAATACTCTCCTGTAGGTAGATGTTAGTCCTGAAGATGTCCCTATGGCAGGGACTATGATTATACACCTTCTGCCGATGACGAAACTGCAGCATAGACAGTAAGCAACTCAGGCAAGATCACATGGCTGGTTAAGCAGGGCTGCCAGGACATCAACCCTGGCAGAGCACAGAGCCATAGACAGCTTTGCTTACCTCTGCCTTGTGTCCTCCTACTGAAGAGTTTGAAGCTCTTAATTTTCACTTCCATGTGTCATAATAGGCATGTAAAGGCAGTCAGGGAAATGTTAACAGGTGGAGAAAATGTGACAGACAACTAAAGGCATGTTGAAGATCTACCTCACATACGAGAGCCAATAATTCAATTGATGCCTCTCCCTCACCACTCTCTCAGGAAAGCTAATCACTAATGCATTTCTTATACATGGTGTGGCTGGGCTTTTGTACTATTATTATTTACTGTTTTAAATGAAACATTTTAGTCGTTGAAAATATTCAGAAAATTTTATAGTGAAACACAGAATGCCTACCATTCAATTTTAAAAACTAAAGGTCAAAAAAAAAACTAAATGTCACAGGTACAATAGAAAGTTTACATGCATTCTTTACTACTTATACAAGGAACCAGTATCCTGAATTTTGTATTGTCTACATGTATGTGCCAGTTTACGCTGTTATTTCACATGCATATATAGCATCAAGTACTATTTTGCAGCCTTTTCAGACTGACGTAAATGGTACCATTAAGCAAATACACCCTTCCACAATTTGCTTTTATTTCCCCAATGTGATGCATTTGACATTTATTTCTACCATTGTGTAACATTCCATTGTATGAAAATAACACAGGATATTTATTTATTTATTTGCTATTAGATATTTAGTTTGTATTATGTACAGTGCAGCAAAGCACACTCTTATGTAAACTTCTTGTGGGTAAGAGCGAGGCTTTTTCTGAGGGCGGTAAGTAGGGGTGACAATTATATGGTTATATAAGATGTTAACATGAGAGGAAGCAGAGTGAGTGAAAGACATGAGGAGATTTGGTACAATTTTGGCTATTTTTCTATAATTCTAAAATTAGTTTAAAATAAAAAGATTTTTAAAAAGAAAAAGAGCACCGTCTTTGGGCCACTCAAAGCAATTGCCCTAGGATTGAAAAGCTTTGGGCTAAATACTAGGCACAGAGAGGCCTTGAAAGTCAGTGGCAATAGGAAGAAGCTGGCTTCTGAGAACCCAGCCCCAGAAATGTCACAACACCGCCATGTGAACATGGCTGTTTAAAATGCCTCAAACAGCTGAGCTTACATATGGTCAAGTATAGTTAAGTAAAATCAAAGCAATTCTTTAAATATTTATAAACCAAGACAGGAAGACGTTATTTAAATAGAAAAGACAGCAAAGATTCCTTAGAGTCTAAAAATCTCTCAGGCTATATAGTACCTCTCTATCTAATATATGAAATCACTTGCCTTTTTCAAAGGTTTAAATTGAATCTGATATATGTGTTTAATTTATGCATTTGGTGGCACATCTAGAAGTCTGAGACCCCCTGAAGTACAAGGGGAAAAAAAACCTCTGAGTTTAAACATCTCTTCCTTTCCTGCTATTCTTCCCAACCAGTCAGTACCCTGTGCTATGAGGAAACTGCTTTTATGAAAGAACCAGAGAGTGGGGCTGAGAGCTCCAGGGTCCAAACCCAAGCCCAGCCATCTCCTCTAGGAAGTCTGCCAGGCCTAACGTCATCTGAGCCACATCACTCATCTCCTCCTCTCTCCCTCTGGCCTTCCACAGTCCCTCTGGCCTCAATCACTTAGCACTTGTAGATGTTTTGATTGGGATCATCTCTAAGTCCCTGTTATGTTTTCACTTCCTACATAGTAAACGTCTCTGTAAACTTCTCAAGTAGTAAACTTCTCAAGGCATTATGTCAATCCATCAACAGGGCAATTGCCAGAATATAGCAGAAAGAAGCCCACATTGAAATAAGGATAAGACTTGGTTTCTAGTAAGATCTCTGCAACCACAACCTAAGGATGTTATCTTTTTTGGAACTTAAGTCTTTCTTCAGTTTCTAAGAGTTTCCTCCCACTAAATTCTGTTTGTAAATCATCCATTCATTTCATCCTCCTCTACTGACAATTTATTACATACAAGATACATGAACCCCAGGAGATAAAATAAAAAAACAGCTGATTATTTTATTTTTGGTACCTCCCACAATATAAGTAGCTCACTGTCAAGGAAACACTACTTAATAAAAGTTGGTTAAAGTAACAAAGTGATAAGCCAGGGGCTGGAGAGCAACAGCCTTAGCAGATCCTTTACCTGAAGTGTGTTTTCTCTTACCTCCTCACTCATGGCCCAGGCTCCGGAACAGTTTGACATTTTAGCACCATATGGCTCAGCAAGGATCCAAAGGCCACACTAAAACCTGCCAAGCCATTTGGCATTTCCTGCCCTTGCCCACATGGATGGCACCAGGCGCCCAGCTTACAACTGCAGGCTGAGTCAGGTCTAGGAGGACCACGGTGTCTCCAAGAATGCCAGGGCAGCGAGCAGCCAGGGCAGTGGCCACAGAGCTTTGTGGTTCAGCGCCATGATGCCAAAAGTAATCATCTAATTCTCGTTTACCGAGATTTGTGGCATAGCAGAGAAAATAAACTGGTGGTTTGCAACCAACTGTCTTTCCATCAAAGGTATCTCACCATCACGCCCTACACCGGAGTGCCATGCCTCTGAAGCACATTGCGGTATGCTCCTCTCCTACGATGCATGTGAACATCAAGGAACCCATCAGGACTATGGGGACAGAAAAAGCACAAAGGTATGAAAAGAGGGATCCCATCCCAAAACAAGCACCTTTCCCAAAGGCCTGGATTTCACCATTGGAGATTTTTATCCTACTAGGTTATGGAAAACCTCTTGTTAAAACTCTTAATAGTGCCACACTTTATAGCTATAAACTCAGAACTTTTCTAGTGCCTCTGTAAGGACAGCTCCCTACGTGATGAAAGGAGGAAAGCTGAAGATGCCAAGACAGGGACTAGACCCCTTGGGGATGCTCAGAAGTAGTAGGTGCCAGAGAGAAGAGGTACCAAGAGCCGGAAAGTGCTGCAAAAAGGAAAGGCCAGTGTGACTCGCAGACAATTTGCCGGTTCAGGGACCGTAATGAGGGCATTTGGTCAACGTAAGTGCTCAGAGTTAGGCTTTCATTCCTGAACCACATCCCTAAGCAGCGCTTTGCTTTAACTGGCCATGTCTCATTACTCCAGGCCCTAAAATCTCTCTTAAACAACATACATATACCGGCACATATGCACTAATAAACTGCCATGCTAGACCTAAGATTGGTTTGGCTCACATAAAACCGCACCACATGCAAGCATATGTTGTTCAGGAAAAGGGGCCTTAGGGCTTGCAATATTGCAATGTTACATATTCAGAGATACAACGGAAGTTTTCCCGGTTTATAATGCTAAAACCAGCTATTCAGAGGATGAGAAATTCCAGACGGACTTAACATTCCTCACTTAATAACAGTTAATCTATATAAAAACCTAACAGGATCATTAAACAGGATTTTTATACTTCCTTCAGGCTTATCTAATTTCATCCTTTCTCTAGTAAGCTTTGCATTCCACTAGACATATATGCACTCCAGGGATGATTTTAGAAACATGATTTGCATGGGAATGCTTATTGTCATCTGACTTCTTTAAAGTCAGAAGTCCAGCTCACAGCATCCAAGTCACAGTTACCTGGAAGAAACAATAAAAGGGGGGCAGGGAAAGGTATCAGAGCAAGTATGTATGTAATAATATATGTATGACAATCTATTATTCAATGTCCTCTAATGTCTCTTAAGTCGCATATTTTATTAAAATGTGCTCAAATGTTTATTTCCAATATAGGAAATGAGAGAAACAGACTGAAACATACAATATTCTACAGAATAAAATGTGCCTCCCATAGCTGGAAGCCCATGAAATAAATGTGAAGATCTGATAGCTAAAATCACAATGTGGTAGTATTTGTCAAACATTTATAACACAGAACAGTTTTTGTAGCAGGAACCCAAGTTGACTTTACAGAGGGACTCAGTTTTGGGAAGTGGCTGGATCTTAAGTGCTTCACCAGAAGACTATGTTAAATCAGCCTTTCCTAAGGCTGGCACGGAGAAGAGTTCCAAAATCCCCCACCCAAGGCTATAGAGGTCCCTGGGCTTGGTCATCCTGCAAGGGGCCTACCAAGGCTTTCCTTACAAACCTGACAAAACTCAATCCCCCTACTTCCTGGTCACCCGGACTTCAGAAGTGCAAAATAAAAGGCAGGAATTTCAGAGCCACATGCGTTGTCAGTGTAATTGAAGAACTTTGATATAGAAAGAACATTAGGCAAACAGAGTTCTGAACAGACTGAGCATACCTTCACCCTATATCATTAATTTGTGGTTAAGAATGTGTGATAAATTTTGGATAATGTTAAACTTGTCTAAGTTAACATTTTCTCTAGAGAAAGGATGACAGGGAACCCAGTAACGCAAACAGAAGTGATTTTTAAAAATATTTAAGATACCTTATTAAAAGCCCCAAAGCATTTATCAACATATCTACCTACTAATGGTATGTTACTAAGGTAACATATTTATTTATTAAAAAAGAAACCTTAGTAATATACAGTAGACAAGAGTTTCTTAGATCCAGTTACTAAAAGTATTTGAAAGCAATATACTTCTTGTTTAACTACATTTATATATTCTGTCTGTTCCCTACTTTAGATTATCCTCAATCTGAATTCAGTGTTGTCATTAGAAATAAACACAGATTAACAGTAAATTACTGGTTTCTTAGAGACTACAATCCACATAAATCCAGCTATTCGTTAAAACTATCTTTCCCAAATGGTAAATAAAACCTGTTTTGGGGGTTCTCAAGGAGACTGAAGCCTCGGTTCTACTATTAGCAGAATAAACAACTTTTCTAATTTGCCAGAATTAATGTTTAAGCATAGCCTTTATAGATATATCAGTGTCTGCTTGTCACTTTAAATTCTGTCCTTGCATCCACTTTACCTGTAACACTTCCCTTTGACTTAACAAACACTCAACATCCTTACTGTTACTGGATATTTTGCCTAAAAATATTTTCTTCTGAAGTGGTTTTTACCTTTTCCCAACACCTCTAGATGCCTTCCAAGGGAGATTTCCTACAAATGACCAGTGGCCTACTTTACTCTGTTTGGTATAAAATCTGGTAATATCACAGCAGAAGATTCTGACAACCTGAACTAAAATAAGGGAGTTCTCTAGGAAGTAAGGGAGCCTCCACAGAAAGCCCTGAGTCACGGAAGCACCACACTGAATTCAGGTCATTGAAGACATGGGTGAAGCAACTATCCTTAACTTCACAAGAACGGTGCCCAGGAGCAAAAGCAGACTTTGTTAAGGAGAAGGGCCCATCAGGAGTATGCTGGAAAGCCTCAACTTAATTACTTCTGCTTCTCCTTGTTATTCCACCCAACTTCCTATTTCTGCATCTCATTCCACGGCCTCTACGAGCTCTCCCCCAGGGTCTCATACTGTCCTGTGTGTGCACATGCGCTCTCCCACGGCCAAATAGTCTCTGCTCTCTGTGTCCTGCTTTCACAGCACCCAGCTTTCCAAAAACTGTCATTGAATCAACACCTTTCTCTGGAAGTTATGTAGACAGTATTGTCCTGGAGAGGCAGAAAAGCTAAAAGTTTCCTTTTCCTCTTTTAAGACATGTAAACCATGGACAAAAACAGCCAAAGAATTTCTTTGCCAGGGTCAAGAATATAGGAGATATTTCAGCAATACAACGGATGCTGAACATTTCAAAGTCACATCTCAGCTCTCAGAGCGCAGGCAGAGGAACACAACAGAGAAGAAAACAGAATGGCTGAGAATCAGGACTAGTACCGAGGCAAACCCAGCAGAGAACAGGGGTCTTGACTTTTTTACTCCAGACTCCCTTTGGCAATACCCCCAATGGCATAGGTGAAGCCTATCTGTGGACCTCTTTTCAGAATAATGTTTTTAAAAGGATAAAAAGTAGGATTACAGAGGAACATAATTATATTGTAAAATAGTTACCAAAATAGTTAAAAAACCAAACTCCAACACAGTTGTATTTGTGCTTCTTTATTAACACACTGATTAACAGGACCTAGCAGCATGTTTCAGTATGGTAATTTCAAAGGCTAAATACCACCATGATTTGCCGTCTGCATTCATAATTAAAGGAAATGCTAAAGTTCAGTCAGGGATTAGTGAAAATGAAGATTTTCTTCTTCCATCCAAGTCCAGACACCTAGAATTCTATCATGGGCTTCCTGGCCAAGAACCTCTGACACAGTTATTCTTCTGAGAGCCTAAAATGATTTGGGCTTCTTAAAAGAATTACCTCTAAATTCATGTTGATACAAAATCCAATTCAGTGATAACAGGGCACACAGCTCCTAGACCAAAGGGGTAACATTAACTCCAGTTTTTGATGGCTACAGTGATGCCTCTGGCACCCTAAAGCCTGACCCCCTCGACTGAGGAGAAACCTCTGGCCCCTGAGCATGCCCCTTCCTTCAGCAGATGGGTGTGGCATCCCCTCATTCCCAGACGCTGATTTGGTGCTTCTCAAACTGAAGATATATAAGCACTTTTGTGGGGACCCATGAATCACTGTTTCCTTGTTCAACGAAAAGATAGATCCTTCAAAAACTGCAACATTAATTAAATACAAGTTTTACTGGGAGAGGGGTGACACAATGTTAAAGAGATCCATTGATCTAAGATGTGTACAATTTTCAGATATTAAACTGTGTAGGGAGAAGCGGAATGCTTCAGATTTAGAATAAAATAAAAAATGTAAGCGATTTCACATTTTTCTTACCTGTATTTTGGTCTTCTGCAGAAATATGCCAACTAGTAAGCTCAGCAAATACTCGTTATTAATCAATTTTCAGTATTTAATTGTTTAACCAGCACTTATATAGTGCCGGGCATCATTCTAAACACTTTATAAATGCTAACTTAGTTAATTCTCAAGACAAGTCTAGGAGACAGTAGCTAAGACGCTCATTTTACAAATAAGAAAACTGAGGCACACAAAGTTTGAATGGCTAGCTCGAGGTATTACAACTAACTAGGTTGTAGAGTTCGGTTCAACCCAGACAGTCTGGGTGCAATGTCCATGTTCTTAACTAAGCTCTATTGCTTTGTCTTGCTTTATTCCTGGTTATCTGAATGACAGTTTAAAAATTTTTTAATTTTTTTCACAGCTATAAGGAGTGCTACTCGCTAACCAATCTCTTTCTGGTATGTGGCTACAGAGACTCCATAGAAATTTTTCATGCCAGTCAACAGAAACCTATGATTCATTAATGTCTATGGAGTAAAAGGTGATGCAGCAGTAAGACCAACCAGGCTCTGCAAGAGAGCGTTACTGCCATCCCTCTGTCATTTCAGAACCTCACCTTCCCACTTGAATATATCACTATTTCTATACTCAGCATTGAGCCCATAGGCTCATGATTATAAGCCAGCATTAAAAGGAAAAAAGTGCAAGACAATCATGTTTTCAGCAATTGGGCCTTTCAGAGGACAGATTTGGAGCATACATGGTAACCCACACCAACGTGGGTCTGACAACCCTCCGTTTACGAGACTACAGGGTCTTCTTACAGTCTCCGTAGAAAAGAAACATGACAAAATTTAAACGAAAAGGAGAGAACATTATAAAAATTATACAATGTACCCTTAATCTGCAGAAAATAAAATAAGACTATCAAAGAAGAGAAGGTCAACCATCCTATCACAGACAAGAGAACAGAAGTTCACATAAACTGTGAAAAGAAAATTCATCCCTCATTAGTAGGTATTATTTCTAATGTGCCTACTTCCTAAAATCAGTACATCTGAAGGAAGGATGAAAAATACTGGTATAAAGAATAAGAATGAGCTTCTAGGCCAACTACCTGATCTGCTTGTCTGATCGGCAGGCAAATACCCAAAGCCTTCTGACAGGCCCTACAAGAACCCCGGGAAGGTGTCTGCGTCAGGCTCAACTGCCACATGCTCAGAGGATGGGGGGTGGAGTGGAAAGGGGCAGCTGCTGACATGTACTGAGCATTTACTCTGGGCCAGGCAAGATGTCAAATATATCACAGGCACAATCCATCTAATCCTCACAAGCATTTTATTAATTTTTGTCCAACATTTTAGAAAAGAAAACACGGACTTAAAGAAGTTAAGTACTTGCCTAAAACAAAGTAGTAGTAAGAGCACAGGCCTGGATCTAAACCTAGGTGGGACTCCAAAGCTTTGAAATACTTCCCTGATGAGGAATTTCTCCTCCTAAGGCCCTAACACTATCTTTTTAACCAAGCATCTCTCAAATGTCCTCTGCATATTGCAAGTGCAGTAGTAAAAGCATATTGTTATATTACAGTTGGCAGAAATATCAGGGTATACATTATCCAACAGTTAGGTAATTCATGGGTAAATAGTCTCAATTTACTCTATTATCTTTACTTCAAGAATGAGTCCTTCTCTCTCAACACCTAGTTTCAGACTCTGAGTCAGCTGTTCCAGCCTCCACCTCTCATCCTTAGAGATAACCTTGTCTTTATCCCCTTAGAGAGCCTGTGCTGAATTAGTTCCTTCAAAAACAGAAACAAAGTCCACCATTTCAACAGCAAGTAGATCCTGCTCCCCCTTGCAAAACTCCAGATGTAGGATGGTTCAGCCTCCTGGTTCCCACCCACAGAACTTCACTAAAGCACTTTTCCAGCATCTGCTCTGCTCACCTATGGCCCAGACCTTGCTCCCAGTCTCTGATAGCATTTCTCAAAGTCCTCTCTCTTGCATTCCTCATGGCTCTAAGCACCAGTGTGACTTCTCCAAGACTTGCAAAGTCCCCATGTGTGGTTACAATCCCTTCTCGGGGCTTCCATACATTCAGATGACACTTCCTAGCCACTTTGCTCTAAAACATTAACAAGACTGCCAGGGTCTCCACAACTTCATTACAAGGCACCATGTGGCACCTGCCAGACTGGAAATGCTGAGAGACTTGGGCAGGTTGCTTTAAATCACACCTATCCTTTAAGATTTAAGGGTGAGTGCACAGCTTCTGTATCATGACTAAGCACCACACATGTAAAGTAAGTGACACTCAACTATGGGCACAGTAACTTAATTCTGTATACTTTTATTACACCCTGAGGCCACTTCGTAGGCGAGAAGATGCAATACCCATCTCTGAAGCAGCTGTACAAGAACAAAGATTTGTACCTACAGCTGGGACAATTCAGTGATTAAAGCTTGGGGCATCTGAACCTGAGATGGTAGCCCATATCATCAGCTATGTTAGCCTGTTGTAGCCTCAGTTTCCTCACATGTATAATGGCAATAATAATTACAATAATACCCACCTTATAGGACCATAGAGAATGAATAAAGTAAGGTAGTCAAAATATAGTAGTTATTACTTAGTAGTAGTAAAACAGCACATACACTGCACATACACAGACTCAACAGCACATACACTGCACCACAACTGACACGCAGGGTAAAACAGTTCAGAAAGATCCACTCAATTGTTGGTTCAATGGGTGGCAGGCACATTCATGATTCAGATGCACACTCCTGTGTCTGGAGCTCATTACTAACATGCATGTCTGAGTCATACCCTGTCGTACAGCATCCTTTCCTAAATCCCATTTTCATGCTGAGGTTAAATCCGGCAAACACAAAGTTCTGTTATTGTGAGTCACTGAATGCTTTTCTTACCAAGAGCTCTGTTGTTTTTGTTTTCATCATATGATTGTCTTTTTTCAATAATGAGGAAAGTTCAGCAAGAAGTAGAGATACAGAGGAGAAAAGGTATGGTGTAACATAAAGGTTTCTGTGATCCAACCACTTACACAAATTGGATTATCAAAAAAGAACCTGTATCTGGCTGTAGGTTCAGCCAGATGGGAAGGAACAGCAATCACACACAAAGGTAGAATGTAGAACCACATATCTTTAACCAAAGCACCAAACTGCTGCTGACTTTTTAAAAAATAAACTCCAGCTGATACAACCTAATATGCAGTAACTTGATGCCTAGTTGCATTTAAAACAGGGAAAGCTAAAATCCATTAAAATACATACAAATGGATAATGAATGCTATTTTCTCAAATGCTCTATTTACATAAAAGCACATGCTCAACTTTAACTTAAAAAAAAAACTAAAGAAAAAATAACTCATCCATTTACTATGTAAGTAACAAGCTCAGAAAATGGACAATAAGACCATTCCATGACAGAGAGTTTCAACATTTAACAAACTCTTCTAAAAACATAAGCAATAAACAGTTTCAGCACAGCTGGCTTCTGAAGACTTCAATATTAACAAACAGACTTAATATTCTTGATTTACCACAGATTTTCCTATCAAATGAAATAGTCATAGTGATGATAATTGGGCCCACATGCCACACAGCATGCTTCCTAAAGATACAGCACCAAGGTATGATGGGGTACAAGTCACAGAGCCCAACAAAAAGGTGATGTGTACAGCAATTCTTAGCTTGCAGTATTAAGAAAGTTCTGTTTCCTCAATTTAACTACAAATAAAGAAATGGGGTATATGCAGACCTAATGTCCCTGTCACAATTTTAAAGCACAAAAAACTCATGCATTACTCAAAACATACTGAAGACTGACTCTTAAGAATACTTTTACAGTTTACATCTGCCACACTACAGAATATATTTAAGCAATGAAACATGAAACCTTCAACATTTATTCAAAACAAGATCCTGTGAGGGTCAATGTATAAAGAATCTACAATATAGTAAGAATTAAAACATATTTTCATGCTAAACCATTTCAAAAACAGATCACAAATAGAATCAGTACTTATACAAAATACCAGTGTCAATCTCAATAGTAATTTACAGATGACAAAGTTCTGAATAGCAGATAGGAGACACTATATGTAGACTTTATACTTCAACAGTATTTTACAATAAATCTTTCTTACAGGGTATTGTACAATAAATTCTCAGATCTATGCCTTTGTTACCATCACTACATACTAACTCATTCAGTTTTTAAGGAATTCTCTTTACAACAAAGGAAGAACCGTATAAATCAGTAAAATAAACCATTCTAAAATTGCATTTAATCCAAGAATGAAAAAATGGAAAAACCAGTGTTAATTTTTAGCAAAACTTTGGCAAATAAGTGGACATTAAATTTAGCTCAGCTTCCACCAGGTGCTAAATTTCAATTTGTTTTAGATTTCAGGTTAAAGTTCCTATAGAGGGAAAAGGGTCCTACAATGAGAAGTCAGAAATAACTTAAAATTTAATAGATATGATAGTTATTTGGGATTTATATTGTAAAAATGAATAGGCCATTCCCAACTTACCAACTGAAATGATTAGCTGTGTAAAATTTAGCTCTAAGTCAGTTTTTGAGAGTATCTTCAGAATCTAGCACGTATGTTTCTCCATCAGCTAAGCCATATTATGAATTTAGTTAGTTTGGGGGGCCACTCTGGAAACCAACTCATTATTTATAATATTATTCCAACTGGAAAATTAATTGCCAGTTCCAACACAGAATGTGGGATGTATGTGAAGGACACATTGTCCTAGCAAAACAAAGAGATAACTCTCCAATTTCTACGAACCCGTTACTGAATGAGCAAGCAATGTGTGCAAGGCACCATACTAGATACTTTGGATAACCACAAGTAGCAATATTTCAGTGGCATCAGCCTCCATGTAAAAAGGTAACGATAATAAAAATTAACCATTGATAAAGATGACAAACTTCCTATCAAAATAATGATGTAGCAAATTTTTAGTATTTTTTAAAGTAAACAGAAAAGGTAACCTTTAAGTGACACAGTATCTGAAGAAAGTATAGGTTTTGACAATCACAATAATCACTAATCAAGAGTCTGTTGTTTCCCCAGCTAAGAGCAGTATCTTCGTACTACTTATTGTTTAAATGACTTCTTTGCATGTGCTTTCTGAAAAACAGACTAAAGAGAAATTCTACAATCATGTCCTCCATTTGTCACACTGTCCCTTTAGACTTAACAAGTAAAAGTATTAGATTACTATCCCCTTTCATGAATGAAGATGGCAGCTGATACATAGAGTATTGTCTACTATATATCAAGACAACTGTTTTCTGCTATAGATGTGCTAAGACGGAGACTGGTATTTATTCCTCCAAGAGATAAAGACTCTCTCATTTCCCAGGAATATTGGCTCAGGGTGAATGAGTTTATAAAAGAAAGAGAGCTCAAGGGATCAGGACTCCTCCTCCCCAAACAAAGTATTTTTCATCATGTCAATCATATCACTACTGACCCTCTATTAACAACAAGATTTTTCACTGCAAGTATATGCCAGAGACATACAACCAGAGAGCACACTTAGGAGAGCTGAGCCTCACGCATTACCTTACTGTTCATCAGATTTCAAAAACGCTTAAGAAAAGAGAGGATCCTTCAAACAATGTCATGGTGACCCTTGCTCAGCACTGGTAATTTTCCACATACTACCAAAGAAACATGATTTCATTTGAGCCTCCAATGACTGTGACTAGCAAGGCAGATGTATTATTCCAATTAATTGATGAAGAAATGAATAAGGAAACTGGTAAACCTCAGAGAGATTAAATGACTTCTTAGAGATTCATAATAAAATGTTTTTTCTTTTATATGACACTCACTTGTGAAAATGACCTCTTTTACCCAACTACTTTAAAATGCCATAATAATAAAATATATAGACAGCAGGTTAAGACTTCTTTTATGTACTACCCCCCCCCAAAAATGTGCTTTAAAAAGTCTGTTCCCTAAGCTATAAAAATTTCCTGAGGATACTAAAATTTTTATTTTAATATGATCAAAACCACCAGAGTACCTCCCATTGTGGTTTGTCCTTCCCCAACTGAATTAAGATCCTGCATTGAGAAAACATAAGAGAATATAAAAGAATAATTTGTACCTGGGAGATGCACGGTTTAGCACTTAAGATGCAAGGAAACAGAATTACTAGTCTTCTCACTGTCTGACCTATTGTTTTTTAATGTTCTTTAGGTAACATTTCATATAAACTACTATTATGCTTACACTACAATCACCAACCAGTGGGTTACACAAGCCCTCTCCCCTCCTGCAATCAGGAGATCCCATCCTGTGGACAGTGTGGATTCCAGAGTTCCAAAAGATGTATGAGTATATGAATGGCTAAGAGCAAGTGTAAGTCTTGGTCCCAAATAAGTATTTATAGGGTTATAACAATTATGTAAGATTCTATTAATGAAGATAATGGATGGTAACCTACAAGGACTTTCCAAGAAGCAGCCACCTGATCAACATTGCCCAACAGAACTTTCTGTAGATAACAGAAATGCTCTATTTCTGCGCTATCCGATGTGGATACCCTAGCAACATGTGACTGACCACCGAGCATTCGAAATGTGGTCCATGTGAGAAAGAAACTCAATTTTAAATTTTATTTAAATTTACTTAATTCAAATTTAAAGAGTCACATAAGGACAGCCTAGCTCTAGAATAATGACATCACTCCACATAGGAATCACAGCCCAGGTTGTTTTCACAGGATGGCTGGACCGGGGAAGGTGTTCCCTCTCACTGTGTACAACACATAAGACAGTCTGTAAAACATTCGTCTTTCTTTCCTTCTATCCTCTCCCTTCCTCTCAATCAAAAAGAAATGTACACTTAGAACTTACCAGGCAGTTAGGAGATATAATTTCATGAACTATCTATAAAAATGTCTGAGTTTCTTAGAAGTAAAAAAATCACATCTGGGCTTACATTTTAATTTGGTAAAAAATGTATGGCATCAAAGAATTATACACCATACTCATTTTTAAATATTTGGTTAATTGCAACTATACTTTATTAACAAACCAGAAAGCCAAAGCATGCTCCTCTCTTATCTCACAAAGCATGACATTCTATAACAGAGATCATAAAAACCACATAAAATTGTTTAAGTGTTACTTTATATGATATAGTCTGTCCAAGGAACAGATTTGGAGACTCTGCACTCCTGTATAAGGGATGAACTATCCAGCATTGTTCTACTGTTCAATAAATGTTTGATTGCAAAAGAAAGAGAGTTCAAGAGTAATTACTGACATCCTTAATTACATACCTGGCTACAGAGATTAATAAAAGACTATTTGCGTGGGAAGACAGTGGTGTAGAGAGACCTTGAACCTGCCTCCACCAACTTCACACCGAATGTACACCTACAAACAGAGCAATTCATCTTGAGGAAGAACTTAGGCCTGAGTGAGCACCTTCTGTACAAGGAGGTATTGAAAGATCACATTAAAAACTGAAGGAGAGATGGAAACACAGTAATGGCCGGAACAACCAGCAGGAACTGGGGGCCGGAATCACCCCCAGTTCAACAACCAGCAGAGGGGAGGGATATCTCTGAGGGACTGGGACACAGATTCCCTGCCCTGGGGCACAGAAATAAAAGCCACATTTTGAAGTGCATCTAGACTACAAGTGAAAAAACTCAGTTTATTGAACTAAATCACCCACTGTTTAGCAGGGGAACAGCTGGAACTCTCTCCAGAGCAGAGGTCTGGGGATAACCATTGTTTACACTCCTTTTCCACATTGATAGAGACACAGGGAGCAGGGTTGGGGCACATATACCAATTTCATACTTGGTGTAGGTGGCTGCCCAGCCTCCACCCACACCCAGATGCATCAGGCAGAGAGCATACTCAGGCCACAGCTGCCCAGTTTCTCTCAACCCCTACAGCGCACATCCTGGACACCTCAGCACCACAGCACCAACCCAGTAGCTATGGAGACAGGGCTTCACCCCAGCCAGTCCTCACTGCAAGACCGAGCCACCACTGGAACACAATCACAGAGCCAGTCTCAGTCTCAGAGCTTCAGGGAGAAAGGATGCTTTCCTGGAAATCACACCTCCATTGCCTCCCCACCAGCATGGACTCCATCTGAATCTACTTAGGAGCCCTTCTAATTGGGCCCCTCCAACTGAACCCCCTTTCAATCACTCTCTCAGAGCCCTGACACCAGGACACCCCCAGCTCACACTCACCAGGCCTCCAGCCAGCCAGCCAAAACCACTAGGCACATGCAGTATACCCAGGGAGCCTCCCAAACACAATGCCACTCCTTCAAGACTGGGAGAGATAGCCCTTTCTGATAATTCATAGAATCAAACACAGCAAACAAAATGAGGAGACAGAGGAATATGCTTGAAACAAAAGAACACGACAACACTTAAGAGAAAGAACTAAATGAAACAGAGTTAAGCAATCTATAAGATAAAGAGTTTAAAGTAATAGTTACAAAGATGCTCACCAGACTCGTGAGAAAAGTATATAAACTCAGTGAGAACCTCTAAAGAGAGATAAAAATATAAAAAGAACCAGTAAAAAATGAAGAATACAATAAACAAAATGAAAAATACACTAAAGGGAATCAATAGCAGATTAGAGGATGCAAAAGAATGAATCAGCAATTTGGAAGATAGAGCAATGGAAAGCACTCAAACTGAACAGAAGGAAAACAGAATAAAAAGAAATAAGGGTAGGTTAAGGGAGCTCTGGGACAATATTAAACATTCAAACATTTGCATTATAGGAGTCCCAGAAGGACAGAGAGAGAGAGAAAGGAGTAGAAAACTCATTTGAAGAAATAATAGCTGGAAACTTCCCTAACCTAGGGAAGGAAACAGACATCCAGGTCCAGGAAGCAGAGATAGTCCCAGATAAGATAAACCCAAGGAGGGCCACACCAAGACACATAATAATTAAAATGTCAAAGATCAAAACAAAGAGAGAATCTTAAAGCAGAGAGAGAGAAGCAACGAATTACCTACAAGGGAAATCCCATAAGGTTATCAGCTGATTTTTCAGCAGTAACTCTCAGGACAGAAGGGAGAGGCATGATATAATCAAAGTGCTGAAAGGAAAAAAACCTACAACCAAGAATATTCTACCCTGAAAGAGTGTCATTCAGAATGGGAACAGAGATAAAGAGCTTCACAGATAAACATAAGTTAAAGGAGTTCACTACCACTAAACTAGCCTTACAAAAAATTTTAAAGGGTCTTCTTTAAGAGGAAAAGTAAAGATCCTAACTAGAAATAAGAACAATATGAAAGGGAAAATTTCACTAGCAAAAGCAAATATAAACCAGAGGTAATGGGTTAATCACTTAAATCCTAGTATGAAGGTCAAAAAGACAAAAGTAGCAAAATTGACTACATAAAAAATTAGTTAAAGAAATCATAAATAAAAAAGTGTAAAAGAAGGCATTTATATATAAAATGTGGAGGGGGAGTAAAAAATGTAGTGTTGTTAGATTACATTCAGACTTAAGTGACCATCAACTGAACATAGATTGCTATATTTGTAAAATATCATATAAGAACACCATTGTAACCATAAGCCAAAAGCCTACAACAGATACACAAAAAACAAAGAGACAGGAATCCAAACATAACACTAAAGAAAGTTATAATGCACAAGGGGAGAGGAAGAGAGGAAGAAAGGATTAGAGAAGGAAAAATAAATAACCAGAAAACACTTAACAAACTGGCAATAACTACATACCTACCAATAATTACTTACAATAATACAATAATTAATTATAATAAATGTAAATGGACCAAACGTTCCAATCAAAAAACATAGGGAGAGTAGTATGCAGATACAGAAACAGCATAAAGACTTTAACTTCAGAGCATTTTCATCTGCCTTCAGAAGACAAAGCAGTCAGAAGTTACCAAAGAGAAAATGACTATGGGGAAATGGACAGTTATGTGCAGAAGAATAAAACTGAATCACACTGTCTTACAGCATATATAAAAATAAACTCAAAATGGATTAAAGACCTAAATATAAGATCTGAAACCATAAAACTCCCAGAAGAAAACATAGGCTGAACACTCTTGAACATCAACATTTGAAATTTGTTTCTGGATATGTCTCTCCTGGCAAGGAAAACAAAAGCAAAATTAAACAAGGGTGAGTACACCAAACTTAAAAGCTTCTGCACAGCCAAAGAAACTATCAAAAAACTGAAAGGCAACCTACTGTATGGGAGAATATATTTGTAAATGATAAAACAGACAAGGGACTATATTACCCAAAATATATAAAGGACTCATATAACTCAACCCAAAAATAATTTGAATGAATGAATGAATGAATGAATGAACCCATTTAAAAATGGACGGAGGACCTGAATAGACATTTTGCCAAAGATGACATACAGATGGCCAACAGGCACATGAAAGATGCTCAGTATAACCAATCATCAGGGAAATGCAAATCAAAACCACAATGAGATATCACCTCACACCAATTAGAACGGCCACCATCCAAAACACAAGAAATAACACGTGTTGGCAAGGATGTGGAGAAAAGGGAATGCTTCTACACTGTTGATGGGAATGTAACTTGGTGCAACCACTGTGGAAAACAGTATGGAGTTTCCTCAGAAAACTAAAAACAGAAATACGGTATGACCCAGTAATTCCACTTCTGAGAATTTACCCACAGAGAACAAAATCCCTGATTCAAAAAGATATGTACATTCCTATGTTTATTGCATATGGAAGCAACCTAATTGTTAACAGATGAATGAATGAAGAACATGGTACAAATATATATGATGGAATATTATTCAGCCATAAAAATGAAATCTTGGTATTTTCAGGAACATGTATGGCCCTAGAGGATATTATGCTAAATGAAATAAGTTGGAGAAAGCGGAATACCACAGGGTTACACTTATAATGTGGAATCTGAAAAACAAAACGAATGAACGAACAAAACAGAAATAGACTCATAAACACAGAAAGCAGACAATTGGTTACCCTGTAGCAGGGGAACAGGTGAAATAGGTGACAGGGATAAAAAGATAAAAATTTCAAATCATAAAATATAATTTCATCAAAGGGATGGAAGTGTAGCATAGGGAATATAGCTCATAATACTGTAATAACTTTGTAGGGTGACATGGTAACTATACTTATCATGGTGAGCATTTAGTAATGTATATAATTCAATGAATCACTAAGTTGTTCATGTGAAATCAGTATAATACTGTATATAAACTATATTTCAATATAAATAGAGTAAGTAAATAATAAAAGGCTATTCACTCCCACACACATTATTAAAGATATTCAATGTAGTTGTATTTACAAAGAAAATAGACATTAACATTCTATTACAGTGAAATTATACATATAAGCAAAGATATTAACTCAATGGAATTTCACGTAGGCATTAAAGCATATATTAAGAATTTATGATGGGAAGTTTATAGTGTAATAAAGAAATAAGATCATAAACTACATACAGCATAATTTTTTAAACTAAAAATATACGTGTAAAAGGTAAAAAAAAACAAAACTATTTTCATTAGGAGACAGAGCAACATATTTTTTTTCCCCTCACACTTTACTCCTATCTCCCTAGATTTCAATGATGAGTATGTACAACTTTTGTATTGGGAGGTGGGCACAAATGTTTTTAAAGTTATTCACTGTGGTTGAACCCCAGTCATCCTTGTTTCCCAACATTTGAGACAAGAGCTCGAACCACAATGTCTGGCAAGCAGGCAAGGAGAGTAATTACAGAGTGCTCATCCCACACCCCCCTCGTGGTAGCCGCCAGAGACATCGTCCCCTTCCTGCCCTGAATGATGGCACACTAGTTCTGTACCAGATGTTGGCTTGCTCCTCAGAGTTCTGAATATTTTAAGGGTGAAGAAGCATCCTCCTATAGCAACTATATAACCAAGTAATCTGCTTGAAAGGTCTCTGTTTGGTGCCAAAGGTTTTTAAAACATAAAGTCTGCTGTCAAATAATTTCTGGAATAACTACATGGGGGTAAAACACTACAACAGCTTCGAGCCCCTAACCTGGCTTGGGGAGCTGAGCAACACCTGGTTACAGAACTTAGTGTGAGAAGTTCACCAGGCAAGGAAGAAAGGGAGGGATGTTCCAGGTGGAAGAACAGTTAGTGCAAAGGTGGCGATATCACGGTACAGTCACAGAACTGTGAAATAACTTTGGCTAAGGCTTCAAGGTATGTGCTGGAAGCATATGAGGGGATCTTGGCAATGCAGAAAAGGACTAGACCATGAAAACTTTTTGCAAGCCATTGTAAAGAGTTTGGATTTGATCCCATGTGATCAATGGCTTACTGATTTTAAGGCATTAAATGATTGGCACCTAAGAATGATTACTCTGGCTACAATGGGGAGGATGAGTTGGGGAAGCAGTGAACCTGCTGCAAGGCAGGGCACCTAGGTTGTGATTGCAATAGTTTAAGAAGGAAATGAGGCTTCAGCTGAAGTAATAACATTAGGGATAGAGAAGAAAGGCAGATTTGAGAGATACCTTAATAGTAGAAACCATGAGATTTGATGAATTAATTGGTTGAGAGGAAAGGAGAGAGAGCAGAAGGAATGCAGGCCAACAGGATTCCCAGATTGCCATGGATTATTTTTGTCATCTGGTGAGACTACAAGATGTTTTTAAGTGCATAAAATAAAACACATAGAATTAAAAGGAATCTAATAACAATGAAATACAGTCCTCTCCACTGAAGCCCTGATTAAGAGTCTATGGCTCTCAACCTTTAGCCGCTATCAGAATCACTAGAAGGGCTTCTTAAAGCAGACTGCTAGGCCCTCCCCTCCAAGTTCCTAAATGATGCTGATGATGCTGGTCTGGGAAACACACTGAGCAACCACTGTACCAGAATGTTGCCCAGGTTTCTGGCTAGAAACCGTGATAGACTTGGTACTACTGTTCCATGGACTTGGAACATACTATGAATTCAATAAATATTTTGTGAACAAATGAAGTCAGAGTACAGATACAGTAGGGAATTTAGTACTTAATGTGTTTGAATAAATTTTACCTTCATTTGGTTTTTGCTGTGTTTTTGTAATCCTTGGGACTCCTAAAGACAATGGATTACAAAGTTTTGATCTAACTTACAGGTCTGTAAGATTCAGAAAATGGTCTTCAAGTTACCAGTTATATTCTTCTACATGGACAAGTACAGTGTGCATTTCAAAATAACACCTGAACAATCAGTTAAAATACTTAATCCCCTTTAGTCATATATAACAAATCTGTCTCCTATTAAGGCTAACAGTGTCAAAATAAAAGTCTTTAGGGACTCTTTTGTAATAAATGGCTGAAAACTATTTTTAATTAGCATCTCAATAGTTGTAATAAATGGAAGTTTCTCTAGCTCCTGACAGTACTTAAAAAATCATTTGCTCCCAAAAGTATTTTAAATATTCCTGGTCTGTTCTCATTTACCATAACCAAGGTATAAGATTTACACTTCAGGTAATATTTAGCCCAGCTTCATCTAAATTCTGCAAGCCAACTAAAAGAATCCCATCACTGAAATCAATAGGTAATTTGTAACGTAGCCTGCTCTGTGCTGGTTGCTATGGAGGATGTTACAGAACCAAGGAGAAAGTCAGCCATAATTTAGCTTTGTGAATGTAGCCAAATCCCTCTGGAATTCTACCTATAGGTGTATCACTGCAAACAAGCTGCTCTCTGAAATATGTTCTCTTCTCCTGGGACAAAGCTCCAGTATCTTTCCAATATGCCACTCCACAAGTTACACAACCCCACCACCATCCCAACACTTGACTGGGGCTTTCCTTGCTTCCTTACTTGGCAACGAATGTCCTCCTTCGCTTGATCCCAACCCAAGTTTCCAACCTGTTTCCTTCCTGCTCCTCTAAACAAACTCTTCACTCTAGCCAAACTGCCCCATTTCCTCTTATCAAGTCTGTACTTCCATTTTTGCTCTTTTATCTCTGTGACAATGTCCTGTATCTGTCAAAGTCTTACCCATCTGTTGAGATCTAGCACATGTATGAACCCTTCTCCACCAGAAGCCTTCCTTATCCCGATAAACAATCCCCTCTTTCCACTTTCCACAGAATAAATTGTCACATATTTCAGATAACTGTGTCTCTTCTTGGCCATAAGCTTCCACACAACGAGAGTTGTGTATCACACTTACTACCAATTATCTGTAATTACCACAGTGTGCTCCAGAGCAAATGCTCCACAAAAGTCTGACTCCAGGAATCCCATCCCTGTGCTTCAGTTCATCTGCAAATGTAGGCTCTTCTGTGCCTCTCTCAAAGGGCTTTTGTGAATATCACATGAGAAAATGAAATGTTTCTGTTCAAAACACTCTTCAAATTGAATTGGTGGGCTAACACAAGTGGGGAGGCAAACGTGCATTCAGACAGCACTGGAAAACCAAACAACTGTATTACAGTATGATCTCAAGCTCCCACAGTATTACAATACCACAGGACTTCAAAGATAGCAAAGACCACTCTAGGCTCTGCAGGATTCCTGGGGAAAGTTTTCTCTGCAGAGAAGGATTTGCAGCAAGTCATGAGGGAAGTGCAGGGTCTGTATTAGCAAACAGAATAGGAGCAGCTAGGACAAAGGAAGCCTACCAAGTCCGCCCAGCGTCTCTGAAAAGGCATCCTAGTCTCCTAGTAAATCATCAAGAATGTGAACACGGCAGTTGGAGGTTACTTAGAAATCTTCTGAACAGAACTGGGTGGTCTCCTTAATCAGGCACCACCATTTCCCCAGCCAGAGGTCAGTGGCTACAGCAGGAAAGAAAACAGAATGTTCCTTCAACAGGGAACAACAATAAATTTGTTAAACTTCAGCTTTCTATACACTTATCTTTCTAAAAGACTTCCTTGTACTTGGCTATAGCCTCTATTAAAGAACCTATCACCACATTCATCAGTTTACATTTCACAATTTTTTCCTGAGCATGCAGGCTTAGCAAGTATTTTCACGGGTCACATGGACTCCGGGCTCTGTGAAGCAACACCCCAAGCCCATCATCAGGAGCAGCACTGTGGTCCTGAGCTTCCTATACCTCCGACACAGACATTCAACTAGTACTTGCAGGGGGCAGAAAGAATGAATAACTAAAATGAGTCATATGATTTTAATAATTAAAAATCAGCCTTGAAAGCAGATATGTACAGAAAAAGCCTATCACTGGCAAATTTCCTATTGTTTCCCTGCCTGTTATGAGGTCTACCTGGTGATAGCTAATGAGTCTCCAAATATACCCCATACAAATATTTTCAGAATATTTGACAGATTTATTACTACCTCTGTAAGTCCAACATATAAGAAAAGGTTGAAAAAACACCTCTGTGAACTAGTGAATTTGCTGTACTTGTTTACAAAACTGAAGAGGACCTCTGCCTATTTGCAGAATCCGAGGAAGATAATTTCTTCCATTGTACTGTGAAAGCCATAAGCCGGCAGCTAATAGCACAGAACCACCTGGCTAGGCACACAGCAACAGGAAAGAAAGCTAAATACATCATACATATCTGGGATGGAGTATCTAATGGAAGGCTACATTTCCTATAAATTCTAATTAGACTAGAAAGGGTATCAGAGGACTTTTTTGCTTTCATCCTGGGATCTGTCTTTATCTGTATCAACCTGTGAAGTGTAAAAGCAGTTTATTAATTCTGCATTCCAGGTTCATGCAGCAAAGCCTTTTAGGGTAAAACAAAACGCAGTCCTTGCTAACTGAAGAGATTGGGCTAATTTATGTGATGTAAGGGAGGCTTTATTTATGGAAGGAAGGTAGGTTAAGTTCTCCTGTGGATAACAACTCAAGCTCTAGAATAATCTCTCTGGACCACTTAAGCAATATCAATAATTCACTTATGACATTTATACATCTTGGTTAACGTGGCATAACAAAACTGGAGGACCTTTATGCCAAAGTAATGCTTTCCACTGAGACTGTAAGTAAAGGATAACAAAAAGCCTTCATCCTGAGCACCCTAACTTAATAGCATTCTGAACTCACAGTTGCTCTTCCCCATCCAGATTGGTTTCAGCTTTCCTCTTAAGATTTGGAGGGAAAAAATTAGGTATGTCATTACTATTATAGTGGTTAAAAAGCTACTGAAAGAAGGTTCCCTTTCCATCATGGAATAAGTATTAAAATTCTGATGTAAAGAAAAATGATAGTGTAAGGAATTATTTTTAATGCATCACAATTTTTATTCTGCATGTTCCCAATGAGAGTAAGTAACTCCAAATAGTGTGAAACCTCATTTATCTGGCATCAAGAGAGCAGAGCTTTAGAGGAGTGGTTTCCTGAATAACAAACACTCTGCCATTCATTTGCCTGGAGTGGAAGTGTCTCTCCTGCCAGCACTCCTCACCACCTCCGCTCTGCACGGCCTGGCTGGGCTGCCACTCATGGTATCCCAGCCCTGCTTGCCTCAGACGTAGCATGTGACCCAGACCAGACCAATCGCAGCCAACATCCCCTCTACCTCCAAAGCAGGCATGTGAGCCAAATGGGAGCTGGGTCTTTTCACTTAACTTTGTGTATGTACATTGGGAGGAAGATGGATTCTTCCCTTCTACCTAAAAGCCTCAACCATGTAGACCTGGAGCAAAAGCAACAGGGCCCCAAGAAATTCCATTTAAACCTTCCGAGAACTACTTTGCCATAAGCCAGCCATGACTTTGAACTACTGGTTACATGAGTCAACATTTTCAAGATGGGTTTTATCACTTGCAACTAAAAGGATTCTGGTTCATACAATATCCAAACTTCATCTGATTTAAGGTTTACCTGATGTTAAAGGAAACCTTCCCAAAACAACTGCATGCTTCCCTACCTCGGTGGAAAAAAAAAACATAGTATACATGAGCTAACCTTTTCTTATTGATCTAGTGATGTACATTGCAACATATGATGTTCTCAAGCACTACTGAATTATCCAGGGACACTTAACTCTTCTCTAAAGAGGTCAATACTGCTTTGGAAAAGATTCCTCTGTTTATCATATTGTAAGAGACACAACACAGCCTGCGTGTGTTGGAGCCAGATGTGAGTTTGTCCTCCCTTGCAGCTGCTGCTGTGTCTACTACCAACAGGTGGATGTTGTTGTTGTGACTGACTACTCAAAGCACGTCCTTTGTCTCACAAGGAACACAACTTCACTCAAGATACAAAACAAACAAAAAAAGATGGCAGGGGTTGGGGTTGGAAGTACATGCTACATATACACAGCCATCCTAACATGGCCTGGACCCCAAGTCAGGCATTCAGAGGGCCTCCTCTGGCCCTCTCCACTTCCTCCATTTCCTCTGTTTCTCTCTAAACAGCATGCTCTGCCCTCTTGCCACTGTCCTACCAAATGACATCCCCTATTGCATGCATCCTCTAATGGCCACCCTCTTCTCTGGGTTTTGAATTGCCTTTCTCAACTTCCCAAGCATAAGTTCTTGGAAGAAAGATCTGACCTAGCTCTTATTTTTGAGCTAGTGCACCCCATGTCAGTGTCAACCAAGGTCAGCTGATAGATGGCTATCTGTCTCTGGGGTGTGTGTCCACTCCTGGGGCACAACTAATGGTAGCCAAAGAGAAGTCTTTTTCATTAACTTATTCATTATCCATTTAACATTTACACGGAACTTAGCAGAAGCAAGGCAGACACTCTTCTAAGTGCTTAACAAATACTCATGAATTTAATACTCTTAATAAACCAATGAGGTAGGTACAATTAAGCCACTATAAAGATGAGGAAATTGAGGCATACAAAAGTAAATAATTTCCCCAAGGTCCATACCCAGTAAGTGAATATGAGCTGAGGTTGTCTAGAGTCAGAATTTATACTCTTAACCACTATGCCATGGAAAAAATTCATAATCAGTTAGGACTGCAAGGGGCCAGGCAATCACATATTCTGAAATGAGTCAAGAGCATATTGATCCATTCATTTACTCAAATTTTTTGAGCACCTATTGTGTGCCAGACACTTTCTGGTCTCTAAGGAGACAAGAGGATGAACAAAACGCACAAAGACAGTGCCCTGAAGGAGTTTACATTCTAATCGTATTAAGATTACCCTGCACATCTTTATTGGATATATAACACATTTAATGTTCTTTAAATATATACTTTTATTATTTCATGGTCTTTATACAGCCATATTATAAGGTACACATTCGGTTGACTTTATGAATAATAACAAACTGAATAAATAACAATAATAGTTGTTGTTCTCTAACCTGTCAACGTTACATATTCACTCTGCCAAAAACTATACTAAGCATGCATTACTTCATTTGTGCACACATACTCCATGCCTATGTGGCCTACCTAAAATTCAACAGGAGGATATCCATCTCACCCAACCAATCTTAGCACTGTCTAGAGAGCCTGTCTCATCCTCAGTATTTACAGTTAATTTTAAAGACATTCCATTAGTATGCCAGGCATTGTGCTAAAAGCAGTGCATGCTTTACTTCACTTAATATTCATGGCCATCTGAGGTGGGCATCATTATTCCTTTATACAGATGAGGAATCAGCTCAAATACCTAGGAAGTGGCAAAGCCAGTATATAAACTAAGGTCGGCCAGAGCTCCACCAGAGACTATTGGGAAAATATCACTTATTGGTGACAGACATATTATTACAAACTGGTGGGACACGGAACTATCCATTTAGGAGTAAAAAATCTTTGTCTTTCTAATTACTAACATTAGCAGAAACTGTCTAATTAATATTGAGCTTCAGTCTATGCCGACAAACAGAAATTGTCTACTCCATGCCTATAAACTGAATTTCTTTCCCTGGGTTATAAACTCCGATATAAGAACTATTACTCCATCCTCTTATCTGGGTGTTTAAATATCAAGTGCATTTCTTACAGTGACATGAGGAAAAGCAATCAAGAAGTTTGTATTTTCCTCTGAGAAACAAACATAAGGTAAGAACAATTTAAGCTTAAGGACTTCTGTTAGAAGTAAACCAAGGTGAGAGCATCTAGAAATCACTCAACAGCACAAAGTTGATGAAAGAACCCTGCTGCTTAAACATCCTCTTCAAATATTCTTCCAAGTACTTGAATGCCTTGTGACACCCCCAAAATAAGTGCCACCCTCTGGTATCTGTAGCATAGTCACAACCTACCAGTGTCACTACTGTTACTGAAGAAAAAGTCAACAGGCCATTCTTGCCAACCACTGTCCACTACACAATCTGAATGGGGTATCTTGGGAAACTTAAAAGGCATATTTGAAGTATAAGACAATCTAGCTAATAGAACTATCCCATTAAAGAAAAACAAACGTATTAGGAATAAGTATTCTGTTCTTCTAAGCAATCACTCTGGAAGCCCTATACAAATACTTTTGGCCATACCTTGTCATGGAAGATGCCTTCAGAGACTACAGTGTATTTCAAATTAAATCTTTTAAGGGAGGATTTGACTTAAATTCAAATCTCAATTCTCTCAAGAGAATCAGGTATAGCAATCCAGTTATAACCCTTTAAGTCAATAGGGAAAAAACATGACCTTACTAGGCTGCAGTAAACGCCTATGTTTTCAAGAGTAACAGTATCTCTGAAAAATAGATTAAACGTTTAAAGTAACTTCTCTCAGAAAATGATAGTTACTTGGAAGAATAAATTCTGAATAATATCTGTTTTAAAATCTCATTATTTTAATGAACCCACTGCATATTTGTTGGGGAGAAGAGGAAAAACAAGTGAAGTGGCTTCTAATTTTCAAGGTTCCTATCACACACATTTCTAACAGTTCTCCAACTGCAAAAGAATGCATTAGTAGACAAAATTCCATTTGGCCAAATGGCCTATAGCTGAACCAAAGTCACAGGATCTCAATTAAGAGTTGTTATTCTTCAGGGAACAAAACCAGGAACGCTGGTCATCCTTTTGCCTTCCCTTTCCAAGTTTTTCCAAGGAATTTTTTGAAACTGATGTTGATGCCAGAAAAAGAACAACCTCCATTTGCAAGTGGATCAGAAAAACAGAAGCAGGTGGTCAAGTTGCTAAACTGGCAAAGCTTCTGGCCAGCAGCCAGCTGGCCTAAATTCAGTCTTGGCCGAGGTCACCAATGACTCCCCATTGCACAGCTGTGGAGTGTCCAGTCCCACCTTTACAAGAAAATGTTTGTGAAAGACAAGAAAAGACAGAGCCCAGAAAATACATACTTGGTATGTAGTCTGCTCATACCATAATGAACATTAGGAAATCAGCCTATTGAAGTGCTCATGACAAAAATGAAGAACAGCAAAGACACAGATACTCTTGGTGAGGATGGGTCACATATACTCAAGGAATTTAAGATATTAATTATCAAAACTGGTGAACCCTCATTTTTGGTTATCATCCCTTACAGTTCATATTAAATGACTCTGGGCCTTTGTACCAATTGCTGGTTCAAGTACAACCTGAGCTGGTTTAAGTACAACTGAGTAACTTAAGAAATTCAAGTAACCACTCTAGGTCATGATTGTTTCTTCAGGAAAAAAAAAATGAGGTACTATACTAAATAATCTCTAAAATCTCTTTAAGCCTTTTAATTTCATCATTATAAGATTAAAACTTCTTGACTTTCTACTATACCAGCCATTATCTCACCAGCCCCTTCTCATTCTCCATGCCTCGAAATAATAATTGTCCTACACTTTCAAATCTATTTACTTGGATCCATAATACAGTCATGATCATGATTCACCTAAATGAAAATTGGAAACCACATCACTTTTTTGAATTGTTTAATCTACCATACACCATGGTTTCTGGAAGAAAACTACTACTGCTCATGAGTATTTGAAAATATTCTTTCACTTTGGAAATAAAAACGATCTGGTCCTTACTGCTTAAAAAAAAGTGTTAATCAAGTTTTTTAATGTATTTACATCCTAGATCCATCACACCCAATCTGTATATGCTTTCACCTGGAGATATATATTATTTGGAGCTGAATAAGTCAGTCTCTGGAGAAGCAACTCTTCATTTAGGCTAAAATGCCAGCACACATACAAAAAGTTCCTTTATAAACACAGTTAAGCAATACAAGGAATTAAGCAAGGTAAGCTCTCACCATGGCTGATGAGGAGAATAATTCTGAATTCTACTTGCAGCTATATTTCTAAATCACCGGGGTTGGGTGGGGCAAGGAGGAGAGAATCAGGTACGTCTGTTGTTTCAGTTTGGGTCAGAAGTCCATGAAAAATTGCAAGTTAAGCATAGCACAATCCTAAAAAAAACAAAAAACAAAAACAAGACCCTGGGTGGTCCTTTTTAGAAAGAAACACAAACAAAATTTGTTTTATCACAGTCACTCCAAAGCTATATTTTCCAAGCAAAATGGGGAGTACGAAACACAACTTTAAGGGTGACTTTTATACACCAAAATTGAAAGGCCACTTACGAAAGTGCATTTAAATCTTTGAAGGAATAAATTGAGAATTTACAACCCAAATATTAGATCTTTTAAAGGAAGACCCTTGATGGGGAGAGGAATGATTATAAATTATTCTGTGGTTGACTACATGAAGAAATTTTTGAAAACTAACATGCCAATAAACTAAGGGATGTAGAATTAGGCATATGAATATCAATTATTCATTTGTAGACCATACAAGCCTTTCTCTTGAGGCCTCTGAGAAGACGGACTTTTTGCCTCCATTCAAAGCAAAAATCAAGAGGAGCAGAAACTTATTTCTCAGCTGCAAAAATGGTCTGAGCTTATAAGACAGAGCAGAAACAAATTATTTTTATGTTTCACCAGCCTGAATTCAGGGAGCTGACCAGTGCCAGCACTGGGTAAGGCTCACCTACAATAGGCACCCGGTAAAAGCTACATTAATCTGAATAGGTGAGCAACTCAACCAGATACCACAAATACCATTTATACTTCTTCCTGAAGCAGAGTTTCTTAGGATTCTCATGCTGCAGACTTATACAGAACCACTAAAAGTTCAATTATTATAATCTCCACTCCCCCAAGCAAAGCAGACACAGCAAATTACAAGGAGAGAAGAGACTACAAAAAAACAGCAAAGAAAATTATAAGTGATGGTCTGATAATATAACAAGAGACAAAAATGTATAAAAGGCAAGGAAAACATTCAAAAATCACATATATTTAGCTTATTTATTATAGGAGCAAACTACACTCATCTCAATAGCTCCAAAGACATCATTATACTGCAGAACAAGAATTGCTTTTATAATAATGACCTTGATTATTTACACAAAAGGTCAAGCTATCTTCAGAATATTCTAAGGGGGAAAGGATATCTAACATATTTTAGAAAATTTTCTTAAAAATATTTTTAATTAGGGTGGTAAAAGGGAAATCTTAGGTATCCAGAAAACCTGATAAAGTGCTCAAGTAATCTAAGAAATTTTAAAATCAAATGCTCCTCTATGAATTATCATCAAGGTACTGAGATACACAGAAATATTGTCAGCTACTGCCTCAGAGGATAGTATTACACTCAGAAGCAGCACCTTATATACTAAAAAGAGTGTTTCTCTAGTACAATGATTCAGTCAGACATTCTATCTTATAACCACTCCATGCATTGAAAATGTGACTTGTCCATGTGAAAAATCTGTACAGTCACAGCACACACACACACATACACACACACACACACACAGCTGAACTGACAAGAATGTAGATTGGATCCACTTCCACTAACACCAACAACTCACTCTCTAGGGCATGGTAAACACTTACAATCTAAATGTTAGAAAAACTTTCATAAACATTCCTGACACTCCTTCACAGATATCTCAGGATCATGCTTCAATAGCATGAGCCTCTGTATTTTCATATCATACTGACAAGGCTGAATAACTCACTTCTGATATTAATTTTCCCTTTAAATGGAAAAATAATTAAACTATTTCCCATAAAGAAATAACTGATGAACACAATTATTACAATCTGGGTCACAGAATAGCCATTAGAAAAAAAGAAACCATGTAAATGATAGTAATGAGAAAGAATGCTATGTCATATTTTATTTCACTAAATATAATCCATGTAAACAAGTGTTTTTCCCTTTTTTATATTTAATGTTTTTCCTATATCTTTAGTATAATATTTGATCCATGGAAAATTACATCACATTAAATAGGTGTAAGTTATAAAGCATAATAATAAAATGCAACACAATGAATTGACCCACACAATCCAGGAGCTAGAGCATTACAAAAGCCTGCATCCTTCTAGGTACATCCCTCCCCATCCCATCTCCCTTGCCCCTAGATGATTTCTTCACATCCACATGGAAGTGTCCTCCATTATTATTATACAGTTGAGAAACATACTCCCAATTATCTCAAATGACTCTTCTGCTGCCTCATCAATTTGCTAGGACTGCCATAACAAAATACCAAGAGTGGGTAGCACATCCTCCTTCTGGAGGCTAGAAGTCCAAGATCAAGGCATTGGAAGGGTTGGTTTCCTTTGAGGCCTCTCTCTCCTTGATTTGTAGATGGTCCACCCTCTTGCTGTGTCTTCACCTGGATGTCCCTCTGTATGCACACACCACTGGTAACTCTTTGTGTGCCCAAATTTCCTCTCTTTAAAAGGCACTAGTCAAATCAGACTAGGGCCCAACTAAAAGTCTCATTTTAACGTACTGACCCCTTTAACGGCCCTGGCTCTAAATGAAGTCACATTCCAAGGTACTCAGAGCAAGGGCGTCAGTATGAATTTCAGGGGCGGGGGGACAACCTAGTTCAGTCCACAGCACTGTATGAATGAAATTTAAACCAAACATTTCAGTACATTTCCAGTCTGTGAATTTGGGGATTCTTTACAGAGATTTAAGGAAATTTCCTCCATCTAGAAAGCCTAACATCTTCTTGGCCAAACAGAAGAAATGCCCACAAAAAAAAGAGAAACACTCTTAGAAAAAAAAAAGCCAGAGGTTGCACCTCTTCTTTGTGGGCTCATGTTAATGCACCAGGCTCTCTCTTAGGTTCTGGTAGTAGTTCCATGGAAGAAAAGAATTTTGACCCAGTCTCTGAGAGGACATGTCCTCTGTCTAGTGCAAAGTGAACCATTAGAAGCACCTGATTTCAGATAAGGTCCAGGTAATCTCCATTTCCAGTGTATGAAGAGAACAAGTGACTTTTCATACCCACTCACTGCCAGTGTTAAACACAAAGGGTAAAAATCAGGGCAACTGAGACTTCCGGGAAGACGGCGGCATGAGCAGGGCGGCAGAAATCTCCTCCCAACACTATATTTCTCTAAGAAAATACAGCAAATACAACTATTCCTAAAAGAGAGACCAGAATACACAGGAAAGCGCACAGCGTGCAGCTACACCCGAGATGACTCGGCACCCCAAGAGGCGGTCTTAAAAGAGCCCAGCTGACATACGTGGCAACTACCAGTGACCACTTCTATAGCAATGAAAAGACACAGGAATATGGTCCAGACTAAAATCAACCAGACAACCCCAGAGAGGCATCCTAAAGGGACGGAAATGCACAGTCTTCCTGAAAAAGAATTCAGAATAAAAGTCCTAAACATGCTGATGGACCTACAGAGAAATGTGCAAGAGCTGAGGGAGAAAGTGAGGGAAGTGAGGAAAGACAATGCAGAAATTAGACAAGCGATCGACGGGCTTAACAGCAGACTGGATGAGATGCAAGAGACTGTTAATGGAATAGAAATTAGAGAACAGGAATACAGAGAAGCTGAGGCAGAGAGAGATAAAAGGATTTCTAGGAATGAAAGAATATTAAGAGAACTGTGTGACCAATCCAAACAGAACAATATTCGCATTATAGGAGTACCAGAGGACGAAGAGAGAGAAAAAGGGATACAAATTGTCCTTGAAGAAATAATTGCTGAAAACTTTCCCTCGCTGGAGAAGGAAGTGCTCTCACAGTCCATGAAAGCCCACAGATCTCCCAACACAAGGGACCCAAGGAAGACAACACTAAGACACATAACAATAAAGATGGCAAAGATCAAAGATAAAGACAGAGTATTAAAGGCAGCTAGAGAGAGAAAAAAGACCACGTACAAAGGAAAACCCATCAGACTATCATCAGACTTCTCAACAGAAACCTTACAGGCCAGAAGAGAATGGCATGATATATTTAACGCAATGAAACAGAAGAGCCTCGAACCAAGAATACTGGATCCAGAACGATTATCATTTAAATTTGATGGAGGGATTAAACAATTTCCAGACAAACGAAAGTTGAGAGAGTTTGCCTCTCATAAACCACCACTACAGGATATCTTAAACGGACTGTTCTAGAGGGAAGCACCCCTAAGGCTAAAAAGATGTCACCAGAGAAAATAAAATCATAGCAAAGAAAGCAGACCATCCAAATACTAACTAAAGGCAAAGAATAAAACACCTAGTATAGAAAGAATTGAGGAGGAAGAATAAGAAGGGAGAGAAACAAAGAAACATCAGACGGTGTTTACAATAACTTAACAAGAAAGTTAAGTTAGATTGTTAGATAGTAAAGAAGCAACCCTTGAAACTTTGGTAACCACGAATCTAAAGCCAGCAATGGCATTAAGTACATATCTATCCATAATCACCCTAAATGTAAATGGACTGAATGCACCAATCAAAAGATACAGAGTAACAGAATGGATAAAAAAGCAAGACTCATCTATATGCTGCTTACAAGAGACTCACCTCAAACCCAAAGATATACACAGACTGAAAGTGAAGGGATGGAAAAAGATATTTCATGCAAACAACAAGGAGAAAAAAGCAGGTGTTGCAGTACTTGTATCAGACAAAATAGACTTCAAAACGAAGAAAGTAGCAAGAGATAAAGAAGGACATTACATAATGATAAAGGGGTCAGTCCAACAAGAAGATATAACCATTATAAATATATATGCACCCAACACAGGAGCGCCAGCATATGTGAAACAAATACTAACAGAATTAAAGGAGGAAATAGATAGCAATGCATTCATTTTAGGAAACTTCAACACACAACTCACTCCAAAGGACAGATCAACCAGACAGAAAATAAGTAAAGACACAGAGGCACTGAACAACACACTAGAACAGATGGACTTAACAGATATCTACAGAAGTCTGCACCCAAAAGCAACAGGATACACATTCTTCTCAAGTGCACTTAGAACATTTTCCAGAATAGACCACATACTAGGCCAGAAAAAAGAACCTCAGTAATTTCAAAATATTGAAATCCTACCAGCCAACTTCTCAGATCACAAGGTATAAAACTAGAAATAAATTTTAGAAAAAAATCAAAAAGGCTCACAAATACATGGAGACTTAACAACATTCTCCTAATTAATCAATGGGTTAACGACCAAATCAAAACAGAAATCAAAGAATATATGGAGACTAATGACAACAACAACACAAAGCCACAACTTCTGTGGGACACAGCAAAGGCAGTTCTTAGAGGAAAGTATATTGCAATCCAGGCCTATTTAAAGAAGGAAGAACATTGCCAAATGAATAGTCCAAACGCACAATTACTGAAATTGGAAAAAGAAGAACAAATGAGGCCCCAAGTCACCAGAAGGAGGGACATAATAAAGATCAGAGAAGAAATAAATAAAATTGAGAAGAATAAAACAATAGAAAAAATCAATAAAACCAAGAGCTGGTTCTTTGAAAAAATAAACAAAATAGATAAACCCCTAGCCAGACTCATTAAGAGAAAAAGAGAATCTACACACATAAACACAATCAGAAATGAGAAAGGAAAAATCACGACGGACCCCACAGAAATACAAAGAATCATAAGAGAATATTATGAGAATCTATATGCTAACAAGCTGGAAAACAGAGAAGAAATGGACAACTTCTTAGAAAAATACAACCTTCCAAGACTGACCAAGCAAGAAACAGAAAAACTAAACAGACCAATCACCAGTGACGAAATTGAATCGGTAATCAAAAAACTACCGAAGAACAAAACCCCCAGACCTGACGGATTCACCTCTGAATTCTACCAGACATATAGAGAAGAAATAACACCGATTCTCCTTAAAGTTTTCCAAAAAATAGAAGAGGAGGGAATACTTCCAAACTCATTGTATGAAGCCAGCATCACTCTAATACAAAAACCGGGCAAAGACCTCACCAAAAAAGAAAATTACAGACCAATATCCCTGATGAACGTAGATGCAAAAATACTCAACAAAATATTAGCAAACCGAATTCAAAAATACATCAAGAGGATCATACACCATGATCAAGTGGGATTCATCCCAGGGATGCAAGGCTGGTACAACAGTCGAAAATCCATCAACATCATCCACCACATCAACAAAAAGAAGAACAAAAACCACATGATCATCTCCATAGATGCTGAAAAAGCATTTGACAAAATTCAGCATCCATTCCTGATTAAAACTCTCAACAAAATGGGTATAGATGGCAAGTACCTCAACATCATAAAGGCCTATATATGACAAACCCACAGCTAACATCATACTTAACAGCAAGAACCTGAAAGCTTTTCATCTAAGATCGGGAACAAGACAGGGATGCCCACTCTCTCCACTGTTATTCAACATAGTACTGGAGGTCCTAGCCACAGCAATCAGACAAAACAAAGACATACAAGGCATCCAGATTGGTAAAGAAGAAGTCAAATTGTCACTATTTGCAGATGACATGGTATTGTACATAAAAAACCCTAAAGACTCCACCCCAAAACTACTAGAACTAATATCTGAATTCAGCAAAGTTGCAGGATACAAAATTAACACCCAGAAATCTGTTGCTTTCCTATACACTAACGATGAACTAACAGAAAGAGAAATCAGAAAATCAATTCCATTCACAATTACATCAAAAAGAATAAAATACCTAGGAATAAACCTAACGAAGGAAGTGAAAGACCTGTACTCTGAAAACTACAAGACACTCCTAAGAGAAATTAAAGAGGACACTAACAAATGGAAATGCATCCCATGCTCTTGGCTAGGAAGAATAAATATTGTCAAAATGGCTATACTACCTAAAGCAATCTACAGATTCAATGCAATCCCTATCAAACTACCAAAAGCTTTCTTCAATGAACTGGAACAAATAATTCTAAAATTCATATGGAACCACAAAAGACCCCGAATAGCCAAAGCAATCCTGAGAAGGAGGAATAAAACAGGGGGAATTACGCTCCCTGACTTCAAGCTCTACTACAAAGCCACAGTAATCAAGACAATTTGGTATTGGCACAAAAACAGACCCACAGACCAGTGGAACAGAAAAGAAAATCCAAACATTAACCCAAAAATATACAGTCAATTAATATTTGATAAAGAAGCCTTGGATATACAATGGGGAGGTGACAGCCTCTTCAGCAGCTGGTGTTGGAAAAACTGGACCAGCTACATGTAAGAGAATGAAACTGGACTACTGTCTAGCCCCATACACAAAGGTAAACTCAAGGTGGATCAAAGAGCTGAATGTAAGTCATGAAACCATAAAACTCTTAGAAAAAACATAGGCAAAAATCTCTTGGACATAAACATGAATGACTTCTTCATGAACATATCTCCCCAGGCAAGGGAAACAAAAGCAAAAATGAACAAGTGGGACTATATCAAGCTGAAAAGCTTCTGTACAGCATAGGACACCATCAGTAGAACAAAAAGATATCCTACAGTATGGGAGAATATATTCATAAATGACCTATCTGATAAAGGTTTGACATACGAAATATATAAAGAACTCATGCACCTTAACAAACAAAAAAAAGCAAATAATCCAATTAAGAAATGGGCCGAGGACATGAATAGACACTTCTCTAAAGAAGAAATTCAGATGGCCAACAGGCACATGAAAAGATGCTCCACATCACTAATCATCAGAGAAATGCAGATTAAAACCACAATGAGATATCACCTCACACCAGTGAGGATGGCCAACATCCAAAACACAAACAACAACAAATGTTGGCGAGGATGTGGAGAAAAGGGAACCCTCCTACACTGCTGGTGGTACTGCAAATTAGTTCAACCATTGTGGAAAGCAGTATGGAGGTTCCTCAAAAAACTCAAAATAGAAATACCATTTGACCCAGGAATTCCACTCCTAGGAATTTACCCTAAGACTGAAGCAGCCCAGTTTGAAAAAGACAGATGCACCCCTATGTTTATCGCAGCACTATTTACAATAGCCAAGAAATGGAAGCAACCTAAGTGTCCATCAGTAGATGAATGGATAAAGAAGATGTGGTACATATACACAATGGAATATTATTCAGCCATAAGAAGAAAACAAATCCTACCATTTGCAACAACATGGATGGAGCTAGAGGGTATTATGCTCAGTGAAATAAGCCAAGCCGAAAAAGACAAGTATCAAATGATTTCACTCATATGTGGAGTATAAGAACAAAGAAAAAATACTGAAGGAACAAAACAGCAGACTCACAGAACCCAAGAACAGACTAATAGTTACCAAAGAGAAAGGGACTGGGGAAGATGTAATGTTGGGGGGGCACGGGGAGGGCTGTAAACTCAGAGAAGACAAGTAGTGATTCTATAGCATCTCACTACGCTGATGGACAGTGAATGTAATGAGATTGGTGGGGGGGACCTGATGAAGGGGTAGTTTAATAACCATAATATTGCACATGTAATTGTAGATTAATGATACCAAAATAAATTTTATAAAAAAAAATCAGGGCAATTGCTCCCTCCAAAGCCAGACTACACTGATTACATAAAATTACAGTAATTCACATTTTTCAAGTGTTCCTCTTCTGTAATAGAGATAAGTTCATTAGCTAGCAATCTATTGGTAAATGGAAAAAAAACATAATACCAAATGGTAAATATTATATGATCACGTTATAAGAATACATCAACTATATAAATAAAAAATGTAAAGACACAAAGAGTCTTTGTGTTAAACAATAACTGCAGGGTTATTTTTGGTAGCAGGACTATAGATAGACTTTGATCCTTTTTCTTTACACTTTCTGATATTTCTACATTTTCAACCATGAAGTGTTAAATCTTATTTTCTACTACATAAATGCACATGTAAAAATGACAGACTGTTGTCCTGAATGACCCCCACCGGTAGACCCTACCCCAAAGGACACTCTCAAATACGAACAAAACCTGGAAACTTGAAAGAACTTAATTACCTCCTGTGAGCCCTTCATGACAACCAGTCTGATCGCATGGACATTTATCATTTCACTGATACCAAAGACATCTGGCATGTCAGCAGCTCAAAGGCCAACCAATGATCACCCAGAATCCAATGTAATCCCTCTGACATTCTATACATTTGCTTGATTAATTTAGTGTCAGGTTTTTGCAGGCATTCTGTCCAGAAATCAGGAAGGAAACAAACTGCTAAAAAGCATGATCTCCCTTGTGCACTAGGTGAGAAAGAAACAGGAAAAGGATGAAGCCCCCCTCACCTGCCAATTTATAATTACTTTTCCATGTTTCAACACAACCATTTCAACTCCAGGGAAGGAGGGAACTGTCACTTCCAGACAATAGCCCTTGCTGTACTAGATTATTTTCCATTGTCTCTTTCTAAAGACTTAGTGGTGAGGCAGCTGTTTTGTAGGCACCAGGTCCTCTTTTAGTTCCCTAAGGAATCATTTTCTAAAAAGATTAATAACAGAGCCAAACACAAGTGGCTTTGAAGCCTGCACTGTGCTTTTAAAGGCAGTCAGCAGTTAGTTCAAAAGGGTTCCACTGGGATCAAATCTGGCTTTCCAAATAGTTATTAGTTGGGCAATATTTAGGAATCACCTGCTCCCAGACGGTACTACACACTCTGAATACACCAAACGAACCTGCTGGAGACCCTGGTCATGGCTACACCAGCTGCAAGAGAGCTTAGAAACACCCAAGGGCAGGTGCTGGCCCAGCAAAACCCACACCAAGACATTTTACTGGCAAATCCAAGTGCGAAATGGCCCCTGAGAAAGGCTACCAATGCAGTATTATGGTCCGACAATGCAGCAACCAAAGTAAGTCAAAAGAGTACACAGGCCATCTGTGCAGCCTGCTAACAGGGGACCGGCCTCCAGCAGCAGTCCCCAGCGGGGGTCCCACAAGGATGCCTCAGAGCAGACTGCTCTGGCCCTCCCAATGCAGGCTTTCCTACCTCGGCTTTCCCTCACTTCCTCTCTGCTGTGCCCAGACCAGCATTCGCCTCTGCCTTGGCCTGGCAGAGATGGTTTGAACCATGGCCCAGGACCACACCATCTACCAACTCCCACCCCTGACCTCCTAAAGACCTTCAAGTTTTTGGTTGACTGTTGAGAGCCTGTGGTATCCTCTCAGATGTTAGTACACAGCCTGAAATGATGACTATCATCTGAAAACAGAATTGTTCACACACTGTGAATAAAGTGAAGGTTCCTGTGGCCAGGATCCACACCTGGCCCTGGTTGGCTAGCTCACTACACACGTGTGGGCAATGCGTTGTTACTGACGCTATATAAAGAGCTCCGCCCAGTGCTCAGGGTGACACAGTGGCATGGCTGCAAGGCCGCAGGAGAGCAAAGACAAGACTGGAGTGGTGGCAGCACTGAGGACAGACCGAGATGGCTGCGGGGGCAGAGAGGCCCAGAGGCAGAGACTGGCTTGCTGCATGCAGACTTGTTCTGAGTGGACCAGATTCTAGTGCTTGACCTGCCACTGTGGGAATTAAGTTGGGTATAAACCCTTTCACTCCAAGAACGTTCCATTGTCATTCCTCAGTCTCACTGAATCCATAATAAACTTGCCTGGGGCTGAAAGCCATTGGCAAGACACACACATACAACACAGTCTGGAAAAGACTGCCATTACCCTTGAAACATACAGTCTCTTCTAGTTAGATCTTTTCTCTCCCAGTGGCTTTAACAACTCAGAAGCTCATCTATCTCAATGCTCAATTTAATGGTCAGCTACTGACATTCCATCATGGAAAGGCAACTTACACAAAATGAGAAGCTCACTGATTTTTACCGTTCTCTAGCAAAGGGAACCAAAATTCTTCTCCTTACCATCACACCTGAACAATTACACCCACAACCCCCACATATACACACCCCATTTATATATGAAAGAAATCATGACTACAGAGAATAAAGGCAGCTTTTAAATAATACTAATTATTATTATTACTATTAGCAGTTGATTAAAAGTTCTCATCACCACCTTAGGACAGGAGATCATGTGATCCAAAGGGCTCCAGAAACCTCCTGATTTCAGGGCTCTCTGTCACTCCCATATTGTATTCCTGGATGGCTGGTACCTAGTTCTCAACTGATGATACCTTATGTTAATGTTTTCCAAAGTGTTCTTGCCTGCATGCCTACTATAATAATTGTAGCAACTATTTTTCCTTTTATACATGTTTAAGTCAACATCTAAATTTTTTCATCTCAAGTTTAAATGGTTATTAAGAACCTAACTTCCAAGGCACCATATTATGACATTTGAAAATTAAACTATAACATGATTCTCTAAAATGTAATCAACTGGATCAAAACACCAGAGCTATTCACTATCTACCATTACACCTTAAAAAAAAAAGCTGAAAAAGCTCTTATGTAATAGAAATTTTACATTGTTCTTTATTCTCTTTGAATCTGCATTTCTATTCTAGTTTCCCCACAGAAATTTAACTTAATGTAAAATATTTGTTTGAAAAGTTTTACTAATCATTCTACCATACTAAGTATAAGTGTACTGCAACTTAAGTATACTATAAGCATAAATAATATATATGCATAATTTACAGAAAAATGTTATGTATATGTAAATATCTATGGTCACAGGAAACTTTAAAAATTTACATATAAATAAAAATAAGATCCTGACCACAGGATCTTTTTAAATTATATACATAAAAACATAAATGTGAAATTTTAAGTTTCCTATGACCATGAGACTCTCATTATTTTTTTCATCTGGATTGACTTACATTAGTTATTAGTTGTATACAACTGATAAAAGCATATTATATATTTATAAATGATTGTTAAAAATTAGTTTTTTAGAAATGCACCACTTGAGACAAATCACTTTTTCCAATTAAATCTTGCATTCATAGATGAATATTGCTAGAATGAGACAAAATTTAGCATCAATTTTTTTCCTATATGCCCCTCCTCATTTATTAATCTAAAGCCTGAGAAAACTTGCACACACAAATAACTACACGGAAATTTAAATTTGTTGTAATCATTTGCCTTAATAGTTTGAATTCCTTCTGGGACATATGCCAAAAACAATCTTGGGGTGATCTATCATCAAAATTACTTTTAATGATCAAGTGACAACTCAATTAAGTCGTCTTTCAATTTGTGGAAAATAAAGAACTGAATGCCACCTGAATTGCAGAAGTATTTGTTATCCTGTCATCGGAGTCATTAATTTTCATCAACACCAACACCACTATTTTAATCATCCCTTTGTTTAGAGCCTAGGAGTTTTTCTCCCACAGGGTCTAAAGAACACCCTATAAAATGAGGCACACATGGAAGACTGGCCTTTCTCTTGGCAAGTAGCAGAAGATCTAATGGGAAAGAGGTGGTGAGAAAAGAGACTCCAGGTACAAAACAAAGAATATATATGGAGTTGAAACCTGGAAATAGATTCTGTGAAATCCACTCATACCCCTCACCACCACTACAACCTCACACGCATCAGAAGTCTATGGGTCTGTGAATCCCTGTCTGAAGATCTCCACTTGACCCCACAGTGTTCTATTTGGTCCCGACTCCAAAGACAGCATGAGGCTGGGAGCTTGGTTTTCCCTCCCACAGTAAGGCCGTCTACCTGCACGACTGCTCATTTTTCCTTCAACAACACAAAACTTCTAATGGCTCAATTTGTTGTCACTAAATACTGTACTGAAAAAAATCTCTTACATACAGTGACTTTATTTGGCTTCTCCAGAATCAAAACAGAACAATCTGTATTTTACACAAACCTGCCAATTACGGTATTCTAATTACAGCAATCTTTACCCCCCAGAGTCTTCTAACAGCGAAGTCCTGCAGAACGTGGAAACTGATTCATTATAGGAAGCTCTCCTGAGTACCTACTTCTTTTAACCAAGTGCATTTCCCCTGAGAGCACTGTATACAGTGTTGAGATAACACAGGAGATAAAAACAAGTTTGGTGGTGGTTGTTATTTGTATTTATTTTTTAATGAAATCACTGCAAGGATGTTAATCATCTAGATATAAGCAGGCTTACATACCAGTTTAAATTAAGATCTTGTGTAAGATCATTCTTTTGGCACAAGTTGCCCTAAGTTAGAGGGATAGTGAGGTGGGATGTGGGTAGGAGGGCAAATAATTCTCCTGCCAACCAACTTCCAGTTCCAGTCATCACTTGTCTAACAAGTGAACTCCAGGAGACACAATCACAACTAGACCCAGTATTTAGGCAGAAAAACTGGGAATCTGCATTGTCCCTGCAAAGTGGTGCCTGTCCTGCTCTTACAGATGTCAGGCACAATCAGTATAGGCTGATGAATTTCTTAAGAGTTTATGCTCCACAATCAGACAGCCTGTGTATAAAGTGAGGTATCATCTCTTACCACACCTGTGCGACCCTGAGCAGGTAACTTTTCTAAACCTTAGACAGCTCTTCTGAAATAGAGGAATGATTAATAACAGCACCTGCCTAACAAGATTACTGTGAGAAGCAGACAAGCTAATATGCATTTAAAAGCACTTAACTGGTGCTGACCAACAGAACTGCTCATTTAATAGCAGCTATTATTGTTCAACAAAATATATTCTCACACATTTGTGAACCAATTTCTTTGAAAGTGAATTAGTAGATGATAAGTCAAATGTAATAAGGGAATATTGATTTTTTTTCCACAAAAACTTGAAATAAGCCCTTTAGGAGGTTAAAAAAAGAAGCACCCTGTTGAGGGAATCTAGATCTCTATCATCACAGCATTAGGTGTGCTTACAGGACAGGACACCAGCTTTGCAGAAATGCTGTTCTTCGTGCTAGAGATGCCATGCACACCATGGGGCATGACTAGCCCCAGCCATCCTCTGCCTAGTGCAAGTTGCACATGTGCATGCATACACACAACACATCCTAGGACACTCGGAGTAAAATGGCTTAATCCAATAAGCAAATTGTTTTAAGTACTCAATATCAGGATTAAGAGAATTCCAAAATGCTTATCAACACCAGAAGCACTCTCCCATACCCTAAGAGCTCTGAAGGCAATGTCTGGTCTGGTTTTCCTTCATCACAGTTACAGATGAAACCCAACACAGTGCTCGAGCAGTGCATGCACTGAAAGTAGTAGTGGTCCTGCTGCGGGATGCAAGGCCACACCTACACACTTATGAAGTGAGGCTTATGGTGTTATTTATTTAATTTTTAAATGGTCCTAACACATTCTATAATTTAAATGAATAAAGAGCTTCCCCAGCAGAAAGTCAAGGAGGAAAGAAGATGGGACATCAGCAGAGAGAGAGCTGTGAGAGATAAAATCAATGGAGGTAACATCTGCATCTCCCAGCCGTACCTGTTCAAAGGGCTCATTTTGTAAAACTCTTCAGCTTCTTTGTTTCCAGCCTCTAAGATAAGCCAGGAACAGAAATACCCACCAGAATGAAGCACAGAAACACTAGAAAAAGAGCTGAACTAAGAATATATGGTTTTCTCTCATCGCTTCTCAAGTAGCAGACACACACTGAACAAAAGCATACAATGAGTCCCAGGCTTACAGAGCAGCTGCGTGAACTACAGTGACAAGGACATCACTTGGTTGCTGGTAGCAGCTAGTCAGTTGGAAATGATTGGTTTTGCATGCTTTTAAAAAAGTGATCAATGGGGGAGGAGTTGGGGTCGGTGGGTGCAGTGGGTGAGGGGGATTAAAGAGGCACAAAATCACAATCATAATGTAAGCTGGTCATGGGGATGGAACTGCAGTATGGAGAATATAGTCAATAGTTCTGTAACAGCTTTCTATGTTGACAGGTAGTAACTGCACTAGTTGGGGTGAGGATTTAATAATGCTTGCAACTGTTGAATCACTGTGTTGTATATCTGAAACTAAGAGAACATTGTATGTCAACTATACTTCAATAAAAAATAAATTTTCTAAAAAGTGATCCAAAAAATAAAAAATAGTTTTTCTATCCATCATCCATCACACTTCCCTCCAAACCGCTTCTTCATCCTCAGCTCACACCCAGAGAGCTCACATGCAGAATACATGTGCATATACAGCAGACTGTCAAATTAGAGGCTTTTGTAATAAAGATCTCACTATGCTGTAACCAATCCAAGAAATCAGGATAATATCCATTCCAGAGGTTACCTGAAAAATGCAGCAACTTCAGACATGAAATGAACCTATAATGATAAAAAGAATGAACATTTTTAAAAATTGTCTTTGAGGTTAGCCAACTCCCCAAAAGTTATGATAAGAAGTGCTCAATCAGGACACTTATTTAAGAATAGAAATAGACATGAAAGTGACTACAGGAACAAACTTTCTAAGTGAACTCTCTAGAAATACTGCCTTATAGACAACAAGTAATACGATGTTAATGAATCATTATTTGTTAGGAGTTTCAGCAAAATTCCCCAAAGAGTTTTTTAAACCTAGATACGTGCATACCAAACCCCAAGGTAAATTAAAGATTCTTGGCACTCAAAGATCCCCTTCAAGGAGAACACAGCTACTTCAAAAGGAAGTTTTTCCAGAAGCACTACACAATTTTTAACTGATACATAAAGTCACCTCAAAACCCTTTCTTCCACACCCTACAAAAATTTAGCTTAATTAGAAATACGGAAATAAAACTAGCAGTTCTACTCTCACGATTTAGGAGATTAGGACAGTGTTGTTGAAAACCTTCAAAATCAGGCATATAACAGTAAAACAGGCACCTGAAATGTGTGATGAATATTAAATTCACCTGTGCATCACTTTAGTATAAATAAGCATAAACACTTTTCAGTTGAGACCCTTCTATTATATGAACTTCTAGCATGATGTTAGTAAACTGACAAGTTGTCAATTCCGTTTTGTGAGAATGCGGCACAATATCAGTTCTAAATCAGTTCTGTAGTAACAGTAAGTCCAAAGGCCTACACTAGAACATGACTAGAAAACAAAATTCCAAAGTAAAAATCAAAACTCAATAGCTTCAAGTCAACCACTGAGCAGCTGTCAGTGCCATGTACCCAGGGTCCATTGTGCAGACAACTGCCATGGTTGGGCAATGACGGAACAGAGCAAGGAGCCAGCACCCCTCAGCCTGCAACTCCCTGGTGCCTGAAAAACCTTCTGGAGAACCTTGCCCAACCAAACCACCCCACATGCATGCAGAGGACCAGAGACCTCGGCAAAAGGAGGCACAGCACTCCAGATACATAAAAATCCCATCTCCCCTTATCAAACAGCCTTTTACTCCACACAACACATCTAGGATCAGCCAGGCAACTCAGATGGAAATACTGCTCTTCCAGAATTGAAAGCGTGCGTGGCTCCTGTGGAGCCAAAGCACTCTGAGGCGGAATCCGTGGGCACGTGGTTAAATGCACGGGCTTTTCCTTAGAGAACTCTCGGGAAGAACAGCGCCGACAATAAAAGCACAAGCTCGAGTTCCTTCTGATGCTTTCTCAACTCCTTGATGATAGCGTGTAGCTTGCGTGAGGCCTGTCCCAGCCATGGCATCCTTCTGAGCAGCGGGGCTCCCCCACGTGCCACCCCGCACTTCCTGTCTGTGCACTCCTTCCCGACCTTAGAGGGAGGGGCTGGCAGAGCGGGCGGCTTATCTATCAGAGGACAGTAAGTACAGACTCCCCAAGCGTTAATGGCTTGCCCATCTGGGAAGCGTCCACAGGCTGGTGATGGAGTAAAGGCTGTTTTCCTGAAGCTGATAAAAGTGCCTCATGGCAGCTGCATGTTTAGAGAAAAGAATGAGGACATTTCTTAGTAAAATAGGTCGTATCACTTGCTATGTATGCCACATGCACTTAACATTTCTTCTTGAGCAAGTGAATCTTAGCAAGACTGGCTAAGTTAAAAGAAAACCAACTTCCAATGTTGCTGATTTTACCCACCTAGTAAATAAAATATTAGAGATAATACCTTATGTTGGCAAGGTACTGGGGAAACAAGTACATTCTTGGGAGTACAAAATAATACAAGCTGTTGGGAAGATAATTTGTCAAGATCTATAAAAAGTTTAAATGTGCATCCCTTTTAACCCAGCAATTGTAATTCCAGGAATACATTGTACAGAAATGTTCACACATGTTTAATTACATGATTGCATGTATTTGCATATAATATAAACACAAACATTTTTGAGGCGGCACTGTTGGAATAACATGACATCAGAAACCATAAGGAGAGGTGTTTACATAAACCATAGGAACATTCCTTCTGTGGAATAGTATGCAGCTACCAAAAAGAAAGGGCAACTGTTCACACTAGCCAAGATCTGGAAACAACCTGAATGTCCTTCAAGGGACAAATGGATAAAGAAAATGTGGCATATACATACAATGGAATATTATCCAGGCTTAAAAAATAAAAAAGGAAATCTTGCCATTTGTGACAACATGGATAGACTTAGGAGACATTATGCTAAGTGAAATAAGCTACACACAGAAAGACAAATACTGCAAGATGTCACTTACATATGGAATCTAAAGTAGTCAAACACACAGAGCAAAGAGTAGAATGTGGTTGCCAAAGATTTTAAAAAAAAGAAAGAAGATGGTAATAGGAAGCAGGATTACAGTGTTGAAATGGATGGGACAGTAGATGTGTTTATATCTCACTGGTATAAAGAAAAAACTTAATGTGCATGTATAATCTACTGTGTTAACACATCTGCAGTAGAGCCTGGGTACATTTACCCAAAGGGCTCACAGTGAACCAAGAGAGGGCTGCCCCTAGGATGAGAATTTAAGGAGCATGCAATTGTCACATATCACTAACTTTTTGCACCTTTTGAATTCTATACCATATGATGTCAAGTATAGTTAAGAGGGCGCATTCTGGAGCTATGCCACTTGGCCTCAAATACTGATTTTACATCCTTCCCTGCATGATCTTGTAGACAAGTGACCTGATCTCTGTGCCCATTTCTTGGGCTGAAATATGATATGTATATCCCATAGTTTTGTTGTGATATGTGCAAAGGATTTAGAGCAATGCCGACACTCCGTAAGCCTCAAATTTAAGTATTATGGTTTGTTATTACATATAATTTCTCAAATAAATAAATTTTTTAAATACTTGTTTTTAAAAGACATCCATATTTATGATGTACTGATATGGAAAGATACAATGTTAAAAGTTGCAGAACTTACATAATGGGATCACATTTTTAAAAATACACACACCAACAGAACAGAAAAGGCCCTGAGAGGTGCTACCCCAAAGCATTAGCAATAATTTATAAACAGGAGAATGGGAAAGAGGTGAAAGGAGACTTCAGATTCATATTCTACATCCTGCCGTACTATCTGAATTTTTAATCACAAGCATATATAGGCTGTATGCGTGTGAGAGAAAATCTGACAAGAGCTCACAGACCACCAAAGCCTCATTTCACTAAGGAAATGAAAAGACCAGATAAAGTAATAAGTAAAACCCCTTTCATGCAGGTCAAATCAGTGTCAACTTTACTACCAATCAACCCAACACGGAGGGACATTGCTGGGGGTACAAACATTCAGCTCACTACCAAGGCATGGCATCCAAAAACTAGCACAGTAGACACAGAACACAATGAGGACACAATGGTGCCCTCTGGAGTTGTGCAACAAACAGGGAGGTCACTGGACTATACAATGCCCTTGTTGAAATGAGCAAAAGGAACTGCTTGGGTCCCAGCACAGCTGGCTGGGCCCAGTGGAGATCCGGCTGGCCTTTAGCCACCACTTGCTCCCTTTATGCAGTACATAAACCACATCACTGTACAAAGAACCCAGCTAACACTCACCTACACAGACCTTAGGTCACAAATATACAGGCCTCCCACATGGCCACTAACCTCACAGACCTCACAAGAGAAGGCAGCCTCTCTACAGAGAGTGGATCCCAGTGGACAGGAGAGAATAAGCCAGGCCAGCCAAATACCTTCTCTCAAACTAGCCAGCCAACTACCAGCCAAAGGAGGGAAAGAAGGCAGGAGAGAGGTAGGAAGAGAAGGGGCAGAGAAAGGGCAGACTGTTTCTTTAATGGAGTTCCTCCACTTGGAGACAGGAGGAGCGTTAGATGTTTCCTCTTAACAGAGATACTGTCAACATAGGTATTAACTAGAATTTTACAAGGCAGAATAGCAATAAAACATGCAAGCCAGAAAGAGCAAAAGACATTAATGGAAAAGGCTTTCCAGACCCTACTGATGGCCTACAATCCATGAGGCCTTGGATTTTTGTGTCTTAATTAAAAGGGATAATCATGCTCACCTCCTTGTTACCTTATTGAATTATGTCTACTCATGTTCCTCAAACAGGACACCATAGGCATTTGGGATGGAAAAGCCCTTCCTTCTGAAAGCCATGTAGCATTTCTGGCCGTGTCCAGTGAATGCCACTAGGGCTTCCCAATCACTCTACTCGTCAAAAACAACACATTTCCAACCACTCCGGGAGTTGAGAGTGAAGGGTGGGTTGTTCAACTAGGTCAAGAAGCACCGATCCCAAAATGGAATAAGGTAATGCATCAGATACATGTAGCAATATTATGATGGCAATGTTTACAGACATAATCTATGTGCTGCTCCCCCGCCATTCCACACACACTTTAAGGCTTACTTGCCTTTACTTATATTCTGTCTTTATCCAGGGATGTACTCCCCTATTTCTTCCACCTAGCTAATTCCTTCTCAACTCTATCCTCTTCTCCGGGATATTAGATCTTGCATGCCCAGATGTGAGGCTCTTCCTCTGTGCATACCTGCCTCTCCCAGAATCACGATCAGTGATCTCTTCTGTTTTCTCCATGCAATTTTGAGCTCCTTGGAAATCACTGTTCCTTTCTGTACCCACTGCACTGCCTAATGCACATATCTAACACCTGTTTAACAGAGGAATGAATCTGTAAGCTTCCTGAGGTCTGAAAACCCCATCTTGGCCAGCACTGATCCAGCTCCTAGCACAGTGCCTGGCACAAAGGAGGAACTCATACAGGAATCAGAGAATACTGCACAGCTGCAGGTGCCCAAGGGTCCATCACTTGCTAATACATCTGGGCAGATCAACTCTTCCCAGAACCTCCCTCCCCACTCTACAATCAGGGGGCACTATCTGGGGGCACTTCTCCAAGCACTTCCTCCACAGTGCACTGCAGCCCCACCTCACCAGCATACAAGTACGTATTACATACATACAGGGAACACTAATATAGTGCTTTGACTAACTCTAACTGCCTTGAGGGTTAAGTTCAAAATTGTCTTTCATTTTCCTTCCTTTTTCCTTTTGGAGCAAAAGGTACATGCTACTACTATCTTTCTTTTGCCTAGTTCCAGGCAGAAGCATGGCACTGACCCTCCTCATAAATACCCAGTTCTCTGGAGGTCAGCTGGTGACTCCTTTTTGACAGTGGGTCCCTGTTCCTATGGTTATACATCTTGGGCACTGGCTCCCAAAACTGTGAGTCAGGTCTTTCCCATGGGGCTTTAGAAGTCTTTCTGCTCCTTCACAAACACCTGTGTGGCCCTCATACACCCCTAAGGGAGTATGCCAAGGGTCTTGCAGAGGTCTTGAGAGGGGTAATAGATGGTATCACAACCATTTATTTTGATTAGTGCCAGCTTCCAGCTTGAACTTATGGTCATGCATAGGAATTCCTTATTCTTGTGAAGCCTTTTATAATTCACATGGCTTCACAAGAATAAGCTTACCAGATCGTGATAATCACACTATGAATAAGCAAGGCAGACATTATTATCTTGTTTAAGAGCAGGAAACTAAAGCTTGGGGCCCTTCTTATACTTAAAAAAAGAAAAAAAGAAAGAAAAAGAAAAATTCATACAGGGTATAAAAATGACAAAGCATCCATAGGAAACCAGTAATACTGGACTACAGGTAACTGGGACACACAGCATGGCGATGTGGTGGCCAAGGCTGGTCTGGGGAGCACAGCAACCAAGCACAGGCTGCATGCTGGCGTTCTCGACTAATGATGGTGACCATCCATCAGCATCTGGTGTGGTCCACCCCACGGACATGAATATGCACAAGGCATGTGGTAAATGGCCAAAGTTCTGCAGCCACGGAGAAAAAGTATACTGAGGAGCAAAGGGAGACAGTCCTTCAAACAAACAGCTGAGCAGGGCTGTCTGGATCCGCCACATTTTGTTTGCACTCTGCCATCACTTCATTCCCTCTGCCGTAACTGTCTCATCACTGAAATGGAAAGGACCCCCTTTTATCTATCTCACAAGAGGCTAAAAGAATCAAACAGGACAAGTGAGAAAGCAATGTGAATAGCAAGAAGTTCCATACCAGTGGATGGGGTATTGTTATTTTACACATTAACATTAGTACTAAAGTAGAAATGTAAACACAAGAATCCTCTCATTGTGCTTAATGAGACATCCACAGAAAAAAACTGCAGGGAAGTCATGACTCAAGCATTCAGGTCATCGTCTATCAGGCCCAATGAGTTCAAAGGTAGTAGGTGGTCACCCTTAGCAAGTACCTGGGGCAAAAATCACTTTAAATTAAAGACACACTTAGTCTGACCACAATACTTAAATCACATGATGGCGTTTTAAGCTTTCCCTGGTATTGCCACAGGTCCCCTCTAAGGCCCAGCAGGTCTCTACTGTCACACGTTCATTCTATTTTCATTGCCTGCCTTTCCCACATTATGAGTGCACAGTTCTAAACTGCCTTTCCTAAGTGGAATCCAGTCTTTTCTGTATCACCTGACAAATGCCCTCTACCACAGTGGGAAGGGTAAGGGACCTGCCATCGCAATGGGCAGGACCCTGCAGCCGAGGGGAAGGGGCACTTTGGTGGAAGGCCCATCCGCTGCACACTCAGGGCATGGCAGAGAAGGGCTCCCTTCTGAGGAGCACTGATGTTCTGAGCTGGAGGGCTCCACTGGGGCATCATGAGGAGGGGTTCTCAGAAAGGAGCAAAGAGTCGAGGGCCCAACTCAGCACAAAGGTTTCAAAATCACCTGCTGTCCCACCAGTAGCCTTGGCTCTGTGTGCTGCACTTACAACTAAGGGTTATAACTGTGGATTTTGTCAATAACTTGACTTTAGGTAACTGACATCCCCAAGTTGCACACTACCACCACCAACTTAAAACAAAACAAATGAGTAACAGAGACATGCCAGAGAGACACTGGAATAAAGCGGTAAAGGCACTGGGTTTTGGAATGTGACAGCAAATCGCAGCTCCACGACTCATGAGCCTCAGAATCTTGGGCAGGTCCTGTAACATTTCCGTGCCTCACTTTCTCATTTGTAAAACTGGAATAAGAATAGTACCCACATCACGCAGCTGTCGTGAGCACTGAATGAAATGATATGTATATAACCTTGGCATGGTGCCTGACAGATAATAAGGAGTTCAGTAAATGTTTACAAATATAAAAGCAAGATAGTGCTATAATAGTCTATATCATCACAAAATATCATTCCATTAACAATTTGACATCAAATTAACATTAGTACTAAGGTAAAAATGTAAACACAAGAATCCTCTCATTGTGCTTAATGAGACACCCACAGAAAAAAACTGCGGGATTTGGACCTAATGTTCACCAAATGTCATTAACAGTTTTCTCTTGGAAATATTAAAAACACAAAGAATGTCAGTACCCCGTTTAGAGTACTGCAAGAACTCTTACTGGAGGGTGACAGAATTTCAGGGATATATAAAATAAGTTGCTTATTTATTAGAGAAAACAGAAGTCACCCAGCAAAAATGCCATGGCTATCAGGAAGAGATAGGCAGTAAAGGGAGACGGGGTTGGGGGAGGGGGGTATCCCTAATCACACATTTTTGTACCCACACTTATATTTGTTTCTCTGTTTTAAAAAAGTGATTAATATTGATGCCTAGAGAGAATAAAAACAAATATTTTTAAAAGCCAACCATGAGGTAGGTTAGCAATTGCTAGTTACCTTTTTCTTTTAAATCCTGCTTTAAATGTGCAATTGCCTAAATAAATGTTAAGTATACCAAAACACCAAGATATTATAAAACTCGATACCAAAATAATTCGTGTTACAACCATAATTACTTCTATAGTTAGAAAATTATTATCCACATGAGAAAATCCTAGCAAACTGCTTAAATCATCTCCCTTCTGAATGAATCTAGGAGGAACAAAATGAAAATTCAGAGTTCTATCATTTTGATGTCCCCATGCCTAAAAAGACTTTATCTCCATTGATTACCTACATACAAATAATTTCAAATGTCTGCACAATAGACACAATTCCTTGGTTTACGAGATCTTCCATCTACCTCCACCCCATTTTCATTTTCACAGCTGTTTCTGTGGAATGAAAATGAAGGAAAGCTTTCTTCCACTGTTTCATGCCCTCTGCCGCTTTCTGCAAGTCTTTGTCTGCTAGACTCCAGAGAACTACAGCCAGAAAGGAAATGAGATGGGCGAGTGGGGAAAGAAGGGTTTGGTTTCGTTCGCAGAAGCTACCATTTCTCAGGTGGAAAACAAGGGTATCATGCCAGGATGACATTTTGCCTTGTGTCACAATGATTAATAGTCCTAATTTTTTCCAATTAGGGAAGTAATCACAACCAGTCAGTGTAATCTGACCAGTCTTGCACAATGTGGTCTATGAGTGCTATAATTTGATGTGGGATTAGATCTAAAATGATTCTTTTCCTTTTGACAGCTACAAGTAATATATTTACATCCCTAAGCTTTTTCACAACTAAAAAAAGAAAAGAAGCTTTTCAGAAATAATAAGTTGCTTCCGAATCTGACCCCTTTCACCAATTTGTTTTCTTTGAATTCATACAATGTGACTCCAAAATAGACAATGGGGTTTAGTTTATTCATTTGAATAAGTTAACAAGCCTGGTAGTGCCTTAGTAGGGACAGAAGGACTTAAGGGAATAAAGTGGTTTAACATGGTATTTATCAAACACTTGGCACAGTTCACAGAACCAAACTCTACAGGAGTTGCCCAAGAGCTTCCAGATAACACATGAAGCTGAAAAGCAGTAAACCGCCCTGCAGAAGGGGCCACCACAAAGCGTGAACACCCCTATACTTCTCCTTTAGTTGCCTAAACACAGATCAAAACATTTCAGATACAGAATATTGCAGTTCACTGACATCTAGTCAGAGGGCACAAGGAAACACCTAACTTACAATGAAACTGTACAATTTCAAGGAATATTGGAAATCACCTCATCCAACTCTCTCATTTTACAGAGGACCTAAGAAGGCCCTATGAGATAAATGCTTTCATGCAGTTCTTACAGTTGTTGTGAAAGAACCAAAATTAGAACCCCAGGCTCTTGCTTTCACAAGATAAACTTATGTTAGCCCTTTCAAATGGGTACTTTATAGTACGATGGTACCAAACAAATGGTTTTTCAGACATGAATAGCTTTATTGCATCTATAAATGGCGCAAACTGTGCCACACGGCAAATGCACTCTGGAAAATGCAGCAATTTCAGGTCAACTCATACTCCCCAAACCAGAAGCCCTCTCCACCACCACTTAACTCAGAAAGATGTCAGCTCATCAGAACAATTTGGACAGTTAATTTCATAGCCTGTTGTAACAGAAATTTACCTGCAATACTCCAGCCTCATTTCCAGGAATTCTACCAAGTCAGTGGTTTTCAAACTTTGGTTTTCCCCATAAGGTTTTGTTTGTTCCTTTTTTTTAATGAACTCTTAAATAGAACCTCTACATATAAAACCAACAAATGCAACATTTTATCCTAATAAGTTTATTTTATATTTTCAAATCTGTATCTGCTCAGTATCAAGTCAGTGAGAACAATGGCCAGCATTCCTGTTAGCCTGTATCATGTCACTGTGGAAAATAGAAGGCGGGCATCCTTCTTCCCAGAGGAGACATTCCCAAATCCAGCCACCTTGGCAGAGCACAACCCACAGTGCCATCCATGGGGCATGATGGATGGCTTCTAATAAAACATTCTAATGAATAAGGCTGTTCTCAGGAAAACAAAAATTAAAAATGGGAAGCTATAAATGACATTTTGGGCCTATCTCTTCAGCATGCCATATAGCTCTGTATTTTGTTTTGATATTACAGTAGAAAAAACTGTTTCTCACTGAGGGCTAACAGCCTATTTGCTGGCAGTTTTGTTTCCATGTTTTGGTAACAACATGCCTTGCAATCCTGAGGATACTCTTATTCAGAAAACGGAGTGGTAGGAAACTTTTGTTACAAAAGTGAATTACTAAAAAGTTGGGAAAGCACCCCAAACTTACAGGAAGCACTAAAAATGTCTAAGATACAGGGTTAGCCAGATTTTCTACAATTCACCATTACATGGTGGCCAAAGAAAGTGACAAACTGCTGTGTGTGGGCATCTGGTGGCATTTAAATGCAGTCCTGCAGCCATATGGTATCGTACAGACTTCACTTGTAAACACTCCATTAAAAATTTAGACCTGCCTACACTCACTCAAATAAAATTTATTTTCTTTTTATATTATTAATTTACTATAAATTATAATTTATTATGTGGCAAATGTTACGTTAAGAGAGTACAACAGAAAAAAAAATCCAGTCCTGTCTTCAGAGAGTTTAGTGGTCGGTAGTAGATTTCTTCATGAAATAGCATCCATAACTTTCTTGTTTTTATTCTCTATCTGGATTTTTTAGCACCCGTTTTATATGGTCACAGAACAAACAGAACCACATGGCATGTTTCAGAACTGATGTCAGTAATTTCATGTACTCTTAACAAATTCCACCACTTCTCTGACAAATATTTGTCTTCCTCTGGATCGACACTTAACAATGTGGGGAGGCATGCCCCGGCCAGTCTGGATGCTCTCATCTCCTCAAAGCCTGGTTTGTGTATCCTGAACAACCTGGTACAGAAATTTAACAAGAAACTACAACACACTGAAATTAGAGTTTTCTCCCTTCTCCCAGGAACCCGTTTGCTATGGTCTGGATGTTTGCATCCCCCTAAAATTCCTATATTGGAATTTTAATGTCCAATGTCATGGTGATAGGAAGTGGGGCCTTTGGGAAATTCTTAGGACATGGGAGTAGAGCCCACATGGATGGGGTAAATGTTCTTCTAAAAGAGACTCCCACAAAGCTCTCTAGCCCCTTCCACCAAGTAGGGACACAGGGAGAAGTCTGCAATCTGAAAGATGGTCTCACCAGAACCTGACCATGCTGGCACCCTGATCTTAGACACCCAGGCTCTGGGACTGTGAAAAATAAACTTCTGTTGTTTATTTATAAGCTACCTAGTCTGTGGTATTTTGTTACAACAGCCCAAACAGACTAAGACACCATTCATTCTTTGATTCACCACTTACTGAGCCTACCAGAAGCTAGCTCTGTATTACCCTCTAGGGCAATCAAAGCAAACAGAACAGCATCTCTGGCTTCAAGGGCTTCATAAGCCTTTAGCAAAGACAGACAATTTGAAACGGCAGTAGGAAGGGCCCTGAGAGAGGCAGCTGCAGGCGCAGGCATGGGATGAAGGCAGGCAGTTTTCATTTCTATGAGCAAGAGTCAGAAATGGGAGGTTCTTACATGAGATATTGCAGTTAGGTTTTCCAGGTAAAGAAGGGAAGGGACTGTTCAAGCAGAACAGAGTTCCAGCAAGTACAGAGCCCCAGAGTCCGGAAGCAGCATGGAACCTCTGAAAAACTCCAAATGGTTCCTTAGGAATAAGCACAAGGTACAGCAAGCACTGCCTGACATTGGACTGGATCACAGACAGAGACCAATTTAGGAAGGTACTTGCTTGCTATGAAATGACTTTGGACTGTATCCTGAGAACAGAGGAGACATGGCAGGTATTGTTTTTCCAGGTGAACCACATCAACAAATTTGTTTTATAAAACAGATGACTTGTGATTTAATGCAAAGCATGTACTCCAGAGAGAGGAGACTATGGGAAAGAGACAAATTAAGAGGCTACTACAGTAATTCACACAGGAGGCACCTACCCAGCACACCACAGATGTTTATGGCACCAGCTCTTTGGCCTGCAACATGAGGTTTCCCTGAGCACAGACAGGGCAGAGTGAGATGCCCAGGTCCATGCAAAGCAAGGGCTTCCAATATCAGAACCACAAGCCTGAGAGATTAGGGTTTCCATGGCTTCTACAATCAATGCTGATCCTCTCTCCCTTTCAGCTGTCCTCCTAGTCCCCCTGTCACTGAGAAGTTGGATTTTCACTCCAGGGTTCCTCCTTGTTCCTGGTCAGAGTTGGCCAAGAACCATCTTCATGCATGGATGCACACTTTAATTCCCTTCCCCTCACACAGTGCTGTTTGGTTCTCGCCTCTCATTCCCCTACTCCCCCCACCCTTTTAGTGCCCATCCTCATCTTCTCTCCCAGTGGCCCCTCCAGCACCACTATGCACCATCGTGTCCCCCACTTTATAGGCAGGGACTGACCATGACCACCACAGACTAACTCTGGAGCAAAAAGACAATGTGGGTACAGGTGTCCCCCACTACAGAAAGCAGAGTGGTCCTATGAAACCTTTGATAAGCTGAAATGTATAAAGCAAAGAAGAAATTTTCATTAATTTATATGGAAAAGTCTTTAAGCTTTCACAAACCGAAAAAATAACCTCTCTTAGGCTTTTCAGTTACTTTAAGGACCCACCTTGAAGTGGATGCAATGGAAAAGAATAAAGTGAGATAAAACACAAATGCTCACAGATACAATTCAAAGATTTGGTGGCTTGCTGCTGAGATGCTGAGAGTGGTTCCCAGGGAAGAAGCTTGGCAGGGCCGTCTGGCCACTCAGGGTGCTGCATGCTGCCTCTGTAAATTCTGGCCGCAAAACCATCGCTGCAGTCTTTTCACCTCTTCTGGTGTAAGTGAAAATCCTCTTCAGATTTCTTTCGGTTAGCAAACACTGGCACTCACATAGGTCTTTTGTAATAGTAAAGTGGGTAATGTGAACTTTTGAAAAGCAGGGGATACCTGTACCTATTTCACATATTACTGGTATTAATACCAACGTCTTACTTAAAAAGTAAAGTATGGCCAACATCAAAAAGGCAAGGAACAACAAATGCTGACAAGGATGTGGAGAAAGGGGAACCCTCCTCTACTGCTGGTGGGAATGTAAATTAGTTCAACCATTGTGGAAAGCAATATGGAGGCTCCTCAAAAAACTAAAAATAGAAATGCCATTTGACCCAGGAACTCCACTCCTAGAAATTTACCAAAGAAAATAAGATCACAGATTCAAAAAGACATATGCACCCCTATGTTTACTGCAGCACTATTTACAATAGCCAAGACATGGAAGCAACCTAAGTGTCCATCAGTAGAAGAATGGATAAAGAAGATGTAGTACATATACACAATGGAATACGATTCAGCTGTAAGAAGAAAACAAATCCTACCATTTGCAACAACATAGATGGAGCTAGAGGGTATTATGCTCAGTGAAATAAGCCAGGTGGAGAAAGACAAGTACCAAATGAGTGAAATCATTTGTGGAGTAAAACAACAAACAAAACTGAAGGACTCCAAAAATAGCTGCAGACTCACAGACTCCAAGAAGGGACTAGTGGTTACCAAAGGAAAAAGGGGTGGGGAGGGAGGGAGAAAGGGATTAAGGGGCATTATGGTTATCACATATAAGATAGGGGAGGCATGGGGAAGGCAGTATAGCACAGAGAAAACAAGTAGTGACTCCATAGCATCTTACAACGCTGATGGACAGTGACTGCAATGGGATATGTGGGGGGGACTTAATAATATGGGTGAATGTAGTAACCACAATGTTGCTCATGTGAACCTTCATAAGATTCTGTATCAATGATACCTTAATAAAAAAAAAGAAAAATGTGGTGAACAATTCCTTCACCACTCTCCATGGAACCTCCGATTCTGGTGACAGTCCTATGTATGTGTAGCATGTGGCGTCATGACACCACCACAGGCTTCAGACTTGGACAGTGTATCAGCATCTCAGCTCTGCCACTACCCAGCTCAGTCACTCAGACCAAATCAGTCGCCCTCTCTGGATCTGCTGTAAGGCTTAGTATGTATGCACAGGGCCATCACATAGGCCAAGCTCCGTAAGTACTCATATTAGAGTTAGTTTTTCCTCTGCCTGCCCACTCTTAGTATATGTTTAAATTACAGAAAACTTTGATTTTTATTTATCGCTCCCAAAATCTCTTGAAGGAGAATAATAAATACTGAATGCAGCTTTCTTCCTCTGCCCCATCTTAGAAGGAAATCACAAAAAAAAGACAAACCATTGTCTAAGATACTCAGCACTGGTCAGGTGACAGGAATGCACTGGTAGGGGGAGGGTGGGGAGATTAGCCAGTAGGAAAAGGAAGAAGGTCTTCCGGCTATTTAAAGTACAACTCCACTCAGGTGTTTATACTGGACAATCTCAGCAGCTGGTGATTCACTTCTATGGGGAGTATCTTAAAAAGAAACATCTATTCTTCTGTACAAGTTTGGAGTTTTCCAGGATATGAGACACTCCCTTCTCAGGGCTGTTTCCTCAGGCTCACAAGCAAATAATATCACTGTCCCAAGTCCTTATCTTCACTTTCAAGCTTGAGGGGAAATATCTGCCTTAACCTTCACACTGATTTCTCTGGGATATGTTTAGGTTCTGCCTTACCAAGTGTATTTTTTTTAAATAGGTTAACATCTACCTTGAAAAAATGTTGTGTAAATTAAATGAGATAAACTATCAAACACTTATAGCTTCTTCACTTGTCCATGGATCCAGTTCTACACCTCTCCGAATGCCCCATCGAGCTAGCACAATGCCTTATACATAGTGGGCATTCCCAATAATCATCCAACATATATTTTCCTGTCATGTGTCATATGATAGGTCTTTACACTTACCACTAGGAAAAACAAAAGTATGCATCAAGAAAACTCTTAGAGGGATGTACTACCTGCTATCAGGAAATACATACTTAAAGGCAGGAAATGGGAGAAAAAATTTCCCCAAAATATTGCTTTACTCTTCCTCAGGAACCTGGCATTCAATACCCAGGCCTTTCAAAATTAAAGTACACCAAAGTGATGTCCCCATCCAAATTTCCATGTAATAAGACTTCAGCTATCGTTTTTAAATGTTAACTTCCATGTCACCCCAAGTTTTTTATAAATAATGATAGCAGGGAGAAAGGAAGCATTTCAAGACCCTACTTCGTTGGTTGTTGTGAAGGCACCCAAAGTGATTTGATGACTTAAGACAATGTGGGCAACTTTGCAAAAATGCCATTATTCAACTAAACATGTGCCCAGAGTTATTAGTAGATAATGATCATCAAACAGCTTGACTCAGTTAAGTCTGTGCTTCCAAGGATGGGCCAGGGGAGCAAGATCTCAGACCATGGAAAGGGCCTGCACTGGTTACATCTGTTACACTGAGATCCAGGATTCGGCTTTTATTTTCTTTGTCCCTCTTTCTACAGTGCCTAAAACTGCTCTAACCTATTGTATTATTCTGCTTATGCTGCTCTAACAAGATACCACAGACTGGGTGGCTTAAGCAGACATTTATTTTATTGGCAGCTGAGCGTCCATTAACAAGGTCTGACAGGATCAGTTCCTGGTGAGAGTCCTCCTCCTGACTTTGTAGATGGCCTTTCTTCTGTGCTTGTGTGTGGAGAGAGTAAGCAAGCTCTCTAGGGTGTCTTCCTATAAGGACACTATTCTTGTCCAATTAGGGCCCCACCCTTATGACCTCATTTAACCTTAATTACTTTCTTACTGCAAATACAGCCATTCTGGGGATTAAAGCTTCAACATATGAATTTGTGGTGGGGGGGGCGGGGGGAGGGAGGCACATTCAGACCATTAACACATGAATACACAATTATTCCCCATAACTGCTAAATAAAACCTCTGGAAGTTGTTGACTCTACATTGATAAGTTTCTCCTGCATAAATTATCTCAGGGCCCACGGTCTCACAGGACAGTTTACAGAACAATGGAAAGTGAGCAGTGACACCAAGGTCCATCTTCTTTTTTTTTTTTTTTTTACAGGCTTTTATTTAGAGATAAAAGTGAAAGGACAGAGCTCCTGGCTCACGCCAGGAGGGGACAAGAGAGTCCCCAAGGTCCATCTTCTAAACCAACACTTCATGGACAGAGCAGCATTTTTATCTTAGGTGAATTCCTTTGAAGCTCTTTTTCAAAGAAGGATAGGGCTTTTTTCCCCCCTAAAGACTTACACCCCAAGGCCATCTGAAAGCAGAGCTTCAGCATGGCTACTGGAGAATGCATAGGGCAGGGACATCAGAAGTAATCAAGCCAGTACAGCAAGGAAAGCCACTTTGAAACCTTGGAACCCAGTACTTCTGGACATAAACAACAAATTAATTCAGGCATTCCACATTCAGCATCCACCAGTCTAACCTCTAACCCTGAGAGGAAACTCTGTATAGGAAATAACGCTTGGCTTGTACAAAATAGTTTACATAATTATTATAAAAGAAATTCATGCTAATTTTGGAAATTATTAAAAAGAATGTTGAAAAAGAAAATGCCACCTCAAACTGCAACAATTATTAATAACACTTTAACATGTAATTTTGTTTCCCAATTCACTTCCCATAAGTATTTTCCCATCTTAAAACCTCATTACTATCATTTTTACATAATTTATACATAATATTTCCTCTTCTAACTTGAGGCCAAGAATATAAATATTTGGTCTTCTGAATCAATTTCTATAAATTACAGATGGGAGTATTAAATGAAATGTAGAGTGCAATTAATACAACTATGATTCTCCTTAAAAAAAATGAGGAAGGGGTAAACTTGTATGTGAAATCTGACAGGAATCCTATCTTGTTACTTTATCATCCAGATTTCTGGAGAAAAATCTCAAATTTCTACTCTCTTCATTCTTACAGACCTGCCTATTCATGTTTGGATTTTCCTTTCTTCAAGTGCCCAGGTAAACCATAAGCCTGTGACCAAGGAAGCTCCACCATCAAGAGACTCTTCAGCCAACTCTGGACACCTCGGGAGAGTGGCCAACAGGCTCTCTCCTCTCCCCAAGACCCAGCTTTGGTTATTTTTAGTTGCTTCTCATACATGCATGCTCATGTTCCTAAACATGTTCACCTCTGGTCACCAATGACAGACAGGATTCTTCCATTTAAGAGCAAAAAGAAAAAAAAGCATAGAATCAAATCTTTACATTTCTGCTTGAAGATTTCAGGAAGACATTTTTCAGGTCAATGCCCAATTAATACTCTCACAACACTGAACAATAAACTGCTTGGTTTATGCAAAGGGTTTGCAACTTCCCAGAGGAGTGGTTATAAAATTCACCTAGGAAGACTTGTTAATTTCATATCCAAAAGGGTTCAGCCAGCCACCCACCTACCAATTTTCTCTTTCTGGCATGCTGGCAGGGAACATAAATGGGAGCAGAGAATGCACATGTGTGTTGGTAGTTTCCAACAGCCTCTCATGTGAATACCATGCTCTCCCCTCTTCCTCCCCAGCTGAGAAACAGCTATAGTTTAGTTCATTAGGAAGTGACAGATGCCTGTTTCCAGATTTAGTTGCTTTCTCTCTTCTGTAGGGATGCAAATATGATTGCTGCCTGATGCAACCTGGGTCTTGACCCTCCCTGTAGTGCTGTGGATGAGCTAAAAATAAAGGTAGGAGTTCAGTCCCACTTACAGGTCTTTCTTCAAAGTCTGGTTGATGTGCAGAGCTCCCCAGGTAAGTTCTCGGGTACAGTCATCATGTACCACGTGCCATGGTTTTTGACAATTCAGATGAAATCATCTCTTATCTCATTGCTTCTTTCTCTAGACTAGCCCAATAGACTGCAGGCAAATTATAATATCCAGCATACTTTATTACTGCAGCACTTCAAGGGCACCCATGAAATCACTTTTCTTTTGAAGACCATAGTTGACTTCTCAAAGACAAAGTGGCATCCTCTGTGGACTCTTTTCTACCCACCCACCCACCTACCCCCTTCCAGTCCCAGTTGTTTCTGGAAATGATCATTTCCCAACAAAAATACCAAGATGGGGCGGGAAGAGGACCACAGATGCCTCAGGCAGTAAAGGATACATGCTAAGTTGAATGTACCGACCTGGCCTCTAAGCCAGTGACAGTGGGCAGGGGCAGTGGGTCTTCCTCCCCAGGTCATTGAGGTCAGTGGAGCTGTTCTGCTTTATGAGGGAAAGCAGAGAGAAGCCACCAACTGGTTTTCTTAGCCCAGTTCCACCTACTTAAGGGAAATTCCTCCCAAATTTTGTGAACAGGCTTTTTGTGTCAAACTTAATTTTTAGTATTATTGTTTGCCTCTTTGTGTGCATTTGTTGATATTTCAGTGGGGAGTTGTTAACAGACTACATTAGAAGAAGGGAGCCCAATGTCCTCTTAACCTGGAATCCCTTACTTCCAATCACATGTTTTTCAGGGGTGCAATGATGTAACTTAAAGAATTCTAAATCTGACTTTGTGGTTCCTAAGAGGTATTACATATTTACCACACACAAAAAAACAATATCAGAAGGTACAAATATATTGCTTTGGATATCTGAGCATTTTCTCATTTTTGGATGTGTGTATATACCTACATACTGTTTGAGGAATGTGTAAATCTTATTTATTGAAAGGTTATTTGTACATTCTGTTTTTCAACATCCTGTTGGAGAAATCTCACAAACATACACGCAGACTGGCATGATCTTTATTTGCTTGGGAGAGAAGTGTCACAAAACAGAAATAACTAATGTCTTAGCCAGGCAGTGCACTAATGGGAAGCAAGAAAAGATCATAAAATTTAGGTTACTACCAACTCTACATGGACAGCTAATATTTCTTACTTTAGAGTCCCCTGCACACATACTGATAAATTGCTTCAAGATGACTGCTCTTTGGAAATTTTGGGCCTGTCACTTTAAAATTTAGAATGGACACGCTGTCTACATAATCGAAGTCAATACAATTAATAAAGTCATATCTAGGTTGATCACTTCACCCAACGCACATAAACCAAATGACTCTTAAATCACACTCTATAGCCCCAAACCTCTCTATTCTGCTCCAGACAGACTTCCTACTAGATATCATCACCTGCACATTTGACAGGTATGGAAACTCTAGGGGGACAAACAAAACTTTAACCTTAAACCATAAGCCTGCTCCCCCTACCAAAACGTGTCTTTTGTTGAAAAGCACCTTTATATTCTCAGTTGTTCAAGCCAGAAAACAGGAAGTCACCCTATACTTCTTCCTTTCCCTAACTCCTCACATCCAATTACCAAGCCCTGCTGCTTCAGTCTCCTAAACATCTCAGATCCACCCACATTTCACAATGCAAGGATTGCTAACCTGGTTCAGGTGCTCGCCTCTCTACTCTGCCCTATCTACTGCAATCATCTCTCTTTACTCATCTTTATGCCACCACCCCTGCCATATGCAACAATATGCGTGCTTTAAAGTCTAATACTGCTCATATTTCCAATCAAAGGAATTTTTTTAAAAATGTGTTGATAATCTCTATATTTTAACAAAAGAATAATTCTCATCTATGCATTAACTGCATCTTCTCTATATGCTACCATTTCATGTAGTTTCAACCAGTCTATATTTACTTTGATTTCTTTTGTCACTTAACACTAGATACCTGGAATATACTTTAGAAATTGCTTTATTTATGAAATTATCCCATTTCATGACTATATAATACTCTGATATGCTGATAAACAAAAGTGATTAAACTATTCCTGTATTGGTATTTGTGTTGTTTCACAAACAACATGGCAAGGAATCACACTGCACATAAAACATTTTGTTGATGCTGATTTTCTTTTAATGTAAACTTTGGGATTACTGATCTCAAATGCCTGCTAATGACAGTCATATTAGGCATAGTGGCTAAGAGAGCAGGCTCTGTGTAAGACTTTTTGGGTTCCAATCCTACCTCCACCATTTCCTGTGTGACCTTAGAGAAGTTACTTAACCTCTCTCTGACTCAGTTTCTTATAAAATATGTGATAACTGAATCTTCCCTTTGTGGAATTGTTGCAAGGATTAAATGACAGCACAAGACAAGCTCTCAAAACTATGCTTGGCATGTGACAAAGTGCTCCATATATGCTATTTTATATATATATGCATGAATTTATATGTGTGCATGTATGTATGTATATACATATATATATCATATAGATATATGGTTTCCAAAAGGATTATGATAATATTCGATACAACAGTAGGATAATGCACATCAATTTTACTGCAACTTTGTCACCAAAAGACATTCATACTTTTTTTTGGTGATTCTTATTTACTTACTAGGTATCCCATGATATCTTAGCACACTTTTCTGTTAAATCTCAGAGAGTAAAAGAGTTGTTCCTTTAGTAAATTCATATTGGTTAAATAAAAATAGGCTTGAGGTCAATCCTGAGAAGGAAGAATAAAGCTGGGGGGATTATGCTCCCCAACTTCAAGCTTTACTACAAAGCCACAGTACTCAAGATAATTTGGTACTGGCACAAGAACAGACTAGAGAGCCCTGATATAAACCCAACATATATGGTCAATTAATATATGATAAAGGAGCCAAGGACATACAATGGGGAAATGACAGCCTCTTCAACAGCTGGTGTTGGCAAAACTGGACAGTTACATGCAAGGGAATGAAACTAGATTGTTGTTTAACCCCATACACAAAAGTAAACTCGAAATGGATCAAGGACCTGAATGTAAGTCATGAAATCACAAAACTCTTAGAAGACAACATAGGCAAAAATCTCCTGAATATAAGCATGAGCGACTTCTTCCTGAACGCATCTCCTCGAGCAAGGGAAACAAAAGCAAAAATGAACTCATGGAACTACATCAAACTAAAAAGTTTCTGTATGGCAAAGGACACCATCAACAGAACAAAAAGGCATCCTACAGTATGGGAGAATATATTTGTAAATGACATATCCAACAAGGGGTTAACATCTAAAATATACAAAGAACTTACATGCCTCTACACCCAAAAAGCAAATAACCCAATTAAAAAATGGGCAGAGGATATGAAGAGACAGTTCTCCAAAGAAGAAATTCAGATGGTCAACAGACACATGTAAAGATGCTTCACATCACTAATCATCAGGGAAATGCAAATTAAAACCATAATGAGATATCACCTCACACCAGTAAGGATGACCATCATCTAAAAGACTAAGAACAACAAATGCTGGTGAGGATGCAGAGAAAGGGGAACCCTCCTACACTGCTGGTGGGAATGTAAGCTAGTTCAACCATTGTGCAAAGCAATATGGAGGTTCCTCAAAAAACTCAAAATACAAATACCATTTGACCCGGGAATCCCAGTCCTTGGAATTTACCCAAAGAATACAACTTCCCAGATTCAAAAAGACATATGCACCCCTATGTTTATCACAGCACTTTTTACAATAGCCAAGAAATGGAAGCAGCCTAAGTGTCATCAGTAGATGAATCAATAAAGATGTGGTACATATACACAATGGAATAACTATTCAGCCATAAGAAGGAAACAAATCCTGCCATTTGCAACAACATGGATGGAGCTGGAGGATATTATGCTCAGTGAAATAAGCCAGGCGGAGAAAGACAAGTGCCAAATGATTTCCCTCATTTGTGGAGTATAACAACGAAGCAAAACTGAAGGAACAAAATAGTAGCAGACTCAGAGACTCCAAGAAGGAACTAGTGGTTACCAAAGGGGAGGGCTGTGGGAGGGTGGGTGGGGAGGGTGGGAGAAGGGGATTGTAGGGTATTATGTTTAGTACACATGGTGTGGGGAATCACGAGGAAAACAGTGTAGCACAGAGAAGGCAAACAGTGAATCTGTGTCATCTTACTACACTGATGGACAGTGACTGAATTGGGGTATGAGTGGGGACTTGATAATATGGGTAAATGTAGTAACCACATTGTTTTTTCATGTGAAACCTTCATAAGAGTGTATATCAATAATACCTTAATAAAAAAAAAGAATAAATAGGCTTGAGGAATTCTACTTCTTTATTCTTTAGCAGTTTATGTACTCTGGCCAAATAAGCTTACCAGTCCAGTTTTTTAAGAAAACAAGTTATACAAGTTGCTTTGTTGCTTCCAATAATGATCAGCATATACATAAAAAAGGGGAGAAAAGAATGGTGGGTGTTACTCATACCACTGACAATATATCTAATCAGATCATTATATTTATTCTTCTGTTATAATAGCCAGAGATCACTGTCAAAGGAAGTAATACAGAAAAATCCAAAATTGTCATTATGCAGTTTGTCCTAGGCCTTGTCAAAGAGATCTTAGTAGGAAGACAAACCTGAATTTAAGGAGACAACTTATATAATGTATGTGATGGCTTTGGATATTTGTTCCATCTTTAATGAGATTATATAAAAGGACTTTGATTTACATTGCTTATTAAATTCTAAGTAAAAATAAACTGAACTATCTGAATGTTAAAATAGCAAAAAACAGTATCATGAATGAACACAAGAAACACAACAAAGTCTGAATACCAGTCCTTCCTATATCACAAATGTGGTATCTAGAGCAGAGCTTTTCATGGGTTGTGGGTCAGGACCCATTCATGAGTCATGAAGTCAAGTTACGGATAAGCATTTTGTTTTTAATGAAAAAGAACAGAACATCACATGGCTCCTGAGCAAATATTGTTCACTTACAGATGTGTGGGCTGGTGCTGGGTGGTACTGGTGGTGTTTATGTATATATCAGGTCAAGAAATTAAATGTATTTCTTACTATTAATGATCGTTAAATGATATTAAAAGCCACTCATTTAAAGTACATCACCTAACCTCTATGAAGTTGTTTCCTCATCTCTTAAATGGAAATTATCATTCTACTTCAAAGAGTAGATCCAAATAAGATAATTTTACATTTTTTCAACTATAAAACATTGTATTAATACATTATAATTACAGCATTTTGGTTGTGTTTTTTTTTAGAGTTTAATGTTTCTATGCCATATATACTTACAGCATAAAGTCACTCTGCTAGAAATCTGGACATACTGTATCAAAGATAAATTGATAGTCTCCTAGTGAGTAAAGCCCAGACACAGGAAAACAGTGTCTTGAAATTTTTATAATCTCTTTTGTTGTACCTGCTGTACAGCCTCTGGGGTGTGTGTGTGTGGGGGGGGGCCAGGAACAAGACTAGAGGAAAAGTAGCACCTCTGTGTTTCTGTGGGGCCTCAGGAAAGAATCCTGACCAAAAGAGGGAAACCTGTTTATAGGCTATTCCCACAGGAGGCCAGATCAAGGACATCAGCTGCCATCCCCCCACCCCTTCAGTGGCACTTCACTTGGAGATATAAATCACTCCTCTTTGCTTCCCACTTAAATAAAGTTTAGAATCCTGTGCCAGACTCTAAATGCCACAAACGATTCCAGGCGGCAGGCACATCGTTATTTAGCTATACATGTATCTGGACACATCACAGCATCACAAGTAGGAAACATTTTAGGAACACTGCTAAGAAATGGAAAACAGCTCGGAGGACGGTACACTCCCTCATAACTCTCCCACACAAGCTATCATCAAAGCACCCTTCTGAGGGAAAAGACAATCTAAAGATCCCATATAAATAAAAGGAGGTTCCTCTGCCACTGAAACAGAAGGGGCTTTAAAAGGAATAGGATTCCTACTCAGATGAGTTAAAAACACCACTTAAAGAGAAATGGGGGACAGGTTAATTTGGGAGGACTCAGAGATACCAGTACTCTAATACTTCATTTTTAAAATGACATTGATGACCTTCAGATCAGCTTGTTTTGACCTGTTTCTCATAAGTCTCCTGGATTTTTCCTGCACTGAGCGTTCCAGCCCATATTCCCCCTCAAAGCTGAACCAGGCTCACACAAGTAAATTATCTGGCTGGGGTTGGGAGGTGCAGTTGGCAGCTCAGTAAGACTGACTAGCTCACCTGGGAACGCTGTGCCTAAGTGCCCGCTGAACAAATGAATGCAAAAATAGATATGCAACAGTCTTAACTTTCTCTGTGACTAATTCCACCTTTTTAAGAGAGGGGTGGTGAGTAAGACAGAGGAGAGCATGCAGGAGGCAGGTAGTAACAGTGAGGAAATTTGGAGAGGGCGATCAAGAATGCTTTAGTCACTGCCCACAGATTTCCTCCTGGAGAGGGAGAATGAAACAAACTGAGAAAGTGAGCAACCATCACCTCAGTTTGGCAGCTTGCCACATAATTTTTGCTTACCTTTGATTTTTGATCTTAGTTAAAAACCATATGGAATGTGTCACAGCAGTGTCTTTCTCATAACAATCTCTACAGTGGACATGTTTTCCTAACCAAAGGACACATTTGTCCGGAAGAGCCCTACATAATTAGTACTGGGAAGGACCCTGGATATCATTTGACCCAGAGACTGAGACCCAGAAAGGACAAGCGACTTACCTAAGGTCACTCAGCTGTCAGCAGTACCTAGACTAGGACCAAGAGCTAACCAGAATCTCCCAAAATATGCCTCTGACTGTTCCTGCTAATATGTTTTCAAAGAAACAAGGTTCCCTATCTGTCAGGACTACAGCTTTATCACTATAGCTTTCTAATTCCATAGACCAGAACACTCAGGTATATAACTAAATATACATTGTTTTAAGAGTACTGATCAGCTGAATGGAGGAGACAGAGCCCACACATTAGGTTTGAAAAGGAGTTTCTATCTCTGATACGTCTTACTACAGGTATGAAATTCAAGTAATTTTATCCGTGTTTAGAGTATGTTACTTGAAACTGAAACATAGATTTAAGGACACAGAATTATCTCCTCATAATTGATGGTAGATAAGAAGTATCATTGTAGAAATACACAATTTGCACTTAAACTTCAGGTATTCCAAGTTACAGAAGTTGATTTATTTCAAAAAATGAGGAAACTGAATCACTACCTGGTAACTGCCCAACATTTGGGCCCATAAAACATATTTTCTTTAGTACTTATAAAAACTACATGAGAAAAGCACATACACTAAACAAGGTTAAACAAAAATTTTTGCAGCATAGGCAGCTACAAATAATGCTCTTTATGGTGAGAAATAAAGTCCACACATTAGTATCCTAGTAATATTTTCACAACACACACACGCCTAACAGATGGATTCTAAAAAACAGCTACGCATTCTATAAGCCAAATGCTCCAAAATTAATAATAAAAGATGATTAACATTCCTATATGTGTAATATTGTATAAATGAGCACAACAGACCCCTCTTTTCTCATCTCTCATCTCTACCTCCTCTTCCTAAAGGTGTGCTCACCCTTCCACCTCCCCCTACTCTGCAGCCAAATCACAACCACCCAAAAGCGAGGTGTCTGCGGCAGCCCAAAACACTTGACTGACAATATCCGGTTTGCCATTCCAGGAAATCCCAGAGTGTGTTTTAAGCCTCTGACCACAGCTTGTAAAGAAAGGCGAGAGAAAAACTAATTGATACCAGCACCCCAGCTGTGGCCTGGCACATAAAGAAATCAAGAAAATAAATCCCATCCATAATCTGTATAATTTAACACTTGGAAGAAAGCAACATCTGGGATGCCTCCAAGCGGGACAGTGTTGCTGGATGGTCTGTGCTTCCACCGCTGAGTGTGAAACCCGCAGATCAGGGAAAGCTCCAGATCCTCACCAGTTCATCAAAGGCAATGTCTTTTCCTAGCAAGGGTTAATCTACCCCCAAACAGGGAGAGAGTGAAGAGAATAACCAACAATATCTACTCCTTGCCAGAAGAGTGCCTGGCAAAGGTTCCCTTTATACTCTTAAGAGAGGGAAAGCTAGAACCCCTTCAGGAAGATGAGTCCAGAACAAACTATTGTCTTGCAAACCAGCCACAGCCAGGAATGGAAGCTAATGTAAAATATGGGTATGACTTTCTTAAATCATACAGTCTTTTCAGTGGAGTCCAAAGTCCTATCCCCAGGCGAAGTTGAAAAAAAAAGAAAAAATCTCCTATGACCATGACTCCCTGGAAAGGCTTTCCAAATTTTTTTAATTACAGGAAAATGGATTTAGAACATAGGTAGATACCTACATATCATCTAAATCACTAAATCTGTACCCAGTTAAAAAATGATAATAATAAAGTATGCCAATCGGCAGGACGGGGCATTATAGGAATAAGCATTGTTAGTATAATGCATAATGCTTTCTCCCTGTTAGACCTTCTGAGAGGTTATAATTGTATTTGGCTGCTGCCGTCTTGTCAGAGAGCCTGGCTTCTTAATAGTCACAACCCTTAAAGGAGCAACTGTCAAGGCGACCCAGCTGAAATCAAACAACAAAAACGGGAACTGTAATCGGCCTGAAATGGGAGGAGGGAAAGGAAGGGAGACTCCTGTATTCATCAGTCAACATTAATGTCCTTTGTTGTTCACCTTTGCACAGCACAGCGAGCGCTACCCTGTTCCTTTGCCTCCGAACGCCAGTGTCGGGGTAGTCTTTTCCTAAAAGCTGTCTCCCCGCCTGGAATATCCAGGCTTTCCGATTTCCCCTTCCCATTATCACTCTACAGCTGTCCTCCACAACCTCCACCGAAAGGGTGGCCAGAAGTAAAAACATCGCCGAAATACCCGTTCCCCACCAAAGACCAGGGAGCCGAGCGGCGCAGATACTGAAATGTACCAAAGCCCCAGCCCCTCGGCACACACTCCGCAAACCCGGACGAGAGCGCGGAGGGCGTCAGGCCAGGTTCGGTCTGTCAGACCGCCCCGGAGCACCGCGCCACATTCCGCACTCCGGAATGTCGAAGGGCGTCAGAGGGAAGGGTTTGCGCCTCCCTTCTGTTTCGGGGGCGTCCTCTCCGGGCGGCTGTGGTCTCTCCCAAGCCTTGGAAATCTTTGCAGCCCATTGCTGTCTTTGGGGAAGAGGGAGAGGAATGCCGTTTCCTCTCGCCTTCCAACTTGACACACACGCCCCGTCTCCACTCCAAACTCTGCAGGCAGAGCCCGCAGCGGGCCGGCTGGCCGCGCGCGCCCCTCAGCTGTCCCCGCGCTCCGGGGACCCGTGCAGGGAGCGCCAACCGGGTTGTGAGGGGCGAGACCCTGGCGCGCACCCCTCTGCCCGGCGCTGCCTCGGCAAAGCCCCAGACCCGCAGCTCAATGCCAGGATTAGGCATTTCCAGCCGCGCGGAGCGAGAGGGGCGCGGGGGCAAGGACGCGAAATGCACAGCCGCTCCGGCCGGAGAGGAATAAAAGTTCGCCCCACGGAGACTTACCCACGCCGTATTTCTCGTGCTCCGTAGGTATCCACATGGCTAAAGCGGGTCTGGGGGTCTTCTGCTTTGTAATCCCCGCGCCTTCTCCGACACAATGCACGGTTCCCGAACAGCGGCTGTAGCGCTGGAGCCCGGCGACTCCGCGCGGGCTGCGGAGGCTGGGCAAGGTCTGCGCTGGAGACTCCCGAGTCCGGCGTTGACAACGCGCAGCCAAGGCTGCGCCGCCCGCCACTCTCCAGGCGGCGGCTGCTCACAGTGCCCGGACGCGCTCCCGGGGACCCGGCGGCGCAGTCATTGTTCTGATTCACTGAACTAAGCGAACACGCCGGGGCACTCTCGGGCGCACCCCCGCCTGGCGGCGCCCCCACCGGCGCTGCCCTCCCCGCGGCCCGCGGCACGCTGGGAATCGTAGTTCAGAACGGCTCAGTACCGGAAGGGGGCGTGGCACCAGGGCCTGGCGGCGGGGAGGGGCCCCGCCCACCAAGCCCTATTGGCTCTGAACGTGTCGCCGCGGCGTGGGCGGGGAGGAAACGCTGCGTTGTCCGGGAGTTCGCCTCCAGACGCGTGTCCATTGGCTCGGAACTTTTCCGCGGCCCTCCCTTCTCTGCTCAGCGGTGTAATGGCTGCTCCCAAGGCCCAGGTGGCTGCTGCCCGAGGGGAGGAGGACGGTGAGGGCAGCCGTAGCCTAGCCGGGAGTGTCAGTTATGGGGGTGAGTACAGGGGTCCTGAGGTGCAAGTGCTTTGCCTACTTCTCCCTCCGACCGGGAGTGCAGGTGATCGCCGGGCGGCCGCCGGGCGCCTGCCAGCCCTAGAGCCACCTGGACTCGGGGGACACAGGGCGGGACCCAGCGGGACGCGGTGAGGTCGGAGTCGGCTACTTGGTGGGGGCTGTCTGGGAAGGGAAGAGAAAATGGGTTGAAGTGGCTTTCCCCGGAAAGTTCCCAGAGCGTTTGGTCTTCCCGTTTTGAACTCCCAGCTTTGCGCTCGCTACCGTCTGGGTATGGGTCAAGTCAGGTCCGCGCATGTGTGGTTATAACTCCTGGATTAGCAGCTTTTTCCTGGCCAGTGCCCCGCCCCCGCCTTCCTGTGATTGGTGTGGCCTTGGGAGAAAAGTTTCATTTGGGTTTGAGCGGATTTCCAGTGACTGACTGGCCACTGCTCTCAGCTCTACGGATTTGCCCAGCCTTTGAAGGAAAAGTGTGCCTCTCACAGCCTCCCCTGTCTCTCGTTGACTGCCCCTGTCGTTCTCCAGCATAATGTGTAGGCTGACAGATATTCCCAGGCAGGGTCCTTAGAGAAAGAGAAAAGGAATAAGTAATTTACTGTTATGGCTTCAGAGAAAATTTGAAGATGGTTATGAAAATCGTCACAACTGCTTTCACTCTACTTGACTTTCAGGTTGACCTCTGATCCACTGCAGAAGTGAAAAACCAAACTTTGAAAGCTCAAGGGCATTGTCTTTCGGATTCCTAGCCCCATTCTTTGATTTTTAACTTACGTAGCCCCGCTGCCTCCACCCCCTTCTTTCTTGCTTTGATATATAACTTAACACAGCAGATTGTCTTTTCCTAATGGACATGGTTTGGGGCTTAAATTTGGTTTCTGGTCTTTGCTGAGGGTTTTTTGTTGTTGTTGTTCCTTTTTTTTTTCTTTCCTGCTTTCACGGTTAAATTGAAGTCTAGTCTTAAGTTTTGATCTCAGCAGCACTGAGATAAAATGCATTTTCTTTTCCACTTCCCATCAATGGAGCTTCCTAACTCTGAAGTTATTTCAGTACCTCTACCAAAGAAGCCTTTGGTAGGCTCCTAACTTAAATATTGAGTTAAACCCACACCCTAAACAGTTCATTTTGGGTTTGACCGTCTAGTTGGCTCTTTTGATGTTAACACAGTATTACAGTTTTCCAGATTCTCAAAGTTTCAGAGGGCTACCTATTTAACATTTAAAGATGATGGAATCTCTGGTGAATTTATCTCACAGATTAATTCATAAAGTGGAAGTAAATTGGGTATGCCTTTCAAAAACATTGTAGAACGTTTAAATGTCATTAGTCATCTTAAAACTATAAAAGCTTTAAACATTTCAAACGATTCAGAGGTGTGTAAGGTAAAAAAAATGAAGGTTCCTTCACCACACAGCCCCACTCCCAAAGTAACAACTGTTAAGGGTTTAGTGTGTGTTCTTTTGGCAGTATTCCTGTATGACCCCCATCTGTATGGTCCTGATTTTCTAAAAATAAAAAGGGATCATTCTATGTAAGCTCAGAGATCTGCCACCTTTTTCTGTCCCAGTGATCTGTTACTATATTATAGACACTCATCCATATCAGTACATTTATTGCTTCATTCTATTCAAGGACTGTGCCTGTTGTATTCCATAATGTAGATGTGCCATACTTTAACCATTCTTCTATTAATGAACATATAGTGTTGCTTTAGTTTTTCAGTAATGTTGTAGTGAACAGCTTTATATACATATCCTTGCCCACTGGGTGTCTATTTCTTGAGGAATTGCTGGGTAAAAGGTTGCAATTTGTTTAAAATTTTGATGTCAAATTTTTCTCTTAAAAGGCATCATGTACCTTCCTACCGATAGTATGTGAGTGTCCTTTTCCCCATATCCTTACCAACTGTGAGGAAATCATTAATCAAGGACCAGTGTTTAAATGATTGTTAGATTGAATTGAGTAACTGATCTCATACTTTTAGTTTCCAGTTTGTTTTCAACATAAGTATTGAGCAGCAATGAATTTGCAGTATCTGTAACAAAAAAAAATTCCACACCCTGGTTCATGCCTGCCCAGTGTTCTCATTTGTGACAGTCCATAGGAGAGCTTAATGGTTAATTTTTATGCCATAATTATAAAGTAAATTTGTCATTAAAAATCTTCTTAATAACCTGCATATCATTCTGTGATTTTATCAAAATTCTTTTCAAAGCCTGTAAAGTGTGATACAAATTTTGGTTGGAAATAATGATATTAAAAGTATATTCATATTTTTTTGTTAAACGACCATTTAGTTTTATCAAGTATGTCTTTCCCTATAAAATCATTAATTTCTTGAAAACTGCTTCTTTTAACAGGTTTTCCTCTAGTTCTAATTAAAATGTCAACCTCTGTGTTTAATATCCTGGGACAGAAGGAACTGGGGAGTGTTGTCATAGAAGCCCTTGCTGTTCTACAAGATTTCTATTAGAATGAGTCACTGGAGGGTGTGCAGGCAAAACAGCACCTCCTCCTGAGATCTGTGTTGCCAGGTCTTGAGGCTCCATCCCTCTCCAGAAAGTTTCTGACCTAGCACAATGCTGTCTTTCCACACATTTGAACAGTAAATAACAAGGCTTCCATATTGTGCCCTAAGATTAAGAACAGATAGTAAATAGACTCAACATTTCTCACACTTGTGGAGAATACACACTGGTATTTTTTCTTTTTTTTTGCTGTTATTAGTTAGAAAGCAGTAAGATGACACATCTATAGTTTATGAATTCACAATACTTCTAGGAAGCTTCTGTGGTGGAGGTTATTCCTTCGGACAGTGTTAGCCTGTGCTTGAATATTGTCATATTCTGACAGAGCCAACTGTTTTCCCTGCAAAGGCAGGCCCAGTAGATGATGGTCATGGTAATGCTACCTAGGATTTATAATGCTTTTCCTCTGGAGACTTTATTAACTCATTTGTGATGGCTCTAGAAGAAATGGAGTAGCAGGTGGTATCAACTCATTCGTGTATTTCCTATTTCGATAAATGGCATCAAGCCTTAGCTAGAAACCTAGGGAGCATACTTGATTCCTGTCTTGCCTTCAGTTACTTTGTCTTATTTTTCTGTGCCTGAAATAATCTTTTGAATCTTGATCAGTTACTTTGTCTTATTTTTCAGTGCCTGAAATAATCTTTTGAATCTGTTCTTTTTCTTCATCTTTTCAGCCACTATACTGTTTCTAACCCTCACCATTACTGTTGATTTACCTGTGTCCCCAACCATCCAAATTGTGCTTTGGGGACCAAAACCTTGTCAAATTTGTTTTCATCTGCCTAACTCGGTTTTTGGCATTTCATCAATGTCTAATAAATGTTTGACCAGAAATGAATTCTAGCCTGGATGATTGCAGAACCTTCCTATTGATCTCATTGATTATTCATTTTCCACCTTTTATTCTCCCACTTTTAATCCACGTGCTAAAATAAAATGTATTCATGGGTCTTCACTTCAAATCTTCAGTGTAACTCTACTGCATATATAATTAAGTCTAAATTCTCAGCTTGGCATTTAAGGTTCTAATCTACTTTTCCAGTCTCATCTCCAGTCACGCTGCTTTCCTTCGCAGATCTCCATTATCACACTCCCATATCAGACTGCAGTTACTTCTTAGCAGCTTTGTCTACACCAGCAGATCGTGAACTTCTCAAGGGCAAGAGTTGCTTTATTTTACTTTATACATCTGGTGCTTATCAGAACTGCGTGTATGTAGTAAACACTCTGGAACAGTTTAATGGTTAGGTTAGACTCTGAAGTTTATTCAGAGTTCCTAAAATGGCAGCTATTTTAAGGAGAGGAATGAAATAGAATAAAAAAACTGAATAGATGTTTTGTACTTGTGAAACTTATACCAGCTGGAAAATGCAGAATATCATCGTGAATATAATACTCTGTCAGAAGTAATCATAGTTAGCATTTTAGCATAGGTTTTCAGGATTTTTTAAGACAAAAAAAATTGTTGTTTAGATAATTAAATTTCTTAAAAGAATACTTCCTCTCTGTCCTATATAACCTTGCACTGATAACCAAATGAAGTACTACATAAACCCTGCAATCTGTCTTCATCATCTGATTGTCCTTATCCAGTTTTCCACAGATAGTTGTCTTATTTCCAGTGCTAATGCTTAAGTCCAGTCTCGTATTTCACATGACAGTGGAAAAAGGTCTACACCCTATCTTGGAATTAAATTTCAATTCTGACGCTTAGTAGCTGTGTAACATTGGTTTATGCATATGCTGCCACATTTATGAAAATAGAGTTATAGTTTCATAGCAGTATGAAAATATAGATATAGATAGTATTATCTACAGTTTCATATATAATAGAAATACAGATTTCAGAATTATTGTGATAATTTCATTTAATTTATGAAAGCCCAGCATATTTCCTTTTATAAAGTTGGTTCTCAATAAATATAAGTTGCTTTCAGTATAAGTATATGCCTGATTGAACTATAAAACTGCCTGCTCTCTGATTCTGCATTCATGTAGGAAGCAATCTGAATTGTGGTGTAACCAAAGGGAAGCTTAGGAATGTGTTGGCGTCACCCACTTAGGCTGCCCATGCATTCCTGGGGGTAGTTACAGTGTCTGTTGGTGCCACGCACTAGTGTTGCAACTATGTGCTCTGAAAGCCTTTTATGTTATCTTCTATACCCTTTCTCACCACTACTCAGTGCTGCCCCATTATCCCCAGCTCCCCACACATACCCCCACATTCAGTGTCAGCAAGAAGCTCAGATAATCTTGCATATTGTTATGGCCTTGCAAGATGATGTCATGGAAGAAAAGGAATTATAGAAGCCTTCTTGTGGGTTTGGTGTAAGGTTCTGAGGGGTCCTCTTTCAGACATCCTTTTATTTTACTATAAAAAAATATGTGGAACCCAGCTTATAGGATATTAAGATGAGACATTATAAAGGGAGATATGATAATGTTGATGCCGATGGTAGCTCACATTTGTTGAGCTCTACCTGTGCCAAGTACTGTTTCAGATGCTTTTACAGGTCTTACTTCATATTCTTCTCACAGCATCTTTGACGTTATTCACATTATCCCCTTTTTATTTACAAATGAGGAAACTGTTGCAAAGAGTAGCTCTCAAGGTGACACGGCAACCGAACTTTTATTCTATTTATTATAATAATGATGTCTCACAGTGACTAAACTCCATTGGGTAAGGTCTGAAACTGACTTTCCTTGAACATAAATATTTTCTGAAGCTACTGTGACTATAGAAAGGTATAGAAGAAAAGAGTGTATGTGTGCATTTTTTAGTCAAGCCAGTTTAGGATCAAATCTTGGTTACTTACCAGCCACAGGTAAGTTAATCAACCTCTCAACCTCAGTTTCTCATCTGAAGAATGAGTAATAATCATCTGTCTTGCTGGAATGTTGAAATGACTAGTACAATGATAGATGTAGTAGCCTGGTCTTCAATAAATGGTGACTGTTACTTCAGTCATAGATACAGTGTCGTCTTTAGCATGTGTGCTAGAGAAGATGCAGGTGATGATTTTGAATGCTATAACCTTAATGTCTTTTCCATTTCTCACGAGGTTTCCATTGAGGGATTTAGTAGGTACGTGTAGTATCAGACACTGAATTTACATAACACTTTTCATTGTGTTGACATAGACTTTCTATTCATGCAAAAGTACAGTCCTGCACAACAAATAATCATACACCTTCTATTTTCATACACATGAAAAACTAAAGATGTCAATCAGATTCATGTAATAAAATTCATACTTCTAAATGTGAATCCATGAGTATAGAAAAACAAGCAGTATACATAAACTGCCATCTCCAACCAATATATCTTTAAATGCTTCTATTAGCTATTGTTAGAGAACTTTTCACAGAGTTAGTTAGGGTTCAGTTTTGCTATGATTTATTTAATAAACTCATCAGACTCTGAATGGATTAGCATCTTCCTGACAGTGTCTTGAGGAATTGCAGTCTCTTGCTGAAACAAGTAAGGTCTACTGCCCTCATGGACCCAAAGGTGAGCAGGGCAGCTTTTTCCAGAAGTGGTGATGGATTTGATCAGTCTTCTGCCTCTCTTTACATCTCAACCAATACTCTTTGTGACCAGTGTCATTTATTTGTAAAATAGCCAACTGGGGTTAGGTGCTATCCTTAGCTTGAGGAACCAAGTAAAGTTTCTAGAATGAAACCGGATTTAAACCTTTGCTTCACTGGGGTGGACAGGGGTGTCAACAAATGAAAAGTTGTAGAATATTTTAACTGATGTAAGCTAATGTAGAATACTGTTGAGCTTTCTCTATGTGTAATGTATTTAAATTAATACATTGATTGAAAATGTGTGGAAGGAAAAACTGGATTAGGAGCCAGAGAACCAGGATTTTGATCCTGAATGTGCTGCTTTGTAGCAATGTGGACTTGGAAAGAATGATTTAACCTCTGAGTTTCAGTTTCATCAAAACGTGCTTCAGTTAACTACCTTGCCAATATTATTGAGGCTGAGTGAGGCAGTGCATGTGAAAATACTCTGTAAATTTTGATGCACTATGGAAATATAGGGGTGAATGATGCTGATGATGAAGATCTACCACAAGAGGCAGTGATGGGTCCTTGGAATTGGACAAACTGGATTCAAAAGTAGCTGTTAGTTAAAACATGTATGACCTTGAGCAAGTCATATGGCCTCATTATTATTGTGACAGCTACTGATACTGCTACTACAAAAGTCTACAGACTAAGTCAACATTAGAGTTTGAATCAGGACATATCCCTGATTTTATAATATGTAAACCCTTTTAGGACAGGAACTGTCACCTATACTTTTGGATCTCCTCATCTCCTGGGAAGGTGCCAGTGCCATACTATGATGGCATTTGGTGTTGGTTGACTGGTGACTGGATCAGCTCCATGCTGGGTGCTGTATGGGCAGAAGTGAAGAGGAATCCCTGCCCTTATCCATGGGGACATTTCAGTGTAGTTGGTGGGACTCAACATTCATATTTTACCAGAGCTAATTGGAGAATCCTTTCTGTTCACACTGTAGGAAGTGGATACTTTTGAATCTGTAATTTGTATGCATTGACTGAGGAGCTGAGCATAGTAAAGCTTTTAGATGTGTTTATTTTTAAAAGGAAATGCATGCTCCCTCTCCTGGTTTCCCTAACACTGTCCTCATTTCATGTTTTTTCTTAACAGAAAGATGAACCCTCCCCCAAGTAATTACAAAGGCCCTGCCTTTGAAAAAAAATTTAGTGTTTTTATCCCAAAACTTAGAGGGATTTGTTTTTTAAGAGAAAGACTTCAGAATTGTAATTGTGGTTATTTATTTAACACAGTCTTCTGTTATGTAACGAGCTGCTATTCACCAGTAATAGCCAATTAGAAAAGAAAATATCTTGTACCACTAATCGTAATTACCATTAGAAAGCAATTAATAGCAGGAACTGTTGCTGAACAGTACCGTAACATCAATCAAGCTATCTTTGCTAAAGCACCATACAACTAATTTCCACAAATGGAGGACAGGAGGGAAGGAAAGGAAGGTGAAAACGAGTCCAAAAGCTTATTAGAATTTCTTACGAACTGGTTTATGAATGACTTTTGAAAGCTTTATAAATATGCACCCACATTAAGGAAAGTAATTCTAATAATCTACAGAGGACTTAGGGTTATTTTTTCCAGCAGCAACGATCAGAGACAGTATTGTTTAGTGGAAAACTCACTGGACAAGTTTTCAGAAGACCTGGGTTTTCATCTCATTTCTGCTTCTGACTGACTCTGATTTTAGAAAACTTATTTGCATTCATGGGTTAAGACTTCCTGGTTTGTAAATGAGAGGATTCATTGCTTTTAGCATCCTTTCAACTCCATCTTCCAAATATCAACAGAAGAGAAGGTAGGCTTACAGCTAGCCTAATTATACATATCCTAGAGCCTGTGTAAAAAGAAAAAATATATCTGGGCAGTCCTTTAAGAATTAGTTCCACATGTGTCATTAATCAGGTGTATCGGGTTAGAAAATTGGTGGAGAAACACTGCCATAGATAGGTCTCTTAATCCAAGAGAGTATGGATAGATTATTAGGATGCATCCCATCTCACCCATCCCCTAAAAAGCAATGCAAATATTAAGGAGCTGTTGACAGAACTGACTAAGTTCATTCAAAAATGAACCTTTTTTACTAAGCATTTGCTATGTACAAGCTTCTGTATTTTAGATGCTTTAGAATACAAAGATGAAAACGAGAAGTCTTGCCGTCAATGATCTTATGGCTTAATAGGGAAGATAAAGAAGTACATAAATAACTGTATTACAAGGTAGAAAGTGTTAAGGACCATCAGAGTGATCAAGATGGAGTTGAGCAAGGAAGAAATTATGCCCCGCAGGCAATACTGGACCTTGAGTAAGATTTGGACCTGCAGAAATAAGGAAAAATATTACAGGCCTATGCAAGGAGGGAACAATAGAAAACTAAGGGCATATACAACAGGTAACAAGTCAATTCACTTTGCCTGGAGAAAATGGTAGGTATATGGGATCAGTAAAAAGTTTGAAATGGTAAATTGAGGCCATATCGTGTAGTCTCAGATGTTAGACCCTGACTCTGCTGACTTGAGGAAAGGAAATAACAAGATCAAATTTCAATCAAGTAACAAAATACAGAAGAAAGAAATTTGAATCAGGTCATGGGTGTTTACTGGAGCAAGAGGTAATGAAGACCCACACTAGACTTTAATAATATGCCCTTGTTAATGAAGTCAGGTAATAGCTTAGTCCTGTAAGGAAATTCCAAAGATTAGAAAAATATGCTGGGCAGAGCAAGTGGTATATGAAAATTCTTTGATAGGTTGGAGTCTTATTGAGCTCTGTCATGACAAGGGCCCAGAGAATGCAGGCAGAGAACATAATTATGATAAAATAGACATCACTGAGAGTATAGACAAGTGAAGATATCTTATAGCAGTCAGTGTTAAAGAAGACCAGAGCTGGACAGTAGTTAAGTGGTAAAAACTGACTTTATTCAGGAACTATTGCAATTGAAGGAAAGAGCATAGAACTGGACTTAACTCCAGATACAAGGAAAATTGGTTATTTTTAGTCAAGGAGCAGGTTGGGGGTTTGGGTGATAGAAAATGAAGGAAACTTAGAGGAAACATCAGGGATTGAGGCTAAACAGTTTGACAAGATGCTTATTAAAGGCAGGGCAGGGTAATAGGATGTCACCTGGAGGACGGCAGAGGATGAGGATCCCCATCAGATACAGAGAGTGGGAGATTCTCTCTAAACTGACTTAAAATTCTTGCTAAAATTGGGCTGTGCTGGTCTAGCAAGGCCTAGTGGAAGAAAGGGTTCAGAGGCGTCAGACCTAAAGTTGGGTCAGGGAGAGTCTTTGTCAGTAGCAGAATACAACCAACAGTAAACTGGATGTTAGGAACAGGACTCAAGCCATTAAAAAGCCTCAGAGAAACAGGTGTAGAGGAACATGAGTTCTGGGTGAAGAATCAAGACAGCTTACGGAATCAGGGTAACAGCTTGAGGACTCAGAAAGGTGTACAAGTTGAGGCTTGGTTCCGAGAATTAGTCACATGCCCAGAGACTAGCATCCCAGATCATGGAGATGAGGCCAAGAAGACTGGATTGATGTAGAGCCACTGGCTTGAGATAGTCCCCTGCTGGAGCAGAGCCAAACTTCTGGTAGGCTAGGGACCCCTGCCACGCTGATCGTCAGCACTGGCAGGAGCCTAGCTCCAGGCAACTCATTACAGTTACCCATATGGCCACTGAACTCCTAACCCTGAGCTCATTAATCCTGAATAATCAGCTGGTTGTAATACAATTCTCAAGTATAAAGTGATAACCCCCTCTTTTTTTTCATGACCCTTGGACTACATTAAGTTTGATGACATACAGAAAGATTCCTGTTCTTGATCTTTTTCCTTGTGGAACATCTTGGGGTTTATTGACAGACAGATCAAATTATAATGTTAATTATATCCCCCCATTAATTTATTTTTTGGTATCAGTAGTTATAGCTGTTTATATAAATAGAGGATGATCATGTTTTCTTTTCATTACGTGAAACCCAGAGTACATCCATCCATACAAATGTACATGTTCTTAGGGCCTATGTTAAATTAAACCTTTTAATAATAAACTAAAAAATTTCATTTCTTTACTGTCATGCTTTTGAGCTATATTCATAGAAAATGGCTTCTCATTGTTTTTGTTCATCTATGTGATTGAAGTAAGTAGGGCTAGTGTAAATTTAGTGTGCTGTTTATGTTTTTAAGGACAATATTTCAGTACTCCATAGAATTGTAAGAGAAGTGTTATAATATCTTTTTACACAAAGAGAATTTCATGATCAAATAATTTGAAAATGCTGAGTTAATCAAGTTACAAAGCTTCCTTATTTCAGGACTTTACTATTCTAATTTTTGTGACTGTCGAAGAGATAAATATTACATTGCAGTTTCCAAATACTCAACTACGCTATGCTTTTCTCAAATCACACCTATTGACATTTCATGGGATGCTGGTATTCCATGGAATTTGATCTGATTTGGAAATGCTAATCAGGGTCATCTCCCTGATGACAGATCATATTTTTTAATAGCTTAGACATCCAAAACAGTTCCATCTGTAAATATCTCCAAGAAGAGATCCTTCCCCTGTGTCTGTGATAATAACCATTGTCATTCATTTTTATAGCTCTCCTATTTTATCTCAAGCCCTTAGTGAAGAATAAAATAAGTATAGAGTATTAAGCACATGGTAAAAACAACAAACATAACTGTTTCTTCTGCCTCAGGGAGATATGATGTCTAAGGAGCCTTCTCCTCACCCCCAACCACCCCCACACCCATTAAACCCAGAAAGCCAGAGTTCTTAGAAATATATCCAAGGTAGCACTGAAATAAATACTTGTATAAACAAAACCCACAACTTTAGCACCATGTGAGAACTCTTAAAATTGGTGTCTTGTCTTTATTTTAGTATCCCTTCCTTAGTATATTTAAATTAAAATTTGAATATTGGATGATTGAAAAAGGAAAGTGTTCATAAGTAACCAGATTCGGACCTGCTATTCCAGAGCACTCAAGTCTGTGCTTATGTCAGGTAACCGTAGCTATTTAATGCATTATTTAAGGTTATAAAATTTTAATTCACATTCCTCTATCAGCTTTCATTGACTTCAAGAATGTAGGTTAGTTGCGTTTTTTTTGTAATTGCCTGTGTGTGGCATCATTGTCAGAAATGTCAGTTTCTGAATTACTGTTTATTAATGAAGTGATGAATCCAAGCATCTCTTTGATATAAAATCCACATCTAATGGAATGTAGAGGAATTTTTCAGTGAAAGGTTTTTAAAACAGCTTAGAAGTGATTCATGGCATCATTGTTACTCAATTCTAGTTAGGAGTATTCAGAGCCAATTGGAAAGTCTCCATTTCTTCAGGATTCACTTACATTAAATGTGTTTTGAAAGTAGACTGATTTAAGCAAGCAGTATATAAGTTAGACAGCTAGTTCTCTTTGTCACCTTTTCTGAAAATTACATATTTGTGGATAGCCCTTGTGACTATACATTAATGAGTCAGATTCTGAATTCATCTTACTCAGCTTATTACTTGTCAAAAATTACTATAACATTATTAATATTAGCTGATCCTTGAACCCTGCTGTGAAATTCCCACATAGTTGTGGAAACTCAAACTATTTTCATATACTTATGGGCAACATATCTTTTTTACATTATATCCTTCATAAGTTACACTTTATAAATATTGTAACCCTCATTATAAATATATACCTCCTCCCTTTCTCTTTCTGGTTAAGTCATATTCATACTTTAGATCTTAGCTTAAATGTCTCTTTTTATATGAAGCCATTCCTGAACCATAGACTGAATTAGCTACACACTTCTTTGTATCCTTAATCATATAGTTATGTAGGAGAATCCCATTACCTGCTTGTAGAGAGAAAAATTTTAATTCTAGTAGTTCAACTAATATATACTATATTAGTTTCTGAAGGCTGCCTATAACAGATTACCACAAACTCAGTGGCTTAAAACAACAAAAATTTGCTCTCTCAGTTCCAAAGGCAGAAGGCTGAAATCAAGATGTCAACAGGGCCACCTTTCCTCTGAAGGCTCTAGGGGCAAATCCTTCCTGGCCTCTTCTAGCTTCTGGTGGCTCCAGGCATTCCTTGGCTTGTAAGAACATAACTGCACTCTCTCTCTGCCTCCTTCATATATATAGCCTTCTTCCCTGTGTTTGTAGCTTCTCCTTTTCTGTCTCTTACAAGGACTTCACTCATTGGATTTAGAGCCCACCCTAATCCAGGATAGTCTCATCTCCAAATATATACCTTAATTATATCTGCAAAGACCATTATTCCACACTTAAGAGGTTCCAGGTGAATATATCTCTTGAGAGTAAACATTCAATCCACTATGTATATTGAAGTTACTCCCTTAATTCCGGATAGTTGTCTTTCTGATCCAGCCAAGGGGTGTGTGCAGAGATGAGTACTTGTTTTTATGTGAACTGGGAAGGGAAAAGTCCTGCCTCTTGTTGCTGTTTTTAAGGACTTTATAACAGGTGGTACCTGCTGCTTGACTCTGGACTGTGGGATTTATGCATTGAACTTACTGTTCTCATCAATATTAAACTCTTTCAAGAAAGCAACCACTGAGGATTTGGATAGAGCTTATTAAAAATGTGTAGTCTTTTCATGCTGCAGTCTTTCCATCACTGCTATTTTTTACTTTCCTTGTCATTCATTATTTTAGGCACTTCAGGTTGTACATAGTACATGCTAAGGCCTCTTACTTGTTAACTGACAGCTATATGTTTGTCCTTTGTGCTTATAGCCTCTGAAATTTGTTCTCATCCTGAGATTGAGAGCAGTGTGGTGCAAAGAACACTGATTTTGTAAACAGGAGAATCCAGTTCTTGTATTAGTTGTGTGACCTTAAATAAATTACACTTCCTGAACTTCTGTTTTCTCATAACTAAGATAGAAATAATAATCCTTCTTACTTCACAGGTTAATAGTGAGGTGTTTAGGAATGGTTTTGTAAAATTTAAAGGGTGTATATTTAAACAGTGGTGTATTAATATACTATAAGAAGAGATCATCTTTGTAGTTACTGACCAGTGCCATTCTATCCCAACTGTGTAGTATGACTGGCCTGTTCCCCCTTTAAACTGTCAGTCACTTATCAGTTAATCTAAGTATTTATAGAATATTTGATCTGAGGGTTACATAGGGATAAGTCACTTGGGGAAATAGTTTAAAAGGAGAAGACAGTTTCTGTCTTGTTAGAGCTTGTAGTCTATTTGGAGAAGAGACTCATCATATACCAGCAGCTAGGTTAAGCTCTGAGTAAACAGAGAAAATACTTGATTGAAAGGGTTGATCATAACTGGCTTCATGGAAGAAGTGAGAGAGCAGAGGACTAGGAAAGACACCAGCAGGCAAGTAGATGGACCGGGTACCTAAGCCTAGAGTAACAGCTTGCATTAAAAAAAAAAAAAAAGGAGCCAGGTTTCATCCAGGGCAAGTTTGGCAACTGCTTAAAGCTTCAGGCTCCAGAGAGAGGGAGAGAAAATGGAAAAGACTACATCTGGTAATGGTCTTGTAAGAATCAGGCAACTGGCCAGTGTTCAAGGCCTTATTTATGTGGATAAGGATGTTTCAGAAGTTTGGATCTTTGTTCTCCATCAGGCCAAGTGGTCTCCAAAAGCAGGTAGTAGAATATCCCCAATTAAAAATAAGAGCACGCACAGACAATTCTCCCTAGAGATCAAAAAAGACACTTTTGAACATCTCTGGCCCTGGGTTTTACCAGACATTTATTGAGCCCTAACTAGGTACTAGGTCTTGAGGGCACCAGAAAGAACAAGACAAAGTTCCTGCCCTAAAGAAGCCACTTTCCTAGTAGAAGAAAATAATGCAGAAGTACAATCAAAGAATCACACTGAAGCAACGAGACAACTCTGTCTTCTATAATTTTTATTTTCCAGGAGAAGTTGATATCTTTCCCAGAAATTTAATAGCCATATACCCCTGCAATTTTGTGTTTTCGTTTTGATCCATTGCAGGTTTTACCAAATACTCTAATTAAGCTCCAGATTTTATACAGCTCTTCTCTAGGAATTTCCAAACAAGACCCCACATCATTTGGGAGGGAGAGTGAGTATAAATCTTAAGAATTATGTGTGTAAGAAAAATGTTACTTGTTGTCTAGTCTGATTAACTAGAAAGGGGCAGTGCTGGTTTGCCACTGGTTTTCCTCTTAAGAAAATTTACATATCTACTACAAATCCTTTATTCTGGTTTAGGACAACTGATCTATCTGAGGTTATTTTATCCAGTTTTCAGAGATATATAATCTTCTTCTGTAGTAATACTAATAATGAAAAACTGCATTTTTTGGAGACTAGCTCAATTACCTCTGAAGTCTTTGATGAGTGCCATCTTGTCCTAATGATGGGTTGCAATTTTTCAGATTGTTTTCTTGGCTCCTTCTATCTACCCATTCCCCTGTTTTTTTCCCATTTTGATAATTTATTGTCATAATAAATTACTTCAGTGCTTGTGAATGAGCTTACTGTTTTTCTTTAAATTTCCTGTAACAGGAATATCATCTTTTATTTCTGAAAGTAAGCAAATAGATGAACATGATACTATTTTACATCATGTATTGTGATCAAGGCAACCATACAACTTTCGTGATTGAAAGAATCTTTCAGTTGACCAGTGTACAGTTCATCCTGTATTCCTTCCTCATATTAAGTGTATTTGCATGAAATAGGTAATGGGTAGGGAGCAGAATCTCATCTGTTATTTCATAAAACAGACAGGACAGTAGTTTTCACTTCATAATGAAGGGAAATCAGTGTCAATTTAAAGTATTCTGCTCTTTTCTCCAGTTAGCTCCCTTAGTAAAAATGGCACCAGAATCCAGCGACTGCCTCCTCCCCAACCCCTTAACTACAGTGATTTCCAAAACTTCTTCCCATAAGTATAGTTATTAAAGACTGGATGATGATTTTTAAAACAAGTAATAAAATCTAGGGAATTAAGATAGAGATTGAAAGTCATCCTAATTGGGATTAGAGTCTTGGGAAAGGCGACATGAATTGTAAGAAAACGGTGTCAAACTGAAAAAACCTTGTGAAATCAAATAAGATGTGTCCATTTTTCAAGTGTTCCTCACAAGTACCTCTTTTAGTTGATTTACCTAATTTGAATTAATTTGAAAGCCAGATTACAAATGAAGTACTGAGAACTGAGGCCACTTCTCTGAGGTTACTGGAAGTGTAGGTATGTGTATGTGCACAAACAGTAGGACACACTCCTAGTTGATAGTCTGGGCATTGTAAGGGATGGGCAAGAGTTGAAACTGTCAGCTATCCGAGACATGTCCTTTCCTCAAGATCCCTTGAGTCCTGATCTGAATAGCACTTTAATAGCAGTTTTGTTGTTAGAGGGCTTGTGTATCAAATGTTTTATGCAGCACCCAAATCAATCTAGTGATGCTGTTCATAATCTCATCAACCTCACTACACTGAAGTTTTGTAGGCTGTTATCTAGTAATCTTCAGAGTGATCGGTGGTGGTTCTAAGAGCCCAAAATTACTTGAATAAACCCACTTCTATTATCTCTGCATATTTTGAGACAGCTTATCATCTTCTGACCAGTCTATGCCTAATACACTAAGTCCCTCTGCCAAGAATATCTTTACCCTGCCATTCTACCTTCCAACCCCTGCTCATTCCCCAAGACTTAGTTAGCTATCACCTTAACCTTTTCTGTGAAATGTTCTTAGTGACTTGTCTCCACCCAAAAGGTAACCCAGCATTTCCTCTTCTTATTGTTTCATTCCCATTGTCAGTTTCTGATTTCAGCTTTGGGATTGTGACTACAATACACTTTGCTCTTATATTTTATGTTCAGATGTCTGCATTACTCCTGACTTGACATTTACACTTGGATGGGGTTAGACATCTGTCTGCTGTATGTCCAGGGCTGAAGCTGAGGAATCCCTGGTTCTGTCCTCTTTCTCCATGCCTGTTAGCTATTGGAGACTACTGTTCTTGCAGATCCAGACCTACACTGACTTCCCTCCACAGTCCTCCCCACATGGTTAACAAGTCATATTTTCTGGAATATCATTCCATATTTGCCCTCATTTTATCACTTCAGCTATGTTTGGGACATGAGCAAATTATAAAGCAAAAAGCATAAGTCATACAACTAGTTTTTAGCAAGCAGCACTGTCTTTGGAAATCTCTGTATCTGTTTAGTCTAAGACACTGTTATTATTCCACACCACAAATCCTCTCATGCTGTCATTTTAAATATCTCTGCTGTGAATGACTAGCATTTTCGGTTAATTTTTGTGTATGGTATAAAGAAGTAGTCCAGCTCTGTTCTTTCACATATGGACATCCAGTTGTTCCAGCCCCATTTGTTGAAAAGGCTGTTGTTTGCCCAATTGAATGGTCTTGGCATCCTTGTCAAAAATGAATTAACCGTAAGTGTGAGAGTTTATTTCTAGACTCTCAGTTCTCCCATTGATGTGTATTGATCATTTCTTATGTCAGTACCATCCTGTCTTAATTATTATAGTTTTTTAGGAAGTTTTGAAATTAGTTATGTATGAGCCCTTCTACTTTGTTGTGTGTCGAGATATTTTTGACTCACCTGATTTTTCCAGCATCAAAGTATATCTAAAGAAAGACAAATATCAGCAGCAACACTTTGTTTTAGCCTATAAATAATCTCTTGAAATCTCTTTTTAATGCACTATTTTCAGATATTATTCTTTGATCACACGAGACACAGGTACTAAGTCTGGCCAGGTGGTATCTGAACCTTTAGTTTTGTCTGGTGTTTAGACACTGACTCATTTAGATACCCTTCTGGGTCCCTGATAGCCTTTAAAAATTTGAGCACAGTAATCTCTACTTCCTTCTTCTGTAGTTGAACATGTAGGTAAAGTATAGGAAGAAAAGGGAATTTACTGGTGAGTTTGTATTAGCGAAGCACCCATGTTGTGCAATTGGCAGTAAGTTTTAGAATGAAAAGTTAAAATGGTTGTGAGTGCTTGGTAAATAGCTTAAGTTTTGTTGACCCTAAAAATTCTACAAATCCTTTCACTAACAATCATTCACATTCCATGTTTGAAATTAAGCACAGTCTAACATTTTAAATTAGAACCCAACTGATAATTTTGAAACATTTTACACTGTGAAAGAGTCACTCTGCAAATAAGATACATTTCTGTGACAGTGAATGAGGTATTAAACCAGATTGTAATATGTGGATATTTATATTTCTGACTTTCACCAATATTTCTCATAATAAGCATTCTTCCTTCTAGGTTCTCTGTTTATATAACCTATCAAGGTTTGGAGTATTTTTTTCTGATACTGTAATTTTAGATCATAATGCACTTCGGTTCATCAAGGTGGATCCATTGACAATTCTGGGTACCAGTAACTTCAAAATGACTTTAAAGTTGAAACAGGAAAAATTAGTAGACATGAATTTATATATAGAGATAGGTATCGTATACAAAGACTATAGATGTAGTTTCCTTGATCAGATTTTCTTTTTTAATATTGTATATTGTATGGTTTTCTTTATTATCTCTTTCTGTTAAGATACCTGACAATCTCTATGGTTTTGATGTCACTTGGTTGCCTATTTTATTAAAATATCTAGATTAGAATTTATGGTCATGTGATTAGTTGATATGTTTCCTAAACTATTAATCTACATTTTCTGTTATAATCTTGACATATGCAGCAAACATAATTTTTATTATTTAGTAGTGTAAAGCCTCTAATATGCAATTACTTGTATGATTATTAAAAAATTTCAGAAGGCAATTATGAACAATTTTCACAAATGAAATGTAATGTTTTACCTAGGAAAAGTAGCGCAAATCCTATTACTTTATTTCTATTTTGAATATCTAGTTACAGAAGAGCTAATTATATGTCTTTTGAATAAATATTTCTGTTAACAATGTCCAAAAGAATTTTTTTCTTCAGACATGCTTTTTTTTTTTTTAGCCTTCCCTCAGACACTTACTCCTCCTTCTGGCTGTCTGATGTGTTAATGACTACTCTTACCCCAGTCATTTTGGCTTATGATTCTTCAGGTCTTCATTTACTCTTTCTAGTTTTCCCTCACCCTATCCCAAGACATCGACAGCAGTTGACCCTACATTGCTTTGAGACCTTAGGCTTGAGGACCAGCGTGGCTGGTGAAGGGAGAGAGAGACTGCTAGCTGAAGCTCCAACCACCCTTCTCTCTTCTTGTGGTTCTTAAACAGGTTGAAGGGGGCGGGGGGAAGAGCCAGCATAGGGAAGAGAGTGAGGAATATTCTAGGTTTGCATTCTACCATGACAGACTTCAGTAACCTTGAAGGTTGCCTGCAAGTTTGTTTTTCTCTTAGAGACACTAAGGGCATATATGTATAATGTACCTTTTGGCCAGAAAAGAGATTTTTCTTTCCTCAATGACTAAAGAAAACAACAGTTCTATTCCTGTACTGGACACAGGAACAATATAACCATGCTATCCTGCTTTATTCACTCATCCTTTTAAGGAAATGCTTAAAGAACAGCAGGGCCCAATGATGACAAAGGCACTTTATTCTCAATTAAGTTCCAGTTGGTGGCCTTGTCTTTCTTTTCCTTAATTGCAGCAAGCCTAACCTCTTGCATCTCAAATGTAGTTATAATCCAAAGGAAATAAAAACATCAATGAATGTTTCATTAGCTGTATATTTCTTAAATAATGAGATAAGACAAACATAAATAATGGGTCTTTACAATACATGTAGTTCAGCAAAATGTACAGTTCATATATTTGTGTGTCAATTTACAAAAAATGTGTAAGTCCAAAAGGCATGAATGAGATTGAGAAGTTAGCTCTAAATCCCAAAACTGGCCCAGTCTCACAGATTAACTGCTAATTTAGGTGGCCTAACTGAGGGTCATTAGAAAGGCCTCCATTCCCCAGAAATCTGTCCTGGTTTTCAGCTAATTCAAAAAATCCTGTTTTTATCAGTCCATTCCTTTGCATTACACACCACCCTCTGTGAAGAGCTTTTTTTTAAAAACCGGAGATATTACTCAGAGAGGCAGTACATTGTGTCACCTTAGTATGTGCCACCTCAGTGTGAGTTTAACCAGATCATTGGCAAAATGAATTTTAAAATAGATAGTTAACAGAATGCATTCCTTTTGCTCAGCACTGAACTGAGCACGAAAGATGAGCTAATTTTTAAGATCTTCCAGTGTCACTTATGAGACAAAACATAAACATGTAAACAAAAGTGCCAGTAACAGCATTTTACTGAATGACCTATGATTTGGTATATTAGAGAGCAGTAGTTCTCAAACTTTTTTTTTAATGATGAAACTATTTTCTAAATTTTCTTACACAAATTTCCAATATGTAAAGCCTATAAAATTCAGGTCTCTTTGGTTAAAGAGGGTTGAGGGAGGCCAAGGGAGCCATTCTCTCTGGTTGTGCCTTCATCCCCAGTGGGACTTAGTGGGATCTAAGGCACCTGGGATTACAATTAGAATTTAGCACATAAACTAACAGCAGGGCCCTAATGGTGACAAAGGCACTTTATTCTCATTTAAGTTCCAATTGGTGGCCTTGTCTTTCTTTTCCTTAATTGCAACAAGCTAACCTCTTGCATCTCAAATGTAGTTATAATCTAAAGGAAATAAAAACATCAATGTGGGGTAAATTGAGAGATGGAAAAAATCCACCATGTGTCTGACAAGAAGTCTAAAGCTCCAAGTAGGAGTTCTTCCTCAAGTTGGTGTAAAAAAGGACATAGACAACATGAGGGACAGTAAGAATAAAATTGAATAAAAAAGGTGGGTAGACATAAGCTAGAGAAACAAGCAGAAAAGTTGAGATTTGTTGAGAAAGAAAATAGGGACACACTATGGTTTTAATCCTAGAAACTGATACTTTGAAAGCAGGCTTGAAAAAGGGGGATTGGTAGCACATGCTAGATGGTTTAGATAGAGAATTGGTGTTTATTCTCAAATTATTCCTTCTTCTCCAACTCTTCTTCATTCCATTATTTAAGAAACTGAGAGGAGGCTAACCTACCTTTCTCCATTTCTCAATGCCCAGAGCTGTGTGCCCTGCCTGCCTGAGCCGCCTTTCTCCCATACTGTGCAAAACTAAATACAGTTGGGCAAAATGCTCATCCCTAGCCTTGGGGTCATCATGTCACTACTTAATAAAAGCCCATAATGCCATTCCCTTCTCCTTTTTAAAAGATTTTGTTTTTGCTTCCCTCCCTGAATTGCAGAGGAATTAATGCATTGTCTAAAGATGGAGAGATCTATATGTGGTTATATCACATTGTTAAAGGAAAACATATACCTTTATATAAATCCCAGAAAATGGACACTATGACTTGGCCTTATTTTCTCAGAAATGTTTTTTTTTTAATTCATCAATTCCCCTCTTTTCATTTTTTGTGTACTGATGGTTCCTCTCTAGTTGGTCCCCATAGCAACACCGGATAATGCTAATGAAACTGCAACATCTTAAGCTCTCCCACAGAGCATCTCTGTTAAAATAGCCATGAAACACAGATTCATTTATTATTCTCTTTCCTTAAAAGAAACTGGTATTTTGGTATCTTTCCCGTGATCAAGACTTACCTTCCTAAATTGTCCAACTGTAATTGGAATCTCTAATTTAGAGAAGCTTCTCTGAAGGTAATAAGCCACAATTGGGATACCACCTCCTTCCCGACACTCACACCCCATGTTTGTGTACAACAGTGGTTCTCAAAATATGGTTCCCCAGCAGTGTCAGCATACCTGGGAACTTGTTAGAAATGCAGGTCCACATACACACCCAGACCTACTGAATCAGCATCTTGGAATGGAGCCCAGTACTGTTCTAGCAGTTTGTGCTAGAACATGTACACTGGTTTGCAAACCACTGCTGTAGTAGGCAACAGCAATACAACCAGTTTGTAATGGATTCTGCTAACATGATTAGGAATTATTTTACTGTTTGTTTTTTATACCACCTAAATGTATTTATACTATGAAATACTAGCTGAATACCAATTGTGTCATGACACAGTGGAGGGTGTCTGATTTTAGGTGCTGAAGAGAAATGTTTTCTAGTCCTTATTTACCCACTATTAATGAGCATAAGAAAAAGCCAAGTAATTGCCATTAAGTCTAGTCTATGAAAATAGGTCATGACTCAGACTATAAAAGCATGTTTTTTTCTTTTTCTGTGCTTTTTTTCTTCCAGTTTCTTCACGTTTTGATGTGTGGATGCTGACAAGTATCCACCTTGTTGAAAGGAGTATTTTAAATAGTGCCTTTTCTGCTTGTAGTAATCCATCCTTTATATCCTGAAATGCATCAAAAGCAGGCAGTAAAAGTAAGAATCTTTTGGAGGCCATGACTTAGGGAACAAAAAATAAGAAGCAGATGTAATAGAAAATTGCAAAAAAGTTTACCCTGTCACATAAAGTTTTAAGAGGCAGGTAGGCCCTGGAGGGAATTGTAGCGACTTGGAGACCCACAAAGAAATTTGAGCTGGAGAAGCAGCCTGAAAGGTAAGGTATATAAAATTGCTGGTTATCACAAAAACTTACCTATCTGTATACCAGGATTTTGGGACAGAACCTAAGGAGTTGATTTTCTTGGTGGTCAGGTCCAATCTGAAGGCCAGGCTGTCAGGTGTTACTAAAAAAAAAGAGCCAAACAGAGTTTAAAAGCAAGGTAAGTAAGATTCATACAGTCAGGAATCCAGAAGTCAGTGAGTCCAAGGAAATAGCAGCAGAGTGATTGTATGACCCACTTAAGCCTGATAAGCCCCTGACATTTGCTCCCTCGTCTTCGTCACCACTGCCCTTATCCAGACCCTCTGTATCTCACCAGGACTGTTGCCATTGCTTGCTTATTAGGGTCAGATCCCAAAATATTAGTAATACTCATAATTCCCTGAATTTGCTCTCTGCCTTCCTGCCATATTACTCCTTGAAGTGCCCAAGGCCGCCCGGCTTTCCCCAACTAGGATTTCTTCTCTTGTATAGTCTTCATTTGTCCTTAAGGTCTTAGTTCTAATAATTCTATGATGTTGATTGGTAGTTTCAGGTCTCCTTACTCTGGATTTTCCCTTACCTTGCACATATTTATTATTTTTAACAAATGCCATATATTCTAATTGCTTGCGTTTCTACCTGTGCTTTGGAAGCAGGATACGTGTCTTTATCTCCTAGATTGGTGCCTAGTAGACTGTAGATTTTCAATAAATATTTCATATATAGGAATGGCAAGCAAATCATAGATTTTCTGAAATAATTCTGGTTTAAAATTGTTTATCCTTTTCTCTCAGCTATCAGTAACTTCTACTATTTCAGTGCCTTGAATTTGTCTCCTGAATGTCTAATATGCAAAAATAACAAAAACCCTTTAAATAAAGGATTTATTTATTTAATAATACACCAGAGAAATGTATACTATAGATCAGAAAAGAGGAGGCTATTTCTACTGTTAGGAGAGGATGTTTTAGCCATCTAAAAAAATATCCAGGGAAATCCATTATTAGTGAAGTCTGAAGGTGGAGAGAGGATAGTGTGTTTCTGTGCTTGTTAGAGATATTTAATTACCATAATTCTTGGATTGAATTGTTCAGACTTTATAGAAACGTCTTCTGTTCTCTCCTCTCTTTGCATTTCCACACTCATCCAAAATCCAAAGTACTAAGGGAATGTGGTTAGAATTGGGAATTTTTTAAAATTCTAGATCCTTAACATGGGGAATGGATTATAATGCCCTTTAGTTTATCTGGCAACATCTCAGAAAACAATACAGTATTTTTTATCAGTTTACCAGGTTTCTGAGGATTATTATGTTGAGTAGTATTTTTCAAAGAGATTACATACTTCACTGACTACCAACCTCAGGTCTTGATGATTGTCAACATAATCAGTACACATACTTTTACTTAGTGATTCTATATCATATATTCTTAAATTGCTTTACTCTTTTTGGTCTTTCTGTCCACAGTTATTCTTCTTCTCCCTATTTAATGATCATTCAGTTTCTAATCAAACAAATATTCACCCAGCATCTACTGTGTGCTGGGCACTAGGCTGAGAATGAACCAGAAGAATGTACAAAACAGACAAGCTTTTGACCTTCATCAAACTTAAAATCTAGTAAGAGAAATAGACTTCAGCTGCATTTCATCTTCTCTGCATGTCATAATTTGTGGTTTCAGATCTGTGGTATAAAATGAATATATAATGGAGAACCCAGGCCACAGACTCAGCTAAAAAGGACGTGCCAGGTAACAGATTTGATGGAATTGGGTGAAAAATGACCGCTTTGAATTAATACTACCTTCAGCTTGATGTTGGAATAATGGGGAATGGTGAGGATCATGGCAAATGGGAACATACCCAGGCTGGGTGAGGAAGCAGCCATTCAGATCTGGCTAGTTGATATGTGAAAACAGACTCCCTTTATTATCAGAAACTGGAAATTTTTTAATGCGTACTCTTTCAGTTTTAATTATGGCAGCAAATTGAAATTAAAATACTGTACATACCAACTAAAATATATCTGGGAGGTAGATTTGGAATGAGGATTGCCAGTGCAGGCTCTGAAAGTCTGAGCCCCCTGTGAACTTGGTACATGAGTTTTAGCATCTAATTTGAATACCCAGAAGGCTTTTGCTTCCTTCCTTGTTAGAATTACCAGATTAAACAAATTAAAATAAAGGATGAGGCCCAGTTATATTTGAATTTCAGATAAACAACTATATATATGTTTTCTACTATAATATCTCAAATATTGCACAGTATATACTTTAGTATGCAATACTGTGTAGTATTTGGGACATACTTATACTAAAAATAGTATGCCTTGTTTATCTGAAATTCAAATTTAGCTGAGCACCCTGTATTTTACCTGGCAACTTTATTCCTAGTACTGTGCTACTGTTTTGAAGGTAAGTTTGCCGAATAAGTGGCTTATGCATAAATGAAGTATTTAATCATTTTTCCCACTGTTAATATCAATAACGAACTTAAAATAATTAAAAATTTAATTTTTATTGAGTCATGGCTATATGCCAAGCTGGGCATACCTTCAAATAGGAAGTTATTTTAAGAATCTGGCTATCTATGGGGAAACCTTCTTATTTAGTCTTTATATATAAGCTTCTAAAAATGTCTTTACTATGTTTTATTTTTTAGCACAAAAAATAATAATTCTGTGGTTCAAATGAGCACATTTATCACCATATTTATCCCCATGCCACCAACTTGCCCTTGTGGCATAAAAAAAAAAAGTATATATATATATATATATATATATATATATATATATATATATAATATAATATATATATAAAGAGGGAGATATCTTCATAAGTATCCTTCTTTCCATGTTAGCACATTGATTTTGATTTTAACCTTTGAAAAGTTAAGTTCTTAGCACTTTGGCTCAAATAATATTCTCCCTGATGCCCATGTCACTTTGCAATTGTTTTTACACTTTTTGAGATTCTCTTAATTCCTCCCTTACAGATATTAATCATCTGTATTTATGAGACAATAAACTAGGCTTGTTGCTAATGAATTGATTCATTCAACTGCTGTATTTAATTAGGAAGATATTTAATGTGACAGCAAATGTTCTGATGTTTCATTGTCCCCAAATATAATTTAAAAAATGAATTTTTATATTTTCACATAAATTAAACAATCAAGATTCATTACTCTATCATATATTATAAAAGCCTAACTAATGGAGTTTTGTTACCATTGTATTCCAAATATTAGAAGAAAAATCAGTTTCCTTCTTAAAACACCAAAATCCAGTTGGCATAATGTCTAAGAGTAAAGAGTATTACGACCCTCAAGTCTATAGTAAGGAAACCAAGCCACAGATGCATTCCAAAGATTTTTTTTGTTTTTAGTACTTTCATAGGAGATGCATTTTCTAAATTAATTAACCACTAAGACAAATTACTTAACCATAATTCCAGAGACACTATCCAGTGAGTTTGGTTTTTTAATTGTTTGCTTTTCATGGTTATGCTTGCAGTATCCAAAGGGACTTTTATTTAAAGGGAAAAGGAAAGAAAGAAAAAGGGAAAGTTTTTAATGTGGTAGTGCATGCCCAAAAGTAACAGCTCAGACAGACTGAACAGCCCTCACTTTGGACCTTCAGCTTTCAGCATGCCCTTCCCAGAAAAGGAATAAAAGGACTTTATGCAGGGTCCCAAACACCATGTCAGTAGGTAATGTGATTAGGCAATACACAGATACAAAACAAATCAAGATACCTCAGGAGAAAAATATCTTTAAAAAAATTACCAAATGTGTAAGTTCATCTATCCTGGGCAAAACTTCCTGAGACGGGTATAGAGGCTTCTAGAATCGTATTCTACCTAACAGTAAAGAGGAGTAGTATTCTACCTAAAGATGAAGAGTAATTCCTTTCCCTCCTGTAGCTTAACTTTTTTTGTTTGCTTTGCTTGGTAGTTCCTTTTGTTTAAAAATGTTACCTTTTAAAAAAATAAGGATTGTAGTATAAATATGATTTTTATGTAATATTTCCTTGATATTTTCCAATTCCACTAAATTTCTCAAAACACATTTTTAATAATTTTCTTCATTTCTATAATTCATTTTATCATTCTCTTATTCTTTGATACCAGATCATTTTTATTTTTTCTATCATTAAATAAACACCAGTAGATATTCTTGAATAAATCCCTTGGTCTTGAGGGACTTCCGGGAAGATGGCAGAATGATCAGGGTGGTGAAAATCTCCTCCCAAAACCATATGTATTTATGAAAATACAACAAATACAACTATTCCTGAAAGAGAGACCAGAAGATACAGGACAACACCCAACCTGCATCTACATCTGAGAGGAATCGGCACCTAGCAAAGCGGGTAAGATATGGAATGGCGACCTGGTGGGACCCGAGCACTCCCCGACCCCAGCGCACTGGCGGGAGGAGAGGATTCAGAGCAGGGAAGGAGTGGAAGTACAGTCCCGCGAAATAACCAGCCCTGTTGATCTGCACGGGAGTACTGACACACATCACGCGGTCTATCAGAGATTGGAGAGACAGAGGGTGCAGGATCTGAGCTGGGGAATGCACCCGGGTCCTCTCAGCTGGCTCCCTGGGACAAAAGAAAAGCACGTACTTTTTTAGTGGTCTTAAAGAGACAGGGGACCAAAGGAGGAAAAGGATCGTCCCAGCACACTGGGAGTCATGGAGAATTTCAGACCCCTTGCCTGGTGACTGGAAAAAGTTGCCATACTGAGACTTCCCACAGATATCAGCAGCGTCCCATTCGTTCCCGCCCCGGTCAGAGCTACAAAGGGCCCTGCGGAGCAGCATGGCGATGGCTGTTGAATAGTGGAGCAACACAGCCACCTACAGCATCCTCACAGAATCTACTCCAGAGGACATTTTGTTTTTGTTTTTTTTTCTTTTACTTCTTTTCTTTCTTTTTTTTTTCTCCTTTCTTTCTTTTTTTTCTTCTTTTTGGTAGTAAAGGACTTAAAAGAGCCCAGCTGACATATGTGGCACCTACCAACAACCACTTCTATTGCCATGAAAAGACAGAGGAATATGGTACAAATAAAGCTTACCCACACAGACAACACCACAGAGGGAGCCTGATGGGACGGAAATGCACAATCTTCCTGAAAAAGAATTCAGAATAAAAGTCATAACTATACTGATGGATCTACAGAGAAATACGCAAGAGCTGAGGGAAGAAGTGAGGGAAGTGAGGAAAGACAATACAGAATTGAGACAAGGAATTGACGGGCTTAGCAGCAGACTGGACGAGATGCAAGAGACTGTTAATGGAATAGAAATCAGAGAACAGGAATACAGAGAAGCTGAGGCAGAGAGAGATAAAAGGATCTCTAGGAATGAAAGAATACTAAGAGAACTGTGTGACCAATCCAAACGGAACAATATTTGCATTATAGGAGTACCAGAGGAAGAAGAGAGAGAAAAAGGGATAGAAAGTATCTTTGAAGAAATAATTGCTGAAAACTTTCCCATGCTGGGGAAGGAAATAGTCTCGCAGTCCACGGAAGCCCACAGATCTCCCAACACAAGGAACCCAAGGAAGACAACACCAAGACACATAATAATTAAAATGGCAAAGATCAAAGATAAGGACAGAGTATTAAAGGCAGCTAGAGAGAGAAAAAAGATCACCTACAAAGAAAAACCCATCAGACGATCATCAGACTTCTCAACAGAAACCTTACAGGCCAGAAGAGAATGGCATGATATATTTAGTGTAATGAAACAGAGGGCCTCAAACCAAGAATATTGTATCCATGACAATTATCATTTAAATATGATGGACGGATTAAACAATTTCCAAACAAGCTGAAACTGAGAGAGTTTCCCTCCCATAAACCACCTCTACAGGATATCTTAAATAGACTGCTCTAGATGGAAGCACTCCTAAGGCTAAAAAGATGTCACCAGAAAAAAATAAAATCATAGCAAAGAAAGCAGACCATCCAAATACTAACTAAAGGCAAAGAATGAAACACCGAGTATATAAAGAATGGAGGAGGAAGAATGAGAAGGGAGAGAAATAAAGAAACATCAGACTGTGTTTACAATAACTTAACAAGAAAGGTAAGTTAGATTGTTAGATAGTAAAGAAGCAACCCTAGAACCTTTGGTAACCATGAATCTAAAGCCAGCAATGGCAACAAGTACATATCTATTGATAATCACCCTAAATGTAAATGGACTGAATGCACCAATCAAAAGACACAGAGTAATAGAATGGATAAAAAAGCAAGACCCATCTATATGCTGCTTACAAGAAACTCACCTCAAACCCAAAGATATACACAGACTAAAAGTGAAGGGATGGAAAAAGATATTTCATGCAAACAACAAAGAGAAAAAAGCAGGTGTTGCAGTACTTGTATCAGACGAAATAGACTTCCAGACGAAGAAAGTAGCAAGAGATAAAGAAGGACATTACATAATGATAAAGGGGTCAGTCTAACAAGAGGATATAACCATTATAAATATATATGCACTCAACACAGGAGCGCCGGCATATATGAAACAAATACTAACAGAATTAAAGGCAGAAATAGACAACAATGCCTTCATTTTAGGTGACTTCAACACACCACTCACTCCAAAGGACAGATCAACCAGACAGAAAATAAGTAAAGACACAGAGGCACTGAAAACACTCTAGAACAGATGGACCTAACAGACATCTACAGAACTCTACACCCAAAAGGAACAGGATACACATTTTTCTCAAGTGCACATGGAACATGTTCCAGAATAGACCACATACTAGGACACAAAAAGAGCCTCTGTAAATTAAAAAAGATTGAAATTCTACCAACCAAATTCTCAGATCACAAAGGCGTAAAACTAGAAATAAATTATAGAAAGAAAACAAAAAGGCTCATAAATACATGGAGACCTAACAACATTCTTCAGATAACAAATAGGTCAACGACCAAATTAAAGCAGAAATCAAAGAATATTTGGAGACCAATAACAACAATAACACAAAGCCACAACTTCTGTGGGATGCAGCACAGGCAGTTCTAAGAGGAAAGTATATTGCAATCCAGGCCTACTTAAAGAAGGAAGAACAATCCCAAATAAATAGTCTAAAGACACAGTTACTGAAATTGGAAAAAGAAGAGCAAATGAGGCCCAAAGTCACCAGAAGGAGGGACATAATAAAGATCAGAGAAGAAATAAATAAAATTGAGAAGAATAAAACAATAGAAAAAAATCAATGAAACCAAGACTTGGTTCTATGAAAAAATAAACAAAATAGATAAACCCTTAGCCAGACTCATTAAGAGAAAAAGAGAATCTACACACATAAACTAATCAGAAAGGAGAAAGGAAAAATCACAATGGACCCCACAGAAATACAAAGAATTATAAGAGAATACTATGAGAATCTATATGCTAACAAGCTGGAAAACATAGAAGAAATGGACAACTTCCTAGAAAAATACAACCTTCCAAGACTGGCCCAGCAAGAAACAGAAAAACTAAACAGTCACCAGCAATGAAATTGAATCAATAATCAAAAAATTACCCAGGAACAAACCCCCAGGCCAGATTGATCCACCTCTGAATTCTACCAGACATATAGAGAAGAAATAGCACCCATTCTCCTTAAAGTTTTCCAAAACATAGAAGAGGAGGGAATACTTTCAAACCCCTTCTATGAAGCCAGCATCACTCTAATACCAAAACCAGGCAAAGACCTCACCAAAAAAGAAAATTACAGACCAATATCCCTGATGAACATAGATGCAAAAATACTCAACAAAATATTAGCAAGCTGAATTCAAAAATACATCAAGAGGATCATACACCATGATCAAGTGGGATTCATCCCAGGGATGCAAGGATGGTACAACATTCGAAAATCCGTCAACATCATCCACCACATCAACAGAAAGAAGAACAAAAACCACATGATCATCTCCATAGATGCTGAAAAAGCATTTGACAAAATTCAACATCCATTCATGATAAAAACTCTCAACAAAATGGGCATAGAGGACAAGTACCTCAACATCATAAAGGCCATATATGACAAACCCACAGCTAACATCATACTTAACAGCGAGAAGCTGAAAGCTTTTCATCTAAGATCGGGAACAAGACAGGGATGCCCACTCTTTCCACTGTTACTCAACATAGTACTGGAGGTCCTGGCCACAGTAATCAGACAAAACAAAGAAATACAAGGCATTAGACCGGTAAAGAAGAAGTCAAATTGTCACTATTTGCAGATGATATGATACTGTACATAAAAAACCCTGAAGACTCCACTCCAAAACTACTAGAACTAATATATGAATTCAGCAAAGTTGCAGGATACAAAATTAACACCCAGAAATCTGTTGCATTCCTATACACTAATGATGAGCTAACAGAAAGAGAAATCAGCTAAACAATTCCATTCACAATTGCATCAAAGAGAATAAAATACCTAGGAATAAACCTAACGAAGGAAGTGAAAGACCTATACCGTGAAAAGTACAAGACACTCCTAAGAGAAATTAAAGAGGACACTGAAAAATGGAAATGCATCCCATGCTCTTGGCTAGGAAGAATAAATATTGTTAAAATGGCTATACTACCTAAAGCAATCTGCAGATTCAACGCAATCCCTATTAAACTACCAACAGCTTTCTTCAATGAACTGGAACAAAAAACTTTAAAATTCATATCGAACCACAAAAGATCCCGAATAGCCAAAGCAATCCTGAGAAGGAGGAATAAAACAGGGGGAATTACGCTCCCTGACTTCAAGCTCTACTACAAAGCCACAGTAATCAAGACAATTTGGTATTGGCACAAAAACAGACCCACAGACCAGTGGAACAGAATAGAAAATCCAAACATTAACCCAAACATATATAGTCAATTAATATATGGTATTGGAGCCTTGGATATACAATGGGGAGATGACAGCCTCTTCAGCAGCTGCTGTTGTCAAAACTAGACAGCTACATGTAAGAGAATGAAACTGGACTACTGTCTAACCCCATACACAAAAGTAAACTCAGAATGGATCAAAGACCTGAATGTAAGTAATGAAACCATAAAACTCTTAGAAAAAAACATAGGCAAAAATCTCTTGGACATAAACATGAGCGACTTCTTCATGAACATATCTTCCCGGGCAAGGGAAACAAAAGCAAAAATGAACAAGTGGGACTATATCAAGCTGAAAAGCTTCTCTGTACAGCGAAAGCACCATCAGTAGAATAAAAAGACATCCTACAGTATCGGAGAATATATTCATAAATGACGTATCTGATAAGGGGTTGACATCCAAAATATATAAGGAATTCACGCACCTCAACAAACCAAAAGCAAATAATCCAATTAAGAAATGGGCAGAGGACATGAATAGACACTTCTCCAAAGAAGAAATTCAGATGGCCAACAGGCACATGAAAAGATGCTCCACATCGCAAATCATCAGAGAAATGCAGATTAAAACCACAATGAGATATCACCTCACCCCAGTGAGGATGGCCAACATCCAAAACACAAACAACAACAAATGTTGGCGAGGATGTGGAGAAAAGGGAACCCTCCTACACTGCTGGTGGGACTGCAAATTAGTTCAACCATTGTGGAAAGCAGTATGGAGGTTCCTCAAAAAACTCAAAATAGAAATACCATTTGACCCAGGAATCCCACTCCTAGGAATTTACCCTAAGAATGCAGCAGCCCAGTTTGAAAAAGACATATGTACCCCTATGTTTATCACAGCACTATTTACAATAGCCAAGAAATGGAAGCAACCTAAGTGTCCATCAGTAGATGAATGGATAAAGAAGAGGTGGTACATATACACAATGGAATATTATTCAGCCATAAGAAGAAAACAAATCCAGACCTTTGCAACAACATGGATGGTGCTAGAGGGTATTATGCTCAGTGAAATAAGCCAAGCCGTAAAAGACAAGTATCAAATGATTTCACTCATATGTGGAGTATAAGAACAAAGAAAAATACTGAAGGAACACAACAGCAGCAGTCTCACAGAACCCAAGAATGGACTAATAGTTACCAAAGGAAAAGGAACTGAGAGGAAGGGTGGGAAGGAAGGGACAAGGGGGAAAAAGCGGCATTATGACTAGCAGACGTAATGTGGGAGGGGGGCATGGGGAGGGCTGTACAACTCAGAGAAGACAAGTAGTGATTCTATAGGATCTCACTACACTGATGGACGGTGACTGTAATGGGTTTGGTGGGTAGCACCTGATGAAGGGATTAGTTTTATAACCATAATATTGCACATGTAATTGTAGATTAAGGATACCAAAAAAAAAAATCCCTTGGTCTTGCTTCTTTAGGACAGTTATTTCTGGGAAAGGGTCAGCGTTAGTTACCAGTCAAAAATTTAATTTTCAAATGCATCAATTTTGAGAATGAAATTAGTAGGGTAGGATAGGCAGAGAGCAGAGGTGTTGGAAGAAACATGCCTACTTTGGTGTCTGCACCATCTTTTCTGACTTAATGTGATGAGTAGTTATAGCATAGAGTGATTGTATTTTTTTTTTCTGAAGTTCACTTCTCACAGATTTGTAATATTTCTCATTTAGTCTTAACAGTTCTTTCCGGACTTGGTAGATTTGTTCATATCATTCATATCCAATCACAGAAATATGTGTGACAATGAGCGATTAGGTCTTGTGATGATAGGCCCCCATATCCCCTAACAATGGTCTCTTAAGTAGAGTTTGCCTCAGTGGTTCGTTCTCTTCCTTTACTGTATGCTTTTCTGTTGGATTTGCTCAGGAAGCCTGTTAAGATTCCAGCCACTGAAAGCTTCAGGCATTTAACTACCTTCATAAATTTTAAAGGTGTCTTTCTGGACACTGCATTACTGAATTCCCTGTTGGGCTTCCCCTTCACTATAGGCTACCAGGTGTTGGGGTGATTGAAATGAAATTTCTGCTTTGATATTTTCCTTCAAAATTAGTAATAATGTACCTAGTAACCAACTGTATATCATTTCACCATTTGTAAAGTCTGTTTTACCTAACAGCCAACAACTTGCTTTTCTATCTATAAAAAATGAGAGAATGCAAAGTAAATTTGCTAAATCCCATAAAGAACTAATGGATGGCATTTTATATGCCTAGCTATGTCTACTCTCTGGTTATGTTTTTTATTTTCAGATTAAGAGAAGTGATTACTTCATTTAGGCCCCTACTGTTAACCATTTACTACTTTTTCTTAGAGAAGAGAAAGATACAATGCATTGACAATAGAAACAAAATCTCAATTTTTAGTGTTAAACTCTCCCCTTATTTTCAAGCTTTTTGTCTGAGTATTACCACATTTAATTCTTATATTCTTTAACCTTCATGGTCCCTTTAGAATTGTGTATTTTTAGAGTTTCTTCATAATCTTCTCACCATTAACAGATACCAGTGTTCATTTGTTTAATCCTCTTGAATATCAAAGCCTCTAGTCAAAGCTCTGTGTCATTCTGCTTGCTTTTACTTGAATATTCTGTAATAGAAAATTTTCTTAAATCAAGATGACCTGAATTACCATTGTTCTAAATAAAGTTAGTTATTTTGTTTTAAATAATATACCTTGACTTGTACCAAGGCAATAAACATCTTAGAATTCTATTTAGGTTTTTTAAGCACTGTGCTAAAAGTTTACAGGCTTATCTTCTACAAAACATTTTTTTCTTCTATTCAGTGTCTTGTAGCATATGAGTACCAAAGGTGTACTTATTTACTGTAGAATTTGGTGTTCCTTAATTCATTAATTTGTATTTCTCTACAATGAGTTCTATATACTGCTCTCAGCCAGCCTGCATTTAATAGCTTCTCCTTCCTACCATCTGCCCTTCTGGTTTTGCAGCCTCAGTAGATTTCCCTTCCCTTCATGTTTGTCTTCCAAGTTACTGAGACATTTTTAAAAGCAATAAAAAATTTTTTTTAATTATTATTAAGCCATGTGTATAGACTCCTTGCCCAGATTTTTAGATCTTAAAATGGCCAAGCTGCTGGCCAAAACTTTTCAGTTTTATATTAAAACTCAGAAAGAAAGCCAAGGGGAGAGCATTGTCAGGGGTATTGTCAATACAAAGAGAACTTTGGACTTTAAGTCCCCACGACAAACAATATTTTTAGTTTCAGTTTTTTAAAAGATTGTGTATTTGCTTTAATTACTGTTGTATTTATGGAAAGTATACTGCACATGATTTATTTTCTGTATTAATAGATCAAAAGCTAATAAATTAATTATATCAGTAAAGGTAGTTTAATGACAGAATAATTTGTTCCATAAGATTAGCTCTGAGAATGTTTTGTAAACAATAAAGAGGTTTGTGTATTTTTAAAATTATTTTGTCTTACTAGTACAAAAATATGCTGTCGTTCATGCAAAAAAAATGCTTCACAGTAGCATTTAGATAGTATTATGTTTTTAGTTTGAGTTTGAAAAAAATGGAAACTTTTGGTTGTAAAAGTTGCTGAATAGTTCTAAGTAACATTTCTATGGTCAAGAAAGGGAGGAGAAAACTAAGTACTCTCCATCATAATTTAAGTATTAAGATACTTGCTCGGGAGGGTATAATGACTCAAAAACCTTAGGCTATAGAATTAGACCGTCTGGATTCCAGTCCTCTCACATCTTACTGACTATGTAACCCTATGTGTCACCCTTTGGTCAAAGTGTTAAAGTTGGCAGTTTGATAGACATGAGCAGGAAGGGAGAAAGAAGTGGGGCAGACTACCCATCCACCACCTAGAGTCCATCCTGTCTCCCTTAGACCAACCCCTTTTGCAGTTCAGCAAAAACTGATTAGCAAAAGATACGGCTCCCTGGGACTTTACCAATTTTGGAACATATGCACTTAAGGAAGACCTTGTCTGCTAATGACGCTGAGGCCATTCTAATATCATGATAATACCATTTACATTGCGATTTTGGCCCCACTGTGGGTTTCACTTAGGTGCTCATGGGAAAAATGAGAACACAAACCTGCGCAAAGAGGCTGAAGGGGAGGAACCAAGAGGATCCAAGGGATGGTGTGCGAATAACAGAATGGAAGGAAGGAAACCAGATAAACCCCCATAAAAAGACACAATGTAGAACCTGTAACAGCTACCCACCCTCAGGATCAGTGCTCCTCTGTCTGTGGAGTGTACTTTCCTTTGGCTTTGCTAAATAAAAAAAACCCTTTGCAGCTTTAACTCTCTATTGGGTCTCTCAGCTGAATTCTTTCCTTCAAGATGACAAGAATGGAGGAATTCTACAATTGCAGTAACAAAAGGAGAGGTTACTACTCAACATTTGAACGAAAAAGCTGAATTTACTGTTGCTAGACTGTGGAAACCTGTACTTGAAAGGCATACTCTTTCTGAAAAAAAAGCAGACTGCTAATATTTTGGGTTTGGGGAATCGTAGAAGTCAAGGACTGGTGGACTCTCAGAAGCAGGAGCATGTAGGAATTGGTAGACTTTAGCTATGGCAGTAAAGTCACTGAATGAAACTATTGCCAATTAACTTTCAAAAGTGGTCGTGGAATTGAGTTGTCACTGTCCTATTGGGATGAATTTAAAACTGATTTTGATTCTCATACTACTTAGCAGTAACAAAACTTACTTCCTCAAAGGACATTTCTGATAATTAAAGAGTATACAGAATTTCCTAGCATAATGCTAGGGAACAAACCATCATCTTTATGAATCTTGCCTTGAAGAACTTGTAAAGCTCCAAAACTGGGAAGGCCTCCACTTCAGAGCATTAGATCATCATACTGGGGCACTGTAGCACCTCAAGTTTGTCTTCCTCTCCAGTGTCCTACACTGCATGTCATTCATTTTCATTTCTGTGTGTGCTTAATACACAATTCTACAATGTTAGTATTTTATGCAGTATTTATCTCACATTTAAATAGGTATCATTTGCTTTCTAGACCAGCTTTTTGTGGGCTTGGTTTGGTTTCTAAACTTTATGAGCATCACAGATCTCCTTAAGAACCTGGTAAAAGTTGTGAACTCTTAAAAGCTGTGAACAACTTAAACATTCCTCTAGGTCTTAAGGTGTCAGAGCTCTAGTCCAGTGGTTCTTAAACTGCATACTCTGAAGGGCTTGTTAAAACACAGATTTCTGAACTCTATCCCCAGAGTTTCTGATTCTGACTGGGGACTGATAATTTGCATTTGTAACAAGTTTCCTGATGATACTAATGCTGCTGGTCTGACGACCACACTTTGAGAACTACTACTGTAGGCTCTGATGTATCATTGGTCCTCCAGACACACTTACCACTGGCCACAAACACTAGATTGTACCAGCTACTCAAATTCAGTAGTTCAACTTGTGTTAAGTGATTATTTATAGTAACTCTAGGTCAGTCAAAAGGGGTAATTGCTTTTGGCCAGTCTCATAATTAATAAAAGTACTACAGAAATACCTTCAGGCTGGAGAGAATAGGACAAGATCAGAAAGAAAGTTTTAAACATATGGTTCAATAAAATTGAAAAATAAACCCTGACCTTAACAAAATGCAGATTGCTTCCTCTGGGCCCTAACCTGCCGCTGGTTGAAAGAAAATTTTGAGCAGAGGCTGCATCCCTACCCAAGAATAGGTCACACTTGTAATAGAGTCCTACCCAGGCTATGCTTCCCTAGAAGAGAAACAAGGAGCTTCTGCAGCTGGAGAGATTGTTGATCATCTGATTCTCTTCTTATCAGAATGAAAGAAAGAAACTAGATTCATGTTCAGAATCAACACTTGTGATATCCGGTTCCCCCTACTAACCTTGCCTCCTAATTGCTGACAACCAAGCATTCTTTAGGCACTCCATAACCAAAGATATACAGGATCCACATTAAAATCTCCATATCCTTTGACCAAGAAATTCTGTTTTTAATATTAATCCTAAGAAAGTTATCTAAAAAGGGCAAAGACTTAGCTACAGGTGTATTCCCTGCGATTTTGTTTAGAATAGCAAGAAATGTGTATGATATAAATATCTAACTTGGAGATTGAGTTAGTGTTTTTTTCTGAATGTTAGAATACTGTGATCATCCTAAGTAATTTTATAGAAGGATATTTAGTGGTTTGGAAAGTTACTTGTGGCATATTAAGTGTAGAGAAAACATGTATCAAGAAAAGTATATTTTGGATTTTTAATAAAAATATGTTGATATATATGAAGAAAAATTGTAATGTTAATTATGGTTATTTTTGAATGGTAGTGTTATGGGTGCCTTTTCCCTTTATTTCCTAAAAGTTCTCTGGTAAACTCTGTATTCATTCTGTAGTCTGAAAACTATTTTAGAAAGCTATAAGACTTAGAGTAGTGAGAGTTTTAATCAAAATATTACATCCATCAGCCAAGAAGTACAGAAGACAATTGAGAACTGTTCCTTATATTTTGAATAGGAGCAACAGGTCAAAGTCCCAGAAGAGTGCTGGGCACCTATGTGTAAAGAAGGATCAGTCCTGAGGGAGGGAAGGGTACATAAGGAAGCTATTGGAGGCGGATACCTTGCTGGCTCTACTCTGTTAACCTTGAAATGATAAGGACATGAATAAAAGCTGTGAGTGGTATTGTCGTCTTACGACAGAGGCAACCCTGCCTCCTATTAACATTTCTATATTTATTTTTTAATTCTTAAGGTGAATATATAGGTACTGTCTGGCCAGTGGATCACTAACAATGGTCCAGGGCTATCACTAGTTATAAAATCACAAACCAAAAAATGAAAACATTTTTAATACAGTAACTAAGAGTTATGACAGCTTCTGAAATATCTGATAAAGATATGTGAAGACATTGCCAGCATATCATAACAAACTGACTTTTGAAAGTAATTATAAAATTGTGTGGAATGTTGAAAGCCCTACATTCTATTGTACTCCTAAAACAATTGCTTCACCAAAAATTAACAGTGCCAATACTGTTGTCTTTGCCTCATTTTCTAAAATATCCCTTGGCTCTTTATAGTTCTAAGTCTTCTTTTAGGGAGTTATTGATGTCACACGGATGTTAGATTTTAAAGAACTCATCCTTGAAAGTTCTTAATAATTCTTAACATACCAAAAATGTATATTTATCTTTTAATAAATGTAGGAATCATCTTTGATATTTATAAGCTTTCTGCTTTTTTAATTCTTTTTTGAGTAAGAGTTTGTTCATCCAGTGGCTTTCACCTGGAGGAATGATTGATTTACAGAGCTTCTCAAATTAAAACAATATCTTCCTCTCCCACTGTAAATGACTGGTTTACAACACAGCAGAAATGACTGCTGGCAGTGAGATTCAGAACAAAGCACCTTTCTGCTCTGCAGTGGTGGCCTTTAGCCACTTCTGTATCCTCTTAATATATTCCTAAGTATATTGGATATGTTGAAGAGGATTATTTTCCCATTACCTTATTTCATATAACCCAAATAACTTCGCAGTTTTGTATTTTGTTTAGTGGCTATCGTGCAGGATCAGTAGTCATTGTTCAGTGGACTACTGGGATTTGGGAAACCTAGTGTCTTTTGATGCTGATTCATCTTTATCAGTATCATCATTTGGATATTTACCTATTACGTCTTAACCATGGAATCTTACTGAAGATAATTACACTGTGTCAAAAATATTACTTCTTAAATGCTTTAAAACTTTATAGAGTCAGAGCTTAGAATGAGAGGTCGGGGAAGAAAGAGCAAAAAGAGGAGTGGCATGAATAGACCTTTTAATGCTAATGTTTGATTAGCTTTCTTGGCTACTCTTTTGTTTTTTCCCTCTTGCCTGCTTTTAAAAGTCCACTTCATTTGTTCCCTTTCCTGTTTTTCCCTTATGTTTTTTTAGTGTACTTCTCATTACTAGGGAATATCTACTGACTGGAAGAGGACTAGGAGGTTTGAGGCATCAGACCTAAGAGGCAGAGAGGAAAACAGCTTTCTCTTTGACTGACATTTCCTCATTCCACAGAGGGGTTCTGAGCCCACTGCACTTTGAAAATAGCAGCGGTGGCAGCTCGCACCAGCAGAGACTTTCTCCAGGATCTCCTTGGATGCTTCCACAGATTATTGAAATTCTTAAGCAACAGGAACTCAGCCTCTCCTTTCATAAAGAAAGCTAATAAGCATTTTTGTTAACTGGCCCTGTGTAAGGCCTGAGTCTGAATGGTTTTGAGTGCCATTTCTGCAAAGGTACCTCATGACAATTTGATGTGAAGGTGAATTGAGCTATATGTTCCTTAAGGATTTAAAAGGTTTTTTTGTTTTTTTGCCTTTCTCTGTTCTTTTGTACAGAACATTATCCAACATAGGATCATTTAGTGAGTGCTAGAAATTTGCAGTAATTTTATAACCCAAAAAGTACAAAGAACAGTTTATACATCATTGTTTCTGAATTTCTTTTTGCATATCCAAAATTAATATTCAAAAGTGGGGAATTTTTCTGGAATTATGTTCCTTCAGACCCAAATAAAACATACCAAAACTATGGATGGGTTACTCTTGTTTTGTCAATACAGAAAATGTGTCCTTGGCTTGCTTATTTTGAATTACTCCCAATTTTTTAATATAATCAGTATATATCTGTTTTATGTGGTTGATGTAAACATCTGGTTAGGTTTCATTCAGAGCCACTTCATAACTTCAAATACACAATCACTTCAGCATTTTGTTTTGATCTGGATTTCTGGTTTGTTCACTTTTAGAACTCTCTACGTATCTTTGATATTAGTGTTTTATTACATGAATCAATACCCCAAACCTTACAGATTGGGGCTCTTGAGTGTGATACTATATTACCTTTCTCCACTTAATATTTGCATCTCTCTGTATGACTTTTATATCTGAATTTTGGGGGAATAAATGTTTATTCCTATCTGGATTTTTTTAACCTAATCAGTAAAACTGGTTGTAAAGCATGATTTCACAAAACAAATGCTATTTTTCTCATTGTTTTGCAGAATAAAATTGGAACTGTATTGGCAAAGGACAGAGCCTCCTTGTTGACTTGGTTATAACATGATTCAGTACAGTTAAAATAGCCAGTCATTTGGCATAATGAACACTGGCCTGTATAAGAAGACTTGTAATACTTTAGTAGGGGGCGTAACATGCAAAGTAGAAAAAAGCTTTTGGGTCATAGCTTTCTTATTTCTAAGGTGGGGTTTTGATTCTAGGCCTTGCTAGCTGTAAGCTGTGATATACTCTTCTAGAAGCACCTATTCAATATGTGGGACCCCTGAATTTCGTACTCCCACCTTCTTTTATTAAGGCCTTATAGTCTAAAAGCTGAGCTGTACTATCAGACTTAGCCAGTAGATGCCCTTGTCTGTCTCAATGTATTCTGCCCTAAAAATACTTTAACAAAGGGGCTTCTACTCTAATAATCTTATATTTGTTTTTGAAAAACTTTGCATCCTACAAAACAATAAAAATAACAGGTCCTGTAGAGGATATAGGGTGAGAGAAAGATCACTCAGACCTCTAGAACTTTGTAACCAGAGCAATCCTAATAAAAAGAGAGGCATGGTTAGTTAAACTTTTACTGGATTTACATTCAGAACACAGTCCAGATGATTCTTTGCATCCTTGAACTCTGGAACTCATACTGCCTCCTATAAAATGTAGTTCCTTGGGGACATTGCTCCTAATGAAGACCTGTTTCATTGAAATGAAATATCTGACTCAGTGTACAGATCTGCCAATCAGGTGTTTTGTTTTTAAGACATTTTTGAGCAGTTTTAAGGCTTACAACAAAATTTAAAAAGACGTACAGAGATTTTTCCAAACACCTTCTACCCCCAACATGAATAACCTCTCCCATCACTCACCGGAATGGTACTTTCTTTACCAAGGATGAATTTAACTGACATATCCTAATCACCAAAATCCATGGTTTACCTTAGGTTCAGTCTCAGTGTTGTATGTTCAAAGGGTTTGGACAAATGTATAATGACATATATTCATTTTATTCAGAGTATTTTCACTGCCCTAAAAACCCTTTGTGCTCGGCCTAGTCACCTGCCTACTCCCTCCACCCCTGGAAACCACTGATGGGTTGGTTGTTTTCTGGGGTTTCTTGTTTGGGGTTTTTTGTTTTTTTTTTTTTTTGGTCTCCATAGTTTTGCCTTTTCCAGAATGTCATATGGTTGGAATCATACAGTATGTAATCTTTTCAGATTGGTTCTTTCTTGTAGTCATATGTGTTTAGGATTCCTCCATGTCTTTTAATAGCTGGATAACTCATTTCTTTTTAGTGCTGAGTAATATCCCATTGCCTGGATGTTACCAAAGATTATTTATCCATTCACCTATTGAAGGACATCTTGGTTTCTTCCAATCTTTGGCAATAATGAATAAAACTACCATAAATATTCAGTGTGCAGGTTTTTATGTAGATGTAAGTTTTCAGCTCCTTTGGATAAATACCAAGGAGCACATTGCCTTATCATATGGTAAGAGTATGTTTAGCTTTGTAAGAAGCTGCCAAACAGTTTTCCAACTTGGCTATATACCATTTTGCATTCCCACCTGCAGTGAGAGTTCCTGTTGCTCCACTTCCTCACTAGCATTTAGTGTTGTCAGTGCTCTGGATTTTGGCAATTCTAATAGGGATGCAGTGGTATGTCATTATTTTATCATTCATTCATTAATTTTACCAAACCAAAATAGAATCTTTAATTTTTCCCTTAAAAAATTCCTCCAGAAGAATGATAAATTATACTGCTTATTATAATGCTAAATTTCCTCCCCTTCAGTTATGTGCTTATGAGGCCCATTCTTCTCTATTCAAGTCTTTTTGTAAAGCCTAATGAGATTTACATGAAACCTAGCAATTTTGAAGCTTTCTTTTTACTTTACTCCTTAGGAACATATGGGAGTATTTATTCCCTACCTGTAAGCTCTGTAGACCGCATTTCGCAGTCACAGCCTGCAGATCCAGGCATCAGTCCTGACTTAGGCACAGACATTTTTTTTTGTCCTAGCTTGATCACGTACCAGTCATTTTCCTGCTGGCTTCTAGCTTTTTTCTGCCAGTATTATCTGTATTGAGGTTTACCAGATGGTTCTACTGAGCCTTGTTTAGTTAGGCTAAATTGTTTTTTGTTTGTTTACTATTATATTTTATTGAAAAATAGTTGATATACAATTTATATTGGTTTCAAGTATACAACACAGTGATTTGACAGTTAACTACTTTATTAAATGCTCACCCCAACTAGTGTAGTTACTATTGAGGTAGGATGATGTTACAGAATTATTGGCTATGTTCTCTACAGTGTACTTTCATCCCCATGATTAATTTATATTATGATCAAGATTTTGTGCCTCTTTATCCCCTTCACCTCTTTAACCCACCCACCCACCCCAACCACCATGGTAACCACCAGTTCCCTTCTTAGTGTCTATGAGTCTATTTCTCTTTTGTTCATTTGCTGGGTTTTGTTTTTTTAGATTCTACGTATAAGTGAAATCATACAGTATTTGTCTTTCTCTTACTGGCTTATTTCACTTAGCATAATACCCTCTGGGTCCATCCAGGTAGTTGCAAATGGAAAGATTTCCTTTTTATGGATGAATTTTTGTATATATGTACCACATCTTCTTTATCCATTCATCTGTTGATGGACACTTTAGTTGCTTCCATATCTTGGCTATCATAAACAATGCAGCAGTAAACATTGGAGTGCATATGTTTTTTTTAATCAATTATTTTGTTTTCTTTAGGTACATACCTAAGTGGAATTACTGGGTCATATGGTATTTCTATTTTTAGTTCTTTGAGGGGCCTCCATACTGCTTTCCATAGTAGCTGGACCAATTTACATTTCCACCAGCAGTGTAGGAGGGTTCCACTTTCTCTGCATTCATGCTAACACTTGTTAATTCTTGTCTTGTGGATAGTGGCCATTCTGACTGGTTGTGATTTGCATTTCCCTGATGATTAATAATGAGCATCTTTTCATGTGTCTGTTGACCATCTGTATGTCTTCTTTGGAAAAATGTCTATTCACGTTCTTTACCAGGTGTGTCTTCTGCAAATCTTTTCTCTCAGTCTGTGGTTGTCTTCTAATTTCCTTGATGTTGTCTTTTGCCTAGTAAAAGTTTTTCATTTTAATGAAGTCCAGCTTATCAGTTATTTCTTTCATGGATCATCTTTGGTGTTGTATCTAAAAAGACATCACCATACAAGTTCATCAAGGTTTTCTGCTGTGTTAGAGTCTTTGAGTTTTATAATTTTGCATTTTACAATTAGATCTGTGATCCATTTTCGGTTAATTTTTGTGAAAGATACAACATCTGTGTGGAGAGTCATTTTTTTGCACGTCAGTGTCCAGTTGTACCTGCATCATTTGTTGAAGAGACTATCTTTGTCAGTCAAGTGTTTTTTAAGCACAGTAAGAAATGCTTTGCAGCTTCTTCATCTTCATTCTCAGCTTCCTTGAATAGCTTAATGTAGTGGAAAGGTCGCAGTTCTTGAAGCCCCTACTTGTAAGGAAGAACTTACCTAGAATTTTCAGGAGTTTTGTTTTAATTGCTTAGGCTTTTTAAATAATGTGAAAGCTTGCCGTGTTTACTTCAAATCATTATTTTTCTGGACAAAAACACATATGAACTAATACAACTTCTGTGTTTATATTGGTATTCTTCATTTTATCAAATGTGTATAAGCAGACTCAAACATTTTCTATCAGTAAAGACTTTGACTACATTTCATAATGTCCTTTCTCTTTTTAGTCAGCTTTACTATCTACAAAATATAATTTTATCTATCATAAAATATTCCTTCTTAAACCTATAGAAAAGATGTTGTTTCTTCCAAAACCAGACCATTTTTTACTCTTCCCTCAAAAAATGTCTATCTTTTTACACTTACAGTAAATATAGTCATATAACTGATCACAGCAGGCTTTCATTAGAACAGTCATTTGTGGTTTCACATAAAACACGTCCCAGTCACTATAGAGTAATTACATTAGAATCTCTGTATTTAAAGCAGCATGTCTTGTAAACTCCTTGGTCAATTCATATGTACTATCAGCTTTGAGAATCACTGCTGAAAAGAAAAATAACTAAAGTTATTTAGGGTGTCATTGTTAGTAATGTCAAACTTGGTCATTCCAAATGAAAGCAGTGCTAGTCAAATTAACTGCCGCAAAATTGTGTTTGCTGTTGCATGAGTAATTTGCAACATGTACCATTTATGTTAACTGACTTGCACCTATTCTTTTAGAGATACAAAATTTATGTCACTTTTTGGATTATCATAATTGTGACATAAAACTGGAAATTTAGTGCTGTATCTGAAATGCTAGGACTAAAATACATTGTGTGTTTTATTGTTCAGCATCATTTCATTGCCTTATTTGTATTGGAAGTCAAGTGATTTTTGTGATGTCTTATACATTTGTAGAACATTATGTATATGATAGAGATGGGATTTATACTAAACTTCACTGAAGATACTAGAGAGGTTGTCAGTAGACAAAGTGGAGATTATGTTTCTTTTTAAATGTCCTGAAAATATAACTGAATCTCAGGTGTTTCACAGAAGCTTTGAAAGACTACTCATAACTATGTCTTTATAAAACAGCCCAGACCCTAACAAGTCCAAGTTACTTGAAGAAAGGATTTGTTAAATGCCTTAGAGTAAAGTCAGACAACTGCCCAAGCAGCCTGGTATGTGACGGAAAGTGAAGAAATGAATCCAGTGCTTCACCATCTAACTTGCTGGAAGTAGGGAACCTTACCATTGTGCTTTGTTCTTTTCTGTCCTCTGGTGCCTGACATTCCAAGTTTTGTGCGATACATCTATGAGCATGGCCAGCCTTCCCAGGGGAAAAGGTGTGGGTTCCTTGAGAGCAGGGTTACTCTTGTCTTCATTGCTCCCCAGTATCTAGCACAGTCGTTTTGCCTGAAAGTGGGCTGGAAGGGAGAATTACTTTCCAGGGAAATATGTTTATAAAATGGGGTGATAAAATGAGTTATCAGCTAAGACTTTGCCTAACTTTAAGTTTCTGTTTCAATACCAGGACTAGGAGGCAATTTATTACTGTTTTTCACCTTCATATCCTTTAGAGCTTTGCTATTACAGAGCAACTTTATTTCCGAAAGGCTGTTACAAAGAGGTCTTTTACTATTTCAACATTTAAGTCTGGTTTTCTCCTAAAAGTTAGACCAACTTAGTTCATTGTTAACTTTAGTATCTCCCCAGAGATCAAAACAGAATTAGCACATTTTCTTAATTTTAGAATCAGTGGTTGTCATTTACTGTTTAAGATAGCAAAATTGCTTGTCAAAAAAGCAAGAGAACATATTCAATGACTTTTCTCTATAATCACTGAACATAGATATTGATTTGAAACTAGCACTTGGCTTTATTCTAAATCATTTGGAGCATAAACCAAAGAGAGAAATGCATCTGTAGACTTGTCAATAAAACAGAACAACTTCCATTCAATATAAAGACAAAAACTAATTTTTTTCCCAGGAACTAATTGATATCTAATACATACATACATATGTACATATAGTATATATACATATATATATATATATATATATATATACACAGAAGTATCAGTGGTTATGTGGTACTTCTGAAAAATCCAATTTATTAATGTTTTTCTGTGCCTTAAAAATTACCATCTTTAACCTGTTGCATAAAACAAACTGTTGTACTAAAAAATTAATCATATTGATGAATTAAGACATCAAACACTAAAAAAGATGGCATAGCTATTTAATTTTTGTAAATAGAGATATATTAGTCCCACAACTCAGATATTTATGATTCTTTCAAACACAGTAATTATACTTAATAGGGAATATCAGATAGGTAATTTACAATTTTCTAGTTGTTAAACCATTTCATTAAAATATTGACTAGAATACAAATTCCAAAGTAATTGCCTGCCAAATCAAATCAGTTAAATTAGTTAAACCCAACTTCTGTGAATGCATTGTGAAATTTCCTCTAGGCACTACTTATTTAGAGACAATTTTATTATTATTATTGTTATTGGCATAAGGCATCAATAATAACAAATCAAATCTTTCTGAATCAGAAATTACCCTTACTTTCTATCTTTTACCACACAGATTTCAGAAAATAAGAGCATTCACCAATTTGCTTTGTTTCCCCATTCCTGCCAAAAAGTCTTGTTTGTCAATATCTTCATTACATTTTGTCACAATCCATCCTGTCAGGATCACCAGCATTGTTTGAAGTAGGTTATTCTGGGTAACTAAATTTACCATTAACAGATTAAGATTTTAATGCCATTATTTATTTCCAGGTTTATATTCCCTAATATCTGCCCCCTGGCTACTACTGCCTTCTACTGGTGGAAGAAACTTAGTTACTAATTGTTACTATTTCTTCTCAGAATGAAATATATATACACAGACTTGGGTTCCACTTAGCACCCCAGCATCCCTAGTCCTGGCCCCCTCAAATAAGAACTTGTCATAGTTTCACATTTAAATACTCTGAAGTATCTTTGATAGTAAGGACGTGAAATACCATTGATATGAAATAATATTTAAAGTAATTATATAACAGAATGTAGTCTTTTATCTTCCATTCCAATGCCTTTTGGATTCTAAATTTCTCATTGGCAATAAACATATGAGTTAGAGAAGATACTCCTGGAGAACTGGGTATACTTAACTGTGTATGTTTTAAAGCATATTTTTAACAGTGAAGATCTTGTATAATTTAAATGTAGTCAATCATTTAACATAATAATAAAGATTTATTTTTATTCATTTGCTTTATCTTCCTAAGGTTTATTTCCCAATAAAATATCATGAACTTAAAATATTTTAAACAGCTGCTGCTTCCACATTATTGTTACTACTGCATTATTGAAGTAGACACAATTAAATCCTCATTTATACAGTGGATTAAGAAGGTATCATGTATAAACCAGAACATACATAATCTATAGCCAAGAAATGACAACCACTCAGTTTTATACCAAAGTGGCCTGAGAAAGGAAACTTAATCACATCTTCATCCTTAGCTAGTTTTGAAAGTAAGAAATGCAGCAAGGAAGGGAGGCAGCAGCCATATTTTTAGATTCTGCATTGCTTTCCATAGTATAATAAGGAAAAGGGGCTTAATTAGTATTATCTCATTAGCGACAATATAGGCAGAACTAAAGGCATTTCTACAACCTTCTAGTCTACTGTATGGTTTGCTCCTGAGCTCCATTTTTTAGTAGCTCCTAAGCTAAGAGAGTTTTCTAGACAAAAAGAGTGGATCTACAAATAACCAACTTCCCAGCCTGTCCTGGGGTGTGGGATGGACAGTGCTTTCGGGATATATAAGAAAGAAATTTCTTGGAAGATCGGACATATTAATACTTCAGTAGGATGGTTGCCACATGTTCTCGCTCCATCTTTTCCTGACTCATCTTTGCTTTTGATTGTGCTCGTGTACAAACTGAACCCATCTACTGCACTGGAAATAACCAGATGATAGAATATGCTACAGTGTTTACCTAACACCTAAACTAGTTTTTTTTATAGAATGGGTATGTGAAACGGAAAATCTTTGGGGAGCAAGAGATTTATTAATACTGTTTCTATGAAAAAAAAACATGTTGCCTTTTCCCAAGTAAATCTGTTGTAGTCAGGATGCATACATAATATGATCCTTTTAGAAACTCTCTGAATATTTATCCCTCTAGATAAAGAATCCCTCTCTTAAGCCTGTTCACAGATAGTAAATTCCTGTTTTTATGTAACAGATAACACTTTCCTTCCTGAAACAGTGGTCCAGCAAGTTCACTTTGGTGGTGGTGACTTCAGGCACTGTGATAACCAGTTTAAAAAATCTTTTTACCAGAGGATTTGTCTATACTTTCTATATGATGCCCTGTATAATTGTTGCCTATTTTGTCTCCAGGTTATCTCCTTCTGCTGTAACTGCAAAATGAGATAATTTAAATCCTACACCAGAATGGTGGTGAATTTAGTTAGTTACTGCTTGACATCCCAACATACACTATTCACATAAACATAAATAAAAATGTTAGACTAAATGATAGAAAAATATAAATGACAGGATACATGATCTTTAAAACTTTTTAGTGTCCCCAGAACCCTTTAAGAATCTTAAAAGTCCTTCTTCCCAGAAAAATTCACATACATATCAGTTTGAATATGGTTTCACAGTGAACTCCACAGAGTTTGTGAATCACCTAGGTGCCCATGGACCCAAGGTTAAGAATATCTACATTAATTAGATCTGCCCTTTCTAATACAATAGCCAATAATAACTTGTGGCTATTTAAATTAGTTAAAATTAAACAACTCTGCCAGCCTCATTATCTACATTTTCAATGCTCAGTAGCAACATGTAGCTAATGGCTTCCATATTGGACAGAGCAGATACAGAGCATTCTTTCCTCTCTGTCCAATACCAATAGCCCTTGATTTATATGGCCAACTTCATATATGGTGGCTTATAATTATTTGTACAGTTTCGCATATTTTCGTCTAGATTAACAACTTCTTAAGGACAGCGATTTTATATTAAAAATCTTTGTACATTTGACAGTACCTAGCATATGCTTTCTGAGAGTAGGCATTTAATTTTAAAATGACAAATTTAATCAAAATTTTTCATCATAAATGTCACAATTTAGAAAGTGACCAAATAAAACTGCTGGCTTCTTTCTTTTAATTTTGACTGTCACAGTCATATTGAGGAGCTCATCAGATAACTTGCTTTTCTTTTTTTTTTTTTTGGTATCGTTTATCTACAATTAGATTTGCAAGATTATTGTTACTAAACTCCCCACTTCATCAAGTTCCCCCAACATACCCCATTACAGTCACTGTCCATCAGCGTAGTGAGATGCTATAGAATCACTACTTGTCTTCTCTGAGTTGTACAGCCCTCCCCATGCCCCCCCCCACATTATGTCTGCTAATCATAATGTCCCTTTTTCCCTCTTATCCCTCTCTTCCCACGCAACCTCCCCAGTCCCTTTCCCTTTGGTACCTGTTAGTCCATTCTTGGGTTCTGTGAGCCTGCTGCTGTTTTGTTCCTTCAGTTTTTTTCTTTGCTCTTATACTCCACATATGAGTGAAATCATTTCATACTTGTCTTTTTCTGCCTGGCTTATTTCACTGAGTATAATACCCTCTAGCTCCATCCATGTTGTTGCAAATGTCTGGATTTGTTTTCTTCTTATGGCTGAATAATATTTCATTCTGTATATATACCACATCTTCTTTATCCATTCATCTACTGATGGACACTTAGGTTGCTTCCATGTCTTGGCTATTGTAAATAGTGCTGCGATAAACATAGGGGTGCATCTGTCTTTTTCAAACTGGGCTGCTGCATTCTTAGGGTAAATTCCTAGGAGTGGGATTCCTGGGTCAAATGGTATTTCTATTTTGAGTTTTTTGAGGAACCTCCATACTGCTTTCCACAACGGTATAGGTCTTTCACCTCCTTGGTTGGGTTTATTCCTAAGTATTTTATTCTTTATGATGCAATTGTGAATGGATTCTTTTTCCTGATTTTTCTTTCTGTTAACTCATCGTTAGTGTACAGGAAAGCAACAGATTTCTGTGTATTGATTTTGTATCCTGCAACTTTGCTGAATTCAGATATTAGTTCTAGTAGTTTTGGAGTGGATTCTTTAGGGTTTTTTATGTACAATATCATGTCATCTGCAAATAGTGACAATTTGACTTCTTCTTTACCAATCTGGATGCCTTGTATTTCTTTGGTTTGTCTGATTACTGTGGCTAGGACCTCCAGTACTATGTTAAATAACAGTGGGGAGAGTGGGCATCCCTGTCTTCATCCCGATCTTAAATGAAAAGCTTTCAGCTTCTCGCTGTTAAGTATGATGTTGGCTGTGAGTTTGTCATATATGGCCTTTATGATGTTGAGGTACTTGCCCTCTATGCCCATTTTGTTGAGAGTTTTTATCATGAATGGATGTTGAATTTTGTCAAATGCTTTTTCAGCATCTATGGAGATGATCATGTGGTTTTTGTTCTTCTTTCTGTTGATGTGGTGGATGATGTTGATGGATTTTTGAATGTTGTACCACCCTTGCATCCCTGAGATGAATCCCACTTGATCATGGTGTATGATCCTCTTGATATATTTTTGAATTCAGTTAGGTAATATTTTGTTGAGTATTTTTTCATCTATGTTCATCAGGGATATTGGTCTGTAATTTTCTTTTTTGGTGAGGTCTTTGCCTGGTTTTGGTATTAGAATGATGCTGGCTTCATAGAATGAGTTTGGAAGTATTCCCTCCTCTTCTATTTTTTGGAAAACTTTAAGGAGAATGGGTATTATTTCTTCTCTATATGTCTGATAAAATTCAGCAGTGAATCCATCTGGCCTGGGGGTTTTGTTCCTGGGTAATTTTTGATTATTGATTCAATTTCGTTGCTGGTGACTGGTCTGTTTAGGTTTTCTGTTTCTTGCTGGGCCAGTCTTGGAAGGTTGTATTTTTCTAAGAAGTTGTCCATTTCTTCTATGTTTTCCAGCTTGTTAGCATATAGATTCTCTTAGTATTCTCTTATAAGTCTTTTTATTTCTGTGGGATCCGTCGTGATTTTTCCTTTCTCATTTCTGATTCTGTTTATGTGTATAGATTTTCTTTTTCTCCTAATGAGTCTGGCTAGGGGTTTATCTGTTTTGTTTATTTTTTCAAAGAACCACTCTTGGTTTCATTGATTTTTTTCTATTGTTTTATTCTCAATTTTATTTATTTCTCCTCTGATCTTTATTATGTCTCTCCTTCTGGTGATTTTGGGCCTCATTTGTTCTGCTTTTTCCAATTTCAATAATTGTGACTTTAGACTATTCATTTGGGATTGTTCTTCCTTCTTTAAATGGGCCTGGACTGCAATATACCTTTCTCTTAGAACTGCCTTTGCTGCGTCCCACAGAAGTTGGGGCTTTGTGCTCTTGTTGTCATTTGTCTCCATATATTGTTTGATCTCAGTTTTAATTTGGTCCTTGATCCATTGATTATTTAGGAGCATGTTGTTAAGCCACCATGTATTTGTGAGCCTTTTTGTTTTCTTTGTACAATTTATTTCTAGTTTCATTCATTTGTGATCTGAGAAGTTGGTTGATAGAATTTCAATCTTTTTGAATTTAGTGAGGTTCTTTTTGTGGCCTAGTATGTGGTCTATTCTGGAAAATGTTCCATGTGCACTTGAGAAGAATGTGTAACCTGCTGCTTTTGGGTGTAGAGTTCTGTAGATGTCTGTTAGGTCTATCTTTTCCAGTGTGTTGTTCAGTGCCTCTGTGTCTTTACTTATTTTCTGTCCGGTTGATCTGTCCTTTGGAGTGAGTTATGTGTTGAAGTCTTGTAAAATGAATGCATTGCTTTCTATTTCCTCCTTTAATTGTGTTAGTATTTGTTTCACATATGTTGGCACTACTGTGTTGGGTGCATATGTATTTATAATGGTTATATCCTCTTATTAGACTGACCCCTTTATCATTATGTAATGTCCTTCTTTATCTCTTCCTACTTTCTTCGTTTTGAAGTCTACTTTGTCTGATATAAGTAGTGCAACACCTGCTTTTTTCTCCCTGTTGTTTGCATGAAATATCTTTTTCCATCCCTTCACTTTCAGTCTGTGTATATCTTTGGGTTTGAGGTGAGTCTCTTGTAAGCAGCATATAGATGTGTCTTGCTTTTTTATCCATTCTGTTCCTCTGTGTCTTTTGATTGGTGCATTCAGTCCATTTACATTTAGGGTGATTATTGATAGATGTGTACTTATTGCCATTGCTGGCTTTCGATTTGTGGTTCCCAAAGGTTCAAGGCTAGCTTCTTTACTATCTAACAGTCTAACTTAACTCTCTTGTTACGCTATTATAAACACAGTCTGATGATTCTTTATTTCTCTCCCTTCTTATTCTTCCTCCTTCATTCTTTATATGCTGGGTGTTGTATTCTGTACTCTTTACGTTTCCTTTGACTGTTTTTGTGGATAGTTGATTTTATTTTTTGCCTTTAGTTAGTATTTGGATGGTCTGCTTTCTTTGCTGTGATTTTATTTTCTCTGGTGACAGCTTTTTAGCCTTAGGAGTGCTTCCATCTAGAGCAGTCCGTTTAAGATATCCTGTAGAGGTGGTTTGTGCATGGCAAATTCCCTCAACTTTCACTTGTCTGGGAATTGTTTAATTCCTCCCTCTAATTTAAATGTTAATCATGCTGGATACAGTATTCTTGGTTCAAGGCCCTTCTGTTTCATTGTGTTAAATATATCATGCCATTCTCTTCTGGCCTGTAAGGTTTCTGTTGAGAAGTCTGATGATAGTCTGATGTAGGTGATCTTTTTTCTCTCTCTGGCTGCCTTTAATATTCTGTCCTTGCTTTGATCTTTGCCATTTTAAGTATTATATGTCTTGGTGTTGCCTTCCTTAGGTCCCTTGTGTTGGGAGATCAGTGGGCTTCCGTGGTCTGAGAAACTATTTTCTTTCCCAGCTTGGGCAATTTTTCCTCAGTTGTGTCTTAAAAGACACTTTCTATCCCTTTTTCTCTTTCTTCTTCTTCTGGTACTCCTATAATGCGAATATTGTTCTGTTTGTATTTGTCCCACAATTCTCTTAATATTCTTTCATTCCTAGAGATCCTTTTATCTCTCTTTACCTCAGCTTCTCTGTACTCTTGTTCTCTGATTTCTATTCCATTAAAAGTCTCTTGCACCTCATCCAGTCTGCTCTTAAGCCTGTCAATCGATTGTTTCTTTTCTTTAATGTCCCTCCTGACTTCATCCCTTAGCGCTTGCTTATTTCTCTGTAGGTCCATTAGCATGATTATGACTTTTATTCTGAATTCTTTTTCAGGAATACTGTTTAAATCTATCCCACCAGGCCCTCTCTCTGGGGTTGTCTGGGTAATGTTTGACTGGACCAGATATTTTGTCTTTTCATGGCGATAGAAGTGGTCACAGGCAGGTGCCACGTGTGTCAGCTGGGAGAACAAAGTCCCTTCCTGCTTGTTGTTCTCCTTCCCCTTCGCAGCCTGTGCTGGTTACCCACACACTGGGAGGCAGTCTCTGGGATAATCCCCTGAACTGTCATTTGTGGTGCTGCCCTCAGGCTAGCCTAGAGCTATGCGGGGGTTTTCAGCCACACCGCGTGCATTCTGCGCCGCTTGGTGCCTTCCAGCCCTTGCTCTGGCTTCCGCGCCCCTTCCCGGTTAGCTGCGTGCCTGCTGGGAGGAGATTCTGTGTGGTTGCTCTGTGCGAGGCCACTCTCCCTCTGTTCCACAGCTGTGATGGATCCGCTGGACCATTTGTGGTGCTGGCCAGGGAGAGCGGAGGGCAGGCTGGTTATCTCCGTGAGGGGCTTCAGTGGGGCTGCTTTACCCAGCAGCTGGTTAGGGGGCCCGAAATTCCTCAAGATTCCCAACCTGCTTGGCTGAGGGCACTGGGACAATTTTGTTCCGCTATTGGCCCTTGTCTCTTTAAGACTTTTAAAAAAGCGCCTGCTTTTCTTTTGTCCCACTGGAGCCAGCTGTCGGGACCTGCTTGCAGTCTCCGTCTTGGATCCTGCCCTTTCGTTTCTCTAATCTCCAATACACCATGCAATGTTTTTCTGTACTCCCGATGCAGATCACCAGGGCTGGTTATTTAGCAGTCCTGTGCTTCCACTCCCTCCCAACTCTGAATCTTTTCCTCCCGCCGGTTAGCTGGGATGGGGGAGTGCTCAGGTCTCACCATGTCGCGGCTTGGTATCTTACCCACTTCATGAAGCGCTGGTTTCTCACAGATGTAGCTATAGCCTGGCTGTTGTACTGTATCTTCTGGTCTCTCTTTTAGGAATAGTTGTATTTGTTGTATTTTCAAAGATATATATGGTTTTGGAAGGAGATTTCCTCCACCCTGCTCACACCATCTTCCCAGAATTCCAGATAACTTGCTTTTTATTTAAAAATTTTTCAGTGTTAAAATTTGGGGTAAAGAAATGCATTAAGAATTTCTCATTTTCCTCATTGTTATATTTCCTATAAACTTGTACTTGTATGTGGTTGTACATACATATATGTTTGCATGTGTGTGTGAGGAACTGTATGCAATTCACTGAAGACCAGGCTCTTTTCAGTTAATATCAAACATGTTTTTCAGCATCTCTCCATTGTCTTCATAATTGCCATTTAACAAATGCACATTATACACAATGATATGCCCTATTTTATAGAACTGATTCTCATTTGCATGACATTTAGGTTGTAGAATTTCTATTACCTTGCTTTATAGGTGATGTTGTAATAAAGTTTTCATAGCTTTTTGCTTGTGTTAAATTAGCTTCTTAAATTTTTAAGCATGGGTTTATTGGGTTTAAGGGTTGAATGTGTTTGTAACCATTCTCATACCAGAGGACTCTGCAAACCTACAAGCTGCATAGGCATGTACTGATCAGACACAGCCTCGTCGGCAGTCTCCAGGTGGTACTAAGAGTGTGTGACAAGGCTGGTAAATCCATCCCCCCATACTCTTACACTCTTAGTAGCAGTAATTTTTTAAATAGTAGGCCTCACATCTTACTATGCTGATGGACAATGACTGCAGTGGGGTGTGGGGGGGACTTGATAATATGGGTGAATGTAGTAACCACAATGTTGATCATGTGAAACCTTCAAAAGAGTGTATATCAATGACACCTTAATAAAATAAATAAATAAATTTAAAAAATAAATAAATTGTAGGCCTCAGTAATTAACAAAATGAATTCTTAGCCCAGGGGTAATTAAATAAGAGTCTTACATCCTTACTCTGAGCTTCAGAGATTGCTTGTAATTAAAAAGAGTTAGACACAGTCTTTTTCTATTTTCTAAATGCATATGCAGAGACCTGCTGTTAGAAATCAAAAAACTGACTTGTTTAGGAAGCAGAAGGCCATATTTTTAGTGTAAGAGAAAAGTGCCCTAAGGGTTAGAAATAAAGTTACCTTTTTGGAGTTTAATATTCAGGATAAAACTAACACATAATAAAGGAGATGGACTATGCATTGGAGTCCTATAGAAAGATATCTCTGTCAATCAAAAGCTTAGAGAACAGGCCTGAAAATATTCGAGCTTGGGGAAACACTTAAGAGAGCTTTAAATCAAAAAAATTACACTAATATAAATAAAAAACAAGTGTCAAGGAAATGTTTACTTTGGAAACTAGGAGTTTGTTTATAATATTTTCCAAATTAAAACAGCAAAACAAAACAAGACCCTGCTCATCTTGATATTCCAACTTTTATGATGATTACCAATTAATTAAATTACAGAGTGTGATAAGAGTAGCAACTAACCCAATTGTATCTGGGTTGAGTGTATCACCAAATTACTGCTTCCCTCAACCCCCGCCAGAATATAGTAGTGATGTGATGGCAGTGAACAAAGCAAGTTGTGATGACTTCCTGAAAAGACAAGTGATGTGTGCATGCTCTGCAATTCCCTCCGATAGAATGCTAAAAAATTTCTCATCAGTTATTTGTTTATATGGACTTGTCTTCTCTCATTTGACTTGAGGACAGAAACTCAGAAGCTTCTTATTTTTCCTTCAAAGCACCAACAGCCTTTTCTACTTGGCAGTAGTGATACATTGAGAAGTCTAGGGTTGCCTGTTTTAGCATGAAGAGATAGACAGAAACTTGCCTACTCAAAGTGTGGTTGTGGATGGGTGGACTGGCATTAACTGGGAACTTAGACTCCAGAATTTCTAGCCTCTCTGCCTCCTAGATCTACTTTGTTGGTCATATCCTCCAAGAAGCACACACCAAGATGGGATTTGAGGTGCAAGAGATTTGCTGGGGAGAACACCAGAAGAGGGAGAAAGGCTAGTGGAGGAGGTAGCAGTGTGGGTCTGGCTCTGTGAAGAAAAGATGGATGTAAGCAGGGCCGAGAAAAACCCCAGACTGCAGCATGGGCCTAAGTTCCTGGCAAGCCAATGGGGAGTTCTCCAGCAAGTGTGACACGCAGTGAAGTTCTCTCTCTCTCATAGGAATTAGTCTGCCTTACTATTTCTGCTGCCTTCAGTCATTTACTGAGAGCAGCCTGTGAAAAGCTTGGCCAGTGCAAGTACGATTTCAGAGCCCAGCTCCTTAGGCTATCTTTCAATTATGCTTTTAGCAGCAGATTTGACTGGCACATTTCTCTGGGCACCACACCTAAGGAATCAGTATCTGCATTTTAACGAAATCTCCAGGTGATTAAATGCACATTAAACTTTGGGAAGCACACTCCTGGAATAATAATTTGATATTTAATGGATCTCACTAGCATCTGTAAAATTGTTCATAATCAGCATCAGATCTCTGCAAAAACTCAGCTCTCTTAGGATGGTATTTTTTACAGTTCATTTGAACAAAATTGCTGTTCAAAGTGAGAACTAAAGCAGTTAATTTGTTAATTTGTAACAAATGTGTGAAGCAGTTTGGTCAGAAGCAGAACTTCCAAGAGGTTTTGCCTGTTTGCTGAAAGGAGCTACATGTAATTTACTTTCTTTTGCCTTTTAGAGATCAGGGTCCCTACAGGAAAGAATTATTAAATTCTGCATCTGTTGTCTTTTTACCATGTGGTAAGCCATAGATAATGATTCTCATGATGACAGCTGAGAATAAACAACGTATTAGACAAATCTTACTGAGTTCCTTCTGCTGACCCACTGCTAAGTATTTGAGGGGCTTTCTTTAGGACAGAGAACACTATCAAGTAGCTTTGCCACAAGGCCTTGTCACCTAATTTATGGACTTTGCTATGAGTTTGAGACACCAACAGTATTCCGTATGATCAGGATACCCGTGATCATTCTCTTAACCACTGATTCCCAGACTTCAGTCTAGGAAATACTACTTGGTAACAATTACATTTCCTCAGTCTACAATAACGCTTGAGCATCACCACTTTTAAAATAAGCCTTGCAGAGGAATACTTCCAAACTCATTCTATGAAGCCAGCATCACTCTAATACCAAAACCAAGCAAAGACACCACAAAAAAAGAAAACTACAGACCAATATCCCTGAAGAACAGAGATCCAAAAATATACAACAAAATATTAGCAAATCAAATTCAGAAATACATCAAGAGGATCGTACACCATGATCAAGTGGGACCCAGGGATGAAAGGATGGTACAACATTCAAAAATCCATCAACATCAACCACCACATCAAAAAAAGGACAAAAACCACATGATCATCTCCATAGATGCTGAAAAAGCATTCAACAAAATTCAACATCCTTAAAAACTCTCAACAAAATGGGTATAGAGAGCAAGTACCTCAACATGCTAAAGGCCATATATGACAAACCCACAGCCAACATCATACTTAACAGTGAGAAGCTGAAAGCTTTTCCTCTAAGATCAGGAACAAGATAAGGATGGCCACACCCCCACTTTTATTCAACATAGTGCTGGAGGTTCTAGCCACAGCAATCAGACAACACAAAGAAATAAAAGGCATCCAGATTGGCAAGGAAGAAGTCAGATTGTCACTGTTTGCAGATGATATGATATTGTACATAAAAAACCCTAAAGAATCCACTCCAAAACTACTAGAACTAATATCTGAATTCAGCAAAGTTGTAGGATACAAAATTAACACACACAAATCTGTTGCATTCCTATACACTAATGATGAACTAGCAGAAAGAGAAATCACGAAAACAATTCCATTCACAACTGCATCAAAAAGAATAAAATACCTAGGAATAAACCTAACCAAGGAAGTGAAAGACCTATACTCTGAAAACTACAAGACACTCTTAAGAGAAATTAAAGAGGACACTAATTAATGGAAATTCATCCCATGCTTTTGGCTAGGAAGAATTAATACTGTCAAAATGGCCATCCTGCCTAAAGCAATCTACAGATTCAATGCAATCCCTATCAAAATACCAACAGCATTCTTCAATGAACTGGAACAAATAGGTCTAAAATTCCTACGGAACCACAAAAGATGCTGAATAGCCACAGCAATCCTGAGAAGGAAGAATAAAGCAGGAGGGATCTCACTACCCAACTTCAAGCTCAACTACAAAGCCACAGTAATCAAGACAATTTGGTGTTGGCACAAAAACAGACCCACAGACCAGTGGAATAGAATAGAAAATGCAAACATCAGCCCAAACATATACAGTCAATTAATATTTCATAAGGGAGCCTTGGATATACATTGGGGAGATGACGGCCTCTTCAGCAGCTGGTGTTGGCAAAACTGGACAGCTACATGTAAGAGAATGAAACTGGACTACTGTCTAACCCCATACACAAAGGTAAACTCAAGGTGGATCAAAGACCTGAATGTAAGTCATGAAACCATAAAACTCTTAGAAAAAAATATAGACAAAAATCTCTTGGACATAAACATGAGCGACTTCTTCATGAACATATCTCCCTGGGCAAGGGAAACAAAAGCAAAAATGAACAAGTGGGACTATATGAAGCTGAAAAACTTCTGTACAGCAAAGGACACCATCAGTAGAACAAAAAGACATCCTACAGTATGGGAGAATATATTCATAAATGATGTATCCGATAAGGGGTTGACATCCAAAATATATAAAGAACTCACGCACCTCAACAAACATAAAGCAAATAGTCCAATTAAGAAATGGGCAGAGGACATGAATAGACACTTCTCTAAAGAAGAAATTCAGATGGCCAACAGGCACATGAAAAGATGCTCCACATCACTAATCATCAGAGAAATGCAGATTAAAACCACAATGAGATATCACCTCACACCAGTGAGGATGGCCAACATCCAAAATACAAACAACAACAAATGTTGGCGAGGATGTGGAGAAAAGGGAACCCTCCTACACTGCTGGTGGGAATGCAAATTAGTTCAACCATTGTGGAAAGCAGTATGGAGGTTCCTCAAAAAACTCAAAATAGAAATACCATTTGACCCAGGAATTCCACTCCTAGGAATTTACCCTAAGAATGCAGCAGCCCAGTTTGAAAAAGACAGATGCACCCCTATGTTTATCGCAGCACTATTTACAATAGCCAAGAAATGGAAGCAACCTAAGTGTCCATCAGTAGATGAATGGATAAAGAAGAGGTGGTACATATACACAATGGAATAGTATTCAGCCATAAGAAGAAAACAAATCCTACCATTTGCAACAACATGGATGGAGCTAGAGGGTATTATGCTCAGTGAAATAAGCCAAGCCGAAAAAGACAAGTATGAAATGATTTCACTCATATGTGGAGTATAAGAACTAAGAAAAAAACTGAAGGAACAAAACAGCAGCAAGCTCACAGAACCCAAGAACGGACTAACAGGTACCAAAGGGAAAGGGACTGGGGAGGATGGGTGGGGAGGGAGGGACAAGGTGGAAAAGGGGTATTACGATTAGCAGATATAATGTTAGGGGAGCACGGGCGGGCTATACTACTCAGAGAATACAGGTAGTGACTCTATAGCATCTCACTATGCTGATAGACAGTGACTGTAATGGGGTTGGTGGGGGGGACCTGATGAAGGGGGTAGTTTAATCACCATAATATTGCACATGTAATTGTAGATTAATGATATCAAAATAAATTTAACAAATAAAATAAAATCCCTACTTAAGTGTAACATACCTTTCTTAATGATGCTTGTTACCTTAGAATATGTTTTTTCCATTATTTATTATCAGTGGGCCTGTTACACCAAGGCCTACCGCACTAAAGATGTATTTATAACTGTAGTACATCTACGTTCAATCCTGAGCAGAGAAAGTTCCCCTAAAGGCAGACAGCCACAGGTGCTCCCTGAAATGGGACTCACTTAGAAACTGAGTTAAAGGTATAACTCCAGCTGTAAGTACCTCTAGTCCATTAGTCATTCTTTGATTTCTTCATTCAAACAAAAACTTAAGTACCATCTGTATTTCAGACACTGTATGTTCTATACCAGAGATATGAAAATATGTAAGATAGTCTTTGAGGAGTTCACAGACCGTGCTAGTGACAGAGATATATATGTAAATGATTAATTAGAGATTTTGGTATTTTGGGGCTCCTGTGGGGAAGTGGAGTGGGTCAAGCCCACAAGTGGATTCAGCTGGAGCAGGAAACCTGGCAAGTGTAGAGAATGGCAGAAATGCATCACATGAGACAGCAGTCCCTGCTGCCCTTGTCCACCAGCCATGTCAAGAATATCTCATTCCTGAGCAGTTCAGCTGGGCTCATCTAAAACTTAACTCATTGTCCATCCCCTTCACAAAACAAAAAAACCTGCTTCTCTGCATGTATTCCTAGATTGGTGACTGGCACCTCCATTCATAGAGTCACCCCAGCCAGAAACTAGGAGGCGTCCTAGTCTGCTCCTTCATCCCCTATATGGCCAACCAGTAATCAGGAACTGTTACAATTTCTCTAGCCTCTCCTCTGTCCCTCCTTTCTAAGCCCTGCTATATATCACTACCTCAAACAAGCCCTCAAAGTTGGACATCTAGAGTTTTCTCCCAAATGATGTGTCTCCCCATCTTGAGACTTGCCTACTTCCAGTCTATCCTCCCCATATCAGTTTAAAACATAGGAGTGACCCTACTTAGAGGAAAAGTTCTTAATTCCTTAGTGTTATGTATAGGTTAAGAGTGCTAAAGCTTAATCCAGTCTGCTTGTATTCAAATCCTACCTCCACCAATCACTACCTGTCTAGGGCCAGTCACTTAGCCTCTCAGTGCCTCAGTTTACTCAACTATAAAGTAGGGATAGAAATGGAATCTATCAGAGCATTATTGTGTGAGTTAATTGAATTAATATTGTACATAGAAACTGCTTACCAGTATCTGGCACAGAATAAACACGCAGTGGTGGCAGTGGTCATGGTGGGATGCCATACAGTGTACCTGCCAGGTAAATAAAGACAACTGGGATTCACCTTGCCTTGCAGAGACTAGCAATCTGAAGGGGTGAAAGAGATAAACAAATTACTTCTTTTGATCAGTGTTGTTATAAATTTGAGCATGGTGTTAAATGATTAGGTAGCCAGAAAAACTAAAGTCTTGTTGTCTAAAAATACTCTATTAAAATCTTAATTTTCTGGAGTATATAGTAACTCAAGTATCCAAGCACAACTTGGCACCTTCCAAACCGCAAGTTCCTCATACATAGAAATTGCATATTCACGATTTCTATGTATGTTTCTGCATATCCTTTACAGTGACCACAGGCAGTTGGGGTCTAGTATATGTGAACATTTGCATCCATTCTCTTAGTAATGATTTGAAAAAAGAGAAACCGGGCATTGAACAGACAAAAGGGAAGACAAATGAACCGCAGAAGAGTAGTGGGGTGTTTGCAGTAAAGCCTTAGGATGTAATAAACATAATGATAGAGATAAACTTTACCCAGTGATTTTTAAAGAATGTGGGCTACAGAGATTGAATTAAGAGTCGCAGTGGAAGTAGTATGAGGGAGACTACAGGATACTTGCAGAATACATACATAAAATTCAAAACAGCATTGAATATAAAGATTAGAGAAGAAACACAGAGCTGGGGAAATGCCTTTTGGTACCAGAGACAAAATAATGTAGTACAGTTGACCCTTGAATAATGTGGGGTTAGGGGCACTAATCACCCAACCAGCCGAAAAACCACATAGAACTTTTGACTTCCCAAAAACTTAATTACTAATAACCTACTGTTGACAAGATATCTTACCAATAACATAAACCATTGATTAACATAAATTTGGTGGTATGCTATATGGATTATATATTCTTACAGTCAAGTAAGCTAAAGAAAATAAAATTATTAAGAAAAATCATAAGGAAGAAAAAATTAATCTACAGTACTGTACAGTATTTATTTTAAAAAAATCCACAAGTGGACCCTTGTAGTTCAAACCCGTGTTGTTAAAGGGTCAGCTGTATTTGAATTTATTCATTTATTTATTGTCTTTTTAATTTTTTATTAAGGTATTATTGATATACAGTCTTATGATGGTTTCACCTGAAAAAACAATGTGGTTACTAAACTTACCCATATTATCAAGTCCCCACCTATACCCCAATGCAGTCACTGTCCATCAGTGTAGTAAGATGCCACAGATTCACTGTTTGCCTTCTCTGTGCTACACTGTTTTCCCTGTGACCCCCCACACCATGTGTACTAAACATAATACCCCTCAATCCCCATCTCCCTCCCGACCTGCCCTCCCACACCCCTCCCTTGGTAACCACTAGTCCCTTCCTGAAGTCTGTGAGTCTGCTGCTATTTTGTTCCTTCAGTTTTGCTTCGTTGTTATACTCCACAAATGAGGGAAATCATTTGGCACTTGTCTTTCTCCACCTGGCTTATTTCACTGAGCATAATATCCTCCAGCTCCATCCATGTTGTTGCAAATGGTAGGATTTGTTTCTTTCTTATAGTATTCCATTGTATATATGTACCACATCTTTATCGATTCATCTACTGATGACACTTAGGTTGCTTACATATCTTGGTTATTGTAAATAGTGCTGCAATAAACATAGGCGTGGATGTGTCTTTTTGAGTCTGAGAAGTTGTATTCTTTGGGTAAATTCCAAGGAGTGGGATTCCTGAGTCAAATGGTATTTCAATTTTAGTTTTTTGAGGAATCTCCATATTGCTTTCCACAATGGTTGAACTAGCTCACATTCCCACCAGCAGTGTAGGAGGGTTCCCCTTTCTCCACATCCTCGCCAGCATTTGTTGTTCTTAGTCTTTTGGATGCTGGCCATCCTTACTGGTGTGAGGTGATATCTCATTGTGGTTTTAATTTGCATTTCCCTGATGATTAGTGATGTGGAGCTTCTTTTCATGTGTCGGTTGGCCATCTGAATTTCTTCTTCGGAGAATTGTCTCTTCATATCCTCTCCCCATTTTTTAATTGGATTATTTGCTTTTTGGGTTTTGAGGTGTGTGAGTTCTTTATATATTTTGGATGTTAACCCCTTGTCAGATATGTCATTTACAAATATATTCCCCCATACTCTAGGATGACTTTTTGTTCTGTTGATTGTGTCCTTTGCCATACAGAAACTTTTTAGTTTGATGTAGTTCCATGTGTTCATTTTTGCTTTTGTTTCCCTTGCTCAAGGAGATGTGTTCAGGAAGAAGTTGCTCATGCTTATATTCAGTAGAATTTTGCCTATGTTGTCTTCTAAGAGTTTTATGGTTTCATGACTTACATTCAGGTCACTGATCCATTTCGAGTTCACTTTGTGAATGGGGTTAAACAATAATCCAGTTTCATTCTCTTGCATGTAGCTGTCCAGTTTTGCCAACACCAGTTGTTGATGAGGCTGTCATTTCCCCATTGTATGTCCATAGCTCCTTTATCATATATTAATTGACCATATATGGTTGGGTTTATATCAGGGCTCTCTGGTCTGTTTCATTGGTCTGTGGTTCTTTTCTTGTGCCAGTACCAAATTGTCTTGATTACTGTGGCTTTGTAGTAGAGCTTGAAGTTGGGGAGCATAATCCCCCTAGCTTTATTCTTCTTCTCAGGATTGCTTTGGCTATTTGGGGTCTTTTGTGGTTCCATATGAATTTTAGAATGATTTGCTCTAGTTCATTGAAGAATGCTGTTGGTATTTTGATAGGAATTGCATTGAATCTGTAGATTGCTTTAGGCAGGATGGCCATTTTGACAATATTAATTCTTCCTATCCATGAGCACGGGATGTGTTTCCATTTATTGGTATCTTCTTTAATTTCTCTCATGAGTGTCTTGTCGTTTTCAGAGTATAGGTAACTGTATTTGAATTTAGACTCAACTTAGAATGTTTAGGCCACTTACAAACACTATTACTTTGAAAAATTGTTTAACTTTTGTAAGTCTTAGTTCTCTATTCTGGAAGATCGGGGTTATAATGGTAACCAAATAAGGTAGTTGGGATTACTGAGAGAGTGTCCTGAAGCATTTTGCTGGTGACTTACAAATAGCAAAGTAATGTTGATTCTTGCTGATGGTTATGATTATTAATACATTTGTTTCCTGCATTTAAGCAAAATGAATATACAGGTATGTCATTCAAATTTGGGGAGAAGGGTGTAAAACCACACTTGTTATTTCCTACATAGCAAGTAATAATTACTAATGTTACCTTTACTTAGAATATATGCTGCCTTTTGTTGTCCTCGTCTGGTGAATATAAAATGTTTTTTCTCAAGTATATTTTTCTCTTTTTCCAAATCCTGTTTTTCACATGTGGGTTTAAGTTCCTACAGAATTTACCCTACAACTGAAGAATATGATCTACAACTGAAGAATTATAGAATTCCAGAACTCCTTGATTCCATTACCTAATGAATAAAATAATTGGTAACAAACTAATTATGTTAATAGTGCTTTAAAGTGCTTATATATTTGAAATATTCTCCCTGTTGTCATGTATACTCTGTTTCCATCTTTTCCGATATTAAGTAACTGTATGAAACTAAGCTAACATTTTGATTTTGCACATTTTCATATGAGCAGAGAATTGTGATTGATGTATTAGAGTACATGTCCTAATGGGGTAGCCTTTCCTCTCCAGCTGTTAGGGGACTCCCTGACTGCTCCCATAAACCTTGTCCATTCTCTGTCTCTATTTATCCTTTTAATGTATTTGTACCTTCAATCAAATTGTAAGCACATTAGCCTAGATGTAAGGAACATGTTAAGCAACATGGAGCAGGAAAAACCAGCACTCACTAGATGCTGAGCTGATTTTTATTGAGTGAATGAACGCTGCCCCTTACATCAGTTATCCAGTTCTTAGGCCATGGTCAGCAGTATACCAGTAACTCATTCAATGAATTATTCAGATAGGAAGGCCTTTAAAAATTAGCTGAAGATAAAAGTAAATAAAATTTAACAGTAGAATTAACAGTAACCTAATTCCAAAAACTATTGTCTGTGGAATAGCTGTCTTTCTTTCTGAAGAAGGTTCCCTGCCGTTCTTTAGAGGGTGAAAGCCTTACCCTAGTTGCCTGGTTACTAACTGCTCAATAGCCTGCATAAGGTGGCAGGTCCAGCCTTCTACCCTGGAAGACTAAAGAGGACTACTGACACAAGGGGCTGGAATTTGAGGCCCTGAATTCAGAGCTATAGACCTTACACACCTCATGTCTTGAAGATCCCATACATGTTGTTAGGAAAAGGAATAGTATAAACAGGAAACATGTTCACTATGTATGTCTAGAAATTGAGCATCCATCTCTTTGTTCACAAGAACTTAAATCATGATACATAATTGTGTAATAAGCAAATGATAGATGTGAATCAAATCAGAAATTACCACCACCCAGCACGTGCTGTGACAACCCAATGTGACAGCTAACTTCTTTGCACATGAATAGTCAGGAACATGAGAGAGTTTGCACGTGCAACAGTGTACATCTTAAAAGATTGGCCTGGTATCATCTGTACCCTCAACATATGCCATTTATGTCCCATAGTGTGATAACTCTCGGCCATAGGTCACAACTGGGCCTTAGAAACTTAACCCACCATATTGTAGCCTTCCCTCTCCAAGTACCCCTGGAATTGCTGCCATTGGCCAACGTCCAGGGAGAAGGCTTGAGCAGCTGCCCTGACAAACGGGTTCCCCCCATTCAAGCCTGTATGTGAGGAGTTTGAGGTGCTTTGCCACATTCTCTGCCTCTGGGTTGCTGAAGCTACTTAAAATGATGATAAAGTGTCCCCCTCTGGCACTATGTATTTTTCTTTTTAGAGATACATAACTATCTTCAGAATCCTTTTAATGAGGAAGGTGAGAAATCATCCTTCTAAAGAGAGTTCAGTTCATCTTTTCTCTTTTTTTTTTTCTTTTTTCTTTTTGTCTCTCCCAGACGGTAAGGATTGTATCCTGGAACCACTTTCCCTGCCAGAAAGTCCAG
>JAVSCE010018716.1:0-18009 GCA_032199065.1 Smutsia gigantea | reverse complement strand
ATAGCAAACAGATTCTTTTCTCCACATTCACATAAACAGCTATGTGCATCCAGAAAGGCCTGTTACACTGAGGAAATACCCAGCGATCATCTGACCTCTAGATGGCGATGCAGCACTAGTTTGACATTGGCACTACACTCACATTGCTGGTTCCACTATATTGCTCCCTAGAACAGCCAGAAGTTATAAAACGATACTATTCCAGACAATGTGGAAGAAGACTGATTAGTTAGGTATCTTGAAATAAGCAAAGTACAGAGCTACAGAGTAGACTGGTGAATGGTTGTACTTAAATACTGAAGAGACAGCATATGAATTTTCTATATTTTATATTTTTGATATAATAATTTTAATCATGAGGATTTTCAAACATAGTCAAAAGTAGAGTGAGTGGTGTAATGAAGCTCCATATGCTCATAAGTCAGTCTAGGCAATTATCAACACAGGACCTATCTTGTCCATATTTACTTCCCTACACTTAGGTTTTGATGCCACATACATGAGTGCATTAAAAACCTCATAGTTTCTTTAGAAAAACAACTTTTGAACACATTTCTACATGATATTAACCTCTCAAGGGAACACTAAGAGGAACTGATTAGTAAGGAGAAATAGAGGAGTTGTCAGACTGATTTCTTAACCTGGTGAACACATAAGTGGATTCACTTTGCTGTAACTTATCTAGTTATACACTTCTTTGTGTACTTTTCTGTATGCTTATTTTACTTTCAAGAAAAGGAAAAAAAAGGCAATAGGCAAAGGGACACAGGTCTTATAAATACTGGTTCTTGACACAAATAAGTTTATATATGGAGTCTCCTTGTTGGCAATTGGAATCATGCAGATTAATGATGGAAAAACTTAATCGAACTGCAAAGTTTAGGGAAAAAATAAAGAGAAAATATAATTTTGTCAATGCATTATACAGATATATTTGACATTTATCACTTGCAAAGCTCTCAAAGGCTCAGGAAGTCATCATCCGGAACTTTCTTTAAAAGGGAAATATCATAATAAAAGAAAAGGCACATCCACTTACTTGCCTACACTTTTATCTACTGTGGTCTCCTTTTAGACCACCACTGCCACTGGGGTAGTATGCAGCTTTAGGAAAATAAGGACCACCAATATTTAAGTGAAATAATAATGGAAGTTCCACCTTTTGGGAATCTACCTGGAGAATATGTAATAAGTGAAAGGGAAAATAAAAGTGAATTAATAAAAAAAGTAGGAAGACATAGAGGAAATAAATCAATAGGGGTAAAAGAGGAAGATAAGAAGGTAGGGAGAACAGAGCATAAAAGAAGCTATTCTCACTTACCCCAGAAGCTTTCCTTTACTGTTCCATAGAGCCCCGTCTCCTCTACACTTCTAGAATGTTCAAAGCACTATTTATTTCAATGAGGGGCAGAGGGTAGCTGCTTTAAATTCAGACAGATCTTGATTGGAACCTCGAGAAAATACTTAACCTCCTTGCTTTATTCCAGGGAATCAAGGATGGTAAAACACTTAAAAATCCATCAACATCATCCACCACATCAACAAAAAGAAGGAGAAAAACCACATGATCATCTTCATAGATGCTGAAAAAGCATTTGACAAAATTCAACAGACATTCATGATAAAAAAATCTCAACAAAATTGGTGTATAGGACAAGTACCTCAACATCATAAAGGCCATATGTGATAAACCCACAGACAACATTATACTAAACAGTGAGAAATTGAAAGCTTTTCCTTTATGATCGGGAACAAGACAAGGATGCCCACTCACCCCACTTCTATTCAACATAGTACTAGAAGTCCTAGCCAGACCAATCAGACAACACAAAGAAATAAAAGGCATCCAGATTGGCAATCTATCTCTGTCTGCAGATGACATGATATTGTACATAAAAAACCCTAAGGAATCCACTCCAAAACTATTAGATGTAATATCTGAATTCAGCAAAGTTGCAGGGTACAAAATTAATACACAGAAATCTGTGACATTCCTATATAGTAACAGTGAACTAGCAGAAAGAGAAATCAGGAAACAATTCCATTTACAATTGCATCAAAAAGAATAAAATAGCTAGGAATAAACCTAACCAAGGAAGTGAAAGACCTATACTCTGAAAAACTACAAGACACTTAAGAGGGAAATTAAAGAAGGTACCAATAAATGGAAACACATCCTGTTCTCATGGATAGGAAGAATTAATATTGTCAAGATGGGCATGCTGCCTATAGCAATCTACATATTTAATGGAATTCCTATCAAAATAACAACAGCATTCCACAATGAACTAGAACAAATAGTTCTAAAATTCATATGGAACCACAAAAGAACCCAAATAGCCAAAGTAATCCTGATAAGAATAAAGTGGAGGGAATTATGGTCCCTGACTTCAAGCTCTACTACAAAGCCACAGTAATCAAGACAATTTGGTACTGGCACAAGAACAGACCCATAGAGCAAAGGAACAGACTAGAGAGCCCTTATATAAACCCAAACATATATGGTCAATTAATATATCATAAAGGAGCCATGGACATATGATGGGGAAATGACAGCCTCTTCAACAGCTGGTGTTGGCAAAACTGCTCAGCTACATGCAAGAGAATGAAACTGGATTATTGTTAAACCCCATACACAAAAGTAAACTCAAAATGGATCAAAGACCTGAATGTAAGTCATGAAACCATAAAACTCTTACAAAACAACATAGGCAAAAATCTCCTGAATATAAGCATGAGCAACTTCTTCCTGAACACATCTCCTCGAGTAAGGGAAACCAAAGCAAAAATGAACTCATGGGAATACATCAAACTAAAAAGCTTCTGTATGGCAAAGGACACCATCAAAAGAACAAAAAGGCATCATGCAGTATTGGAGAATATATTTGTAAATGACATATCTGACAAGAGGTTAACATCCAAAATATATAAAGAACTCACACACCTCAACACCCAAAAAGCAAATAACCCGATTAAAAAATGGGCAGAGAATATGAATAGAAAATTCTCCAAAGAAATTCACATGGCCAACAGATACATAAGATGATTCTCCATATCACTAATCATCTGTAAATGCAAATTAAAACCACAATGAGATATCACCTCACACCAGTAAGGATGGCCAGCATCCAAAAGACTAAGAACAGCAAATGCTGGTGAGGATGCAGAGAAAGGGAACCCTCCTACACTGCTAGTGGGAATGTAAGCTAGTTCATCCATTATGGAAAGCAATATTGGGGTTCCTCAAAAAACTAAAAATAGAAATACCATTTGACCCTGGAATCCCACTCCTTGGAATTTACCCAAAGAATACAGCTTCTCAAATTCAAAAAGACATATGCCCTGCCTATGTTTATCACAGCACTATTTACAATAGCCAAGATGTGGAAGCAACGTAAGTGTCCATCAGCAGGAAGATGTCTTACATATATACAATGGGATACTATTCAGCCATAAGAAAGAAACAAATCCTACCATTTGCAACAACATGGATGGAGCTGGAGGATATTATACTCAGTGAAATAAGCCAGGTGGAGAAAGACAAGTGCCAAATGATTTCCCTCATTTGTGGAGTATAACAACGCAGCAAAATTGAAGGAACAAAATAGCAGCAGACTCAGATACTCCAAGAAGGCACTAGCGGTTAGCAAAGGGGACTGGTGTGGGAGGGTGGGTTGAGAGGCTGGGAGAAGGGGATTGAGGGACATTATGTTTAGTACACATGGTGTGAGGGGTCACAGGGACAACAGTGTAGTACAGAGAAGGCACACAGTGAATCTGTGGCATCTTACTACACTGATGGGCAGTGACTGCACTGGGGTATGGGTGTGGACTTGATAATATGTGTAAAAGTTGTCACCACATTGTTTTTCCATGTGAAACCTTCATAAGAGTGTATATGAATAATACCTTAATAATATAAGAAAATAAGTTCCTTCCTTCTATGAATCCATACATTTCTCTATCTTGATGTATCCTATGTTCTTTCAGTCTATTCCAAAATAGGTTTAAGTTACACCTAAATTTTGTTCTATAACATTAACATAATCATACATCTGATCTTGACTATAATAGTCTTTTCAGTTTCTCTCTATAAGTGAAAATAATATCTAATGATCATAATCTAACTTGAAGAGGCCAGAAATTCTCTAACACTACTTAATTACAACACTGTATTATTTCTAATGTATTTGTATTCTGCTTTAAAACTCTGTTACTGTAACCATGTTCTTTCATAGAAGCATCTCTAATTGATTAGTTTAAATTAAATCCATTGGATTGAGTTTATTTCTGAGAAAGGTGAGAGATCATGTTTGTTTTCAATCACGTTATTTCATTTTAGTAGTTGAACTTAGAACAGAAATGGAAAACTGAGTTGTATGTATTCGTCTCTGTATCCAGAAGAGACAAGGCATATCTAAGTCTCCCGTTAGATATTTCTTGAAGATACAGTACCATTTGCTACTGCATATGGACCAGGTAACTTTCTTTTGTATTCTACTTACCTTCCTTCCATCTTAATAAATTGTAAAATTAGTCATTATTGGTTTCATATGCATATCAATAGAAACACCAAATATAGAAGAAAACACATATTTTTCATCTTTAATACTTTAAAGACTTACCAATATGTGTCAAAGGCAGCATGTGTAGCCCCTTAAAGCTACTTTTGCTTGCACTCAAACCATACTTGTCTATCAAGCAGAAAATAATATTTATTAACACCTTCTGTAACCTTGGCTTACTTCTAGTACAGAGATAATATTAACATATCTACTACTGCTCCTACTCTAACTGCTACTAATAGTTCTTACCAAGTGATCACCAGCAATGTGCGCTGGTATTATGTATCTTATCTCTTTTAATCAAAATATCCCTTAAAAGCAGATGTTCTTAACCCCATTTTACAGATTGAATGGAATGCTGTTGTTATTTTGATAGGAATTCCATTAAATATGTAGATTGCTATAGGCAGCATGCCCGTCTTGACAATATTAATTCTTCCTATCCATGAGAACAGGATGTGTTTCCATTTATTGGTACCTTCTTTAATTTCCCTCTTAAGTGTCTTGTAGTTTTTCAGAGTATAGGTCTTTCACTTCCTTGGTTAGGTTTATTCCTAGCTATTTTATTCTTTTTGATGCAATTGTAAATGGAATTGTTTCCTGATTTCTCTTTCTGCTAGTTCACTGTTACTATATAGGAATGTCACAGATTTCTGTGTATTAATTTTGTACCCTGCAACTTTGCTGAATTCAGATATTACATCTAATAGTTTTGGAGTGGATTCCTTAGGGTTTTTTATGTACAATATCATGTCATCTGCAGACAGAGATAGATTGCCAATCTGGATGCCTTTTATTTCTTTGTGTTGTCTGATTGGTCTGGCTAGGACTTCTAGTACTATGTTGAATAGAAGTGGGGTGAGTGGGCATCCTTGTCTTGTTCCCGATCATAAAGGAAAAGCTTTCAATTTCTCACTGTTTAGTATAATGTTGTCTGTGGGTTTATCACATATGGCCTTTATGATGTTGAGGTACTTGTCCTATACACCAATTTTGTTGAGATTTTTTTATCATGAATGTCTGTTGAATTTTGTCAAATGCTTTTTCAGCATCTATGAAGATGATCATGTGGTTTTTCTCCTTTTTGTTGATGTGGTGGATGATGTTGATGGATTTTTAAGTGTTTTACCATCCTTGATTCCCTGGAATAAATCCTATTTTATCATGATGGATTATCTTTTTGATGTATTTTTGAATTCTATTTGCTAATATTTTGTTGAGTATTTTCGCATATATATTCATCAGGGATATTGGTCTGTAATTTTCTTTTATTGTGGTGTCTTTGCCTGGTTTTGGTATTAGAGTGATGCTGGCCTCATAGAATGAGTTTGGAAGTATTCCCTCTTCTACTCTTTAGAAAACTTTAAGGAGGATGGGTATTAGGTCTTCACTAATTGTTTGATAACATTCAGCGGTAAAGTCAACTGGTGCAGGGATTTTGTTATTAGGTAGTATTTTGATTACCAATTCAATTTCGTTGCTGGTAATTGGTCTGTTCAAATTTTCTGTTTCTTTCTGGGTCAGCATTGGAAGGTTGTATTTTTCTAGAAAGCTATCCATTTCTTCTAGGTTATCCAGTTTGTTAGCATATAATTTTTCATAGTATTCTCTCATAATTCTTTGTACTTCCGTGGTGTCAGTAGTGATTTTTCCTTTCTCATTTCTGATTCTGTTTATGTGAATAGACTCTTTTTTTCTTGATAAGTCTGGTTAGGGGTTAATCTATTTTGTTTATTTTCTCAAAAGGACCAACTCCTGCTTTCATTGATTCTATTGTTTTATTCTTCTCAATTGTTATTTATTTCTGCTCTAATCTTTATTATGTCGCTCCTTCTACTGACTTTGGCCTCATTTGTTCTTCTTTTTCTAGTTTTGTTAATTGTGAGTTTAGACTGTTCATTTGGGACTGTTCTTCTTTCCTGGGGTAGGTCTCTACTGCAATATACTTTCCTTTTAGTATGGCCTTCGCTACATCTCACTGATTTTACAGTGTTGAATTATTGTTTTCATTTGTCTCCATATATTGCTTGATCTCTGTTTTTAATTGGTTATTGATCCATTGGTTATTGAGGAGCATGTAGTGAAGCTTCCATGTGTTTGTGGGATTTTTCATTTTCTTTGCATAATTTATTTCTAGTTTCAAACCTTTGTGGTCTGAGAATCTTCTTGGCACAATTCAATCTTTTTGAATTTACTGAGGTTCTTTTTGTGGCCTAGGGTATGATCTATTCTTGAAAATGTTCCATGTGCATTTGAGAAGAATGTGTATTTTGCTGCTTTTGGGTGTAGAGTTCTGTAGATGTCTGTAGGTTCATCTGTTCTAATGTGTTGTTCAGTGCTTCTGTCTCCTTTCTTATTATCTGACAGGTTGATCTGTCCTTTGGAGTGAGTGGAGAGTTGAAGTCTCCTCGAATGAATGCACTGCATTCTATTTCCCCTTTTAACTCTGTTAGTATTTGTTTCAGATATGTAGGTGCTCCTGTGTTGGGTGCATAGATATTTTTAATGGTTATATCTTCTTGTTGGATTGACCCATTTATCATTATGTAATTTCCTTCTTTGTCTCTTGTGACTTTCTTTGTTTTGAAGTCTCTTTTGTCTGATACAAGTACTGCAGCTCCTGCTTTTTTCTCCCTATTGCATGAAATATCTTTTTCCATCCCTTCACTTTTAGTCTGTGTCTGTCTTTTGTCTTTTGGTTTAAATAGAGTCTACTGTAGGCAGCATATAGATTGGGCTTCTTTTTTATCCATCCAGTGACTCTATGTCTTTTGATTGGTGCATTCAGACCATTTGCATTTAGGGTGTTTATCGATAGGTATGTACTTATTGCCATTGCAGGCTTTATATTCGTGGTTACCAAAGGTTCAAGGTTAACTTGCTTACTATCTAAGAGTCTAACTTAATTTACTTAATATGCTATTACAAACACAGTCTAAAGGTTCTTTTTTTCTCCTCCTTTTTCTTCCTCCTCCATTCTTTATATATTAGGTATCATATTCTATACTCTTTGTCTATCCCTTGATTGACTTTGGGGATTGTTGATTTAGTTTTGCATTTGCTCAGTAATTAACTATTCTACTTTTTTATTGTGGTTTTATTACCTCTTCTGACAGCTATTAAACCTTAGAAACACTTCCATCTATAGCAGTCCCTCCAAAATACACTGTAGAGATGGTTTGTGGGAGGTAAATTCTCTCAGGTTTTGCTTATCTGGAAATTGTTTAATCCCTCCTTCAAATTTAAATGATAATCTTGTCGGATAAAGTATTCTTGGTTCAAGGCCCTTCTTCTTCATTGCATTAAATACATCATGCCACTCCCTTCTGGCCTGTAAGATTTCTGCTCAAAAATCTGATGATAGCCTGATGGGTTTTCCTTTGTATGTGATATTATTTCTCTCTCCTGCTGCTTTTAATAGTCTGTCCTTATCCTTGATCTTTGCCATTTTAATTACTATATGTCTTGATGTTGTCTTCCTTGGGTCCCTTGTGTTGGGAGATCTGTGCACCTCCATGGCCTGAGAGACTATCTCCTCCCCCAGACTGTTGAAGTTTTCAGCAATTACCTCCTCAAAGACACTTTCTATCCCTTTTTCTCTCTCTTCTTCTTCTGGTACCCTTATAATGTGAATATTGTTCCATTTGGATTTGTCACACAGTTCTCTCAATATTATTTCATTCTTAGAGATCCTTTTTTCTCTCTGCCTCAGCTTCTTTGTATTCCTCTTCTCTAGTTTTATTTCATTTATCGTCTCCTCCACCGTATCCAATCTGCCTTTAATACTGTCCACTGTGTTCTTCAGTGACTGGATCTCCAGCTGGAATTTATTCCTGAGTTCTTGAATATTTTTCTGTACCTCCATGAGCATGTTAATGATTTTTATTTTGAAATCCCTTTCAGGCAGATTCATGAAGTCACTTTCATTTGAATCTTTCTCAGGGGTTGTATTAATAATTTTACTTTGAACCAGGTTGCTTTGGCATTTCATATTTGTATATGCCACCCTGTAGTGCCCAGAAGCTCTACTCTCTGGAGCTGCTCAGCATCTGAAGCCATGTTAGGGATCGCAAGGGAGCTGTATTGGTGCCTGTGGGAAGGAAAGAGCTATTTCATGCTTCCTGGCTGCTATGCCTGTCTCCACTGCTAGAAGCAGTGGGCTGAGCACACAGGTATAAGCCTCTGTGCTTTGCATTTGTAGTTGCTGTAGACAGGGCTTCACTCTGGCTGGCTTAATGCCAGGGTAGTGCTACCCGGTTTGCAAGCCACCTGGTGCTGGCCGGGAGAAAGGCTCAGTAGGCTGCGTATCATGGACAGGGTCCTTGGAGCTCTGTAGGCAGCCAGGGAGCTGGAGCTGCTGAAGATCGTGAAAGTTCCCAACCTGCTCGGCAGAGTGCACCCAAACAATTTTGTCTACCTGTCCTTTCTCCTGAGCAGTAAGCTCTGTGAAATCCTTGCCCCTTTAGCAGCCCTGTTGCTGTTAGGAAGTGTGTAAGACTGCCCCCCTTTCTTTTGTCCCAGAGCAGCTGGATATGGATCCCTGCTTTCCACAAGTGGCTGGAATCTCAGTCTCTCCATGAATTCTGCCTGTTTTAGCTTTCCAATCCCCTCATCATGATAGTACCATGAAAACATCATGAAATGTAGGTTTGTGCTCCCAGATCAGATCTCTGGAGTTAGTTTTTCAGCAGTCCCAGTCCTCCACTCCCTCCTCGCTGTGTTTCTCTTCCTCCTGCTGGTGAGCTGGGGAGGGGGAAGGGCTTGGGTCCCTCCAGGCCTTGGCTTTGATACATTACCCTGTTCTGTGAGGTCTGCTCTTTTCTCCAGGTGTATGCAGTCTGGCGCATTTCTCTTTCCTGTTGCTCTTTCAGAATTAGTTGTATTAATTATATTTTCGTATTATATGCGGTTTTAGGAGGAAGCCTCTGTCTCACCTCTCACACTGCCATCTTTAATCCTTTCTCAGGAAGGAACTTTTGTGAACATTGTTACCTAACTAGTTTCTTGTACATAAAAAATAAGTAGCCAGAGGTATGATTAAACAATAAAATGCAATGAAGCAGGGTTTTCTTTCTTGTTATAGCAACTTGAGTAGTATTGTTGTGGAGAATGTGTGTGGGGGTGTTTTTTAGGAAACATTTACTGAATAAAATTAACAAAACTATTAAATTGATAGTACCATAAGTCTCAACTTTGGTATGCAACATGGTAGTAAATTATACCAAAGTTGTATTCAAAAGATCTATGAACTATTTCTTGTTTTGCCATTTACTAGTTATTCAAATGTGCAAACTCTTGGAATCTATTTGCTTAATCACAGCTAAAGCATTTTGGCCTCAGCAATTTATAAAATTCTTAGCAGTTTTAATGTTTTAGGATCCCCTTATCCTTTGTACTATGTTCAATGAGAACATTGCATCTATTTCTCTAAAAGATCAGAAGATCTAAAAGTTAATTCTAGTAGCCAAGTATCCAGTGTCCTTGATCTGGTGGTGTCATGGAATAATGGAGGCTGAGTTGAGAGAGAAAAAAAGAAAGGAGGTGAGATATGGCTCTATTTCTACGAACAGCCACAACTGTAGTTACAAAGCACCTAAAATCCCTCTGAACGCCAAGCGTTTACTGACATGTGTAAGAATAGGCTACTGGAAATGATTATACATGACTTTTGAAGAAACACACTTAGTGGAAAAACCCTTCTTCTGAGTATCAGCCCGTTTAATTTCCTTCTATTATGTACTAACAACTGACTGCTTTCCTCCACTCCCAATCTCTGCAGTCTCTGCCTTTATGAATGAATATTTAACCAGAATAAAGGGTTCTGGGTTAGACACTAAAGATGGAAAATTAATCATTAATACCCTTTAAAAGAATTGCAGTAAGTAAACTACACAGTATTTCAGAATATTTCAGATCAACAACAATTTTCTTAGTTAACATAAGAAAGTACATATAGTGTGTCTTATCAAAAGAAACAGGACTGAGAAAAAAGCATGATAGCTAGTAGTGAGCTAGTGCTTAATTAAGTGCCAGGCATTGTCGTAATAATTTACATTTATTATTTCATCAAATATTCTTAGCCACACTATGAGGCAGACACTAATATTAGCCCTTTGCACATGTTTTACACATATTGAAGCTGAGGTAGAGAAAGATATCAAGTCCATTGACTAAGCTCCTTCAGCTCAGAATGGCAGAGCCAGGACTGGAGCAGGAAACCCCAGCCATTACACCATGCTGCTTCCCAGCAGAGTGTTGTCAAGCCACATATTTCAGAACATTCTTTATTTTCACTGTTCTTCATATGTCTTCCTATAGCCTCTGACTTATTTTTTTCAACCCATTTAAAAAAAGATTAATCAATGAAAGACAGAATCACAACACATGTTCATACAGCCACATAACAACTCTCACTAAAAATTTCCACTGAAAGTAAACATATTAATTTAAATAAATGGAAGCTTCTATGAAATATTTTACTTTCTTGAGGCTATTCTATTTTTAGTGTAAGTATTCATTGACATAATACAATGCTTATTGTTTCATGTCAATCTAAAAATCAAAGGGTTCTCTAACTAACCCTCAGCATGTTTGGCCTTGGGAGGCACTTATACAGAATTTTAAAATATGTTGAAATTGGAATAATCAAACCAGTAATTAAACAAGACAATTTTGGATTGAGGTCTATCTATAAAATTTCTGTAGACAGAACAGATTTCACAGAACTATAAAAATCCTTCAAAATATATTATGTTTAAATAAAATTTGATATATTAAGAAGCCAGTATGTTTTCTTAAATATTAAGCATATTACACTTACATGCACCTCTTTTTCAAATTAGTGATCTTGAAATGCCTCATTTCCCACCTTAATGCTGTCTTTTAATTAAAAAGCTCTATTTTGGTCACAGATGAAGACATATATTCTCTCTAATCATTAAGCCCCTTCCCTGGTCAGAGCGAGTATTCAGAGGAGTTGGGCATGTGATCTATGCCAGAAGTGTTTGTGTCTCTCGGACGTAGCAGAAAGGTGCTTCTTTCTTATAAATGCCTTAATTACTTTAATTATTTTAATCAAAATAAATAGGTAAAAAATGTAAATTTATAATGAAAGTGGCATTCCCCCATCCAACCCAATTCTTGCTTCCCAGTGACCACCGTTTTCAAAGCTTTTAGCTTATGTACATATGTGTAAATACACACACATACTTCTAAGTGATATGTTTATATTGCTTTTAAAATTTTTTCAATGTTAGATATTGTATATTTGAATGCCTAATATGAAAGATACATATTTAAGTATCTTATACTGTCTCACCCTCATATCCTTCTCTATTCTATTAATACAGCATCATGATTTAATAAGGCCAGATTACTAATCAGTGTTTATGCTATTATAGCATTGCTTACAAATGAGTTAGACTACAATGTAGGATTTTATTTATTTCCTTGTACAAACTTCCCCTATCTGCTTTTTACGTCTTATTTTCTAAAATAATTCAAACCTTCTAATACCACTTAAAACTCCCTTGGTTATTTACCTTTTCTTCTTTTCCTTATATACATCCATTCGGAACACTTTATGCTCCTACTCCAATCTGGACTATATATTTCTCTAGCTCTATTGAGCAGCTGTACTCTTGAGATTTTCTGTTATCAGTATTTTGGAACTTTCTTGTCTTCTCTTCTGTGAGGGACACCCTGATCCCTGAATTCACCATTCCCTCTTTCTTGGTTAACTGTTTCTTTTTGGTGGAGAGCATCTCAAAATATCTTCCTGAGAAAGATGCATGGGGGGAAATTTTGGAAATATACATATAGAATATCAATCATTTTATATGATTAAGAAGTTGGTTGAGTATATAATTTCAGGATAGAAACTATTTTCTTTGAATATTTTGAGAGCATGCAGTCAGTGTTGCTATGAAATATCTGATTCAATTTGGATCCCTGATCCTGTTATCTACTTTATCTCTGGGTTACAGAATTTACCCATCTATCTCTTAGTTGGAGGATGTGGAGCTAGCCAGTAACCATTTTATCAGCTACATTCACAATGGGCAGTGGTGGGCAGGAAAAGGAGTTTGGACACCAGTGGAGGTAGAAAGGGATGCAGCCAGTGCAAAATGAGAAGCCAAGCTGAGCAATGAAAGCAAGAGGGAGCAAGAGAATAATGACAAGTGTTTCAGTCCTGGACACAGTCCTGCCTAGTGCAAAACTAAGCTAGTTTGAGTTGAGTGCTGCTTAGAACCTATACTCATAGTACATAAAATTATATACTAAAGATTAATTTATCAGAGAGCCACTTTCTTGAGGGAAAGAAAAATAGGCTTCAGAATTATCAGATTAATGAGGAAAAAGTATTTTGAGAAATTACTGGGAGCAGAACACTTGGGATAAAAATCAGTTTGAGACAACTTTTGGAAACTCATGTATAGGATGGGTGTGTATATGTGTCCATTTAGGACAAAATATGGAATTTCATAAATACAAAGCACCTACTTTTGTTTAATCTGTAAACTTTACCCTAGTGCATTTTATTTACTATTTATTGGAAAATATATTTTAATAAAACATACACTGCCTTTTATTTCCATTTTGAAGTGTATTGCTGTATCTGTTTTATTAAAATTATCTGCCTCACCCACTTATTTTTGACATCTTCAGTTGAATTTTTGGTTTCTTTAGTTGAAATCTGCTTATTTTTATGCCTTCTTCACTGGTATTGAAAAATGCTTAAGCTATGATTTTGCCTGTGTTCAACCTTAGTTGCATTCTAGAGGCTTTGATATAGAATGATATCATTAACTGTCTTTTTCCTAGATATGTTGTGAATGAATGAATGAATAATTTTTTTTTCTTTTGACTAAATGGCTTAGGAAAGAGTTTTAAACATTTAAGAAAAATAGTACTTGATATTTAATATTTGCTACACAGTTTATCTTGTCTTTTGGAAATTTGATAGAGATTTCTTTACGTCCTAATGTATGAACACTTTTTAAAAACGTAATGATGATGCTTTCTTTCCTGCTCATAGGGTAGATATCCATGTATGTTTCTTAGTAATAATACATAACTATATTGAACTATTCAGATCATTGTCCTCAGTCCTTTTGATGTTTACATTATTTGACAGCTATTGGAAAGAGTGTCAAGTGTGTCACATGTATTCATGTTCCTGTTAATGTTTTCCTTTTGTTTCCAGAAATTTTTGCTTATTTTTAATGTAACTGAACATTTCAAATAGTTAATGATAACTACCTGAATTATAGCTCCATCATTTATTAGTAAAAGGGGACCCTCTTATTTTCGTTTGTACTTTTTTACCTTGAATTCAACTTTACCTACCACTGACATTTTTCATCCCTGTGCCATGTTCTTTTTGCTTTTTGCATTACTGCCTATTGTCTTACTCTAAACCTTTGCATGTTTTATTCCATGCTTAGCACTGGTATGGTGCCTGACTTATGGTGAGCACACAACCAGTAGGTTACGGAATAGATGAATCAAAGTTTCAGTTACTTCATGAGCTTTCAATAAGCAAATATTTCCATTAAGATTTATATGCATAACATCCCATTACAAAAAATGACTAGAATATAGGGATAAAAGTAGAACTAAATGTACACACAATGTTTATCTTCATAATTTAACATTGATCACTTTTATAAAAAATCAATATAAAGTACAATTATTGAGTTAAAAATGAGGTTAACCTACTTAGACTGTGAGTAAACTCAATAAAAGCACTCAACTTCAGAGTCAAATACGAAATTTCATTCAGTGAACTGATTTGAATGTAGTCTCTACCCAAACCTATTTTTTTAAAAATAACTTTCCTTGTTGTTTGCACTTGTACAGATCCTGGCATCTAATCTGTAGATAACAATATATTAGAACACAACAAAACTTTTAGTATGACTTTACTCTGTGAAACATCATACTATTGTGTGAAAAAGTAACATAGGTTGGACCCTAGATCATTAGCTAAGAAAATACCTTTCAAACAGTGTGCAGAGCCAAGGGGAGAATGAAGGTTGTTTCCCTTGTTGCTGAAACCGAGGGTCTAAGAACCACTATATCATAATGTACCTTGGTCTTTGCTTCATTTTCCCCTTCCTTGATAGTCCTGTTAGGCAGAAAGACAGAAATGAGCGGAATGAAAATGAGAAAGGACCCTCTAAAAAGGACTCAGGGAGTTGATCAAATAGAACCAGAAAGACAAAAATGACTCAGAGTTAATCAGATGAAGCCACAACAAGGTCCAAGAGTGACTCAGGAAATGTCTAGGGTCCTCCCAGATAAGAAGCATCAGAGGTACACGCACAGCACAGCCCCTGTCCCCATTTCACCAGTCAGAACAAGCCTAGAGAGCTGACAGCTGTCAATCAAGGGCCTCTGACCTGCCAAAAACCACATAAAAGAAGCCTCAGAGTGAGCATCCATGTCTGCCTGTCTTATCTTAGGCACGCCTACTCTGTTACTCTGTGCAGTGTGCCTTAAAACTTACTTTGCTTTCTTGACTTGGGTCTCTCATCTCACTGTATCTGACTTCCCTGCGACATGGAGCAGAGTCCTTTCCTTCCTAACAGTTCCCTTACCCATATTTGTTCCACTTACCCTTTTTCAGACATACCAATTTTTATTTTCTTGCCATAATTCTCAGTTTACTTAAAAATCAGAAGACTTGGCTATCCCAACCCCACATTTCCAAATGAGGCTGGAGCTAAAATAGCAACTGACCTTTGGAGCTAGAAAGTACACTTTTATTTTGCCACTTTTTATTCATTATTTGCTTTGTTTATTTACATTACCACCATGTTCCTTTAGATTGTTTAGTTCACATCAATCAGGGCATGTCTACTAGTGTTTGGTCTGCTCATCTTCACAAACATCTTTGTTTATATAAATACTTACATGCCTTTATCTTATGCAAATCTTTTCTATGCTTCTTTAGTCATGAGATATTTGAAAACTTATGTGTAAATAAAAATTTTCAGGAAAATCCCTCTTGGGGGCCTATGTCCTCTAAGCAAATACTTCCTTATAAAAGAATTTCTCTTTCCGGCCACCAGAAGTACTCTTAAGGTAGTTGATTCTATAGGTTCTAAGTCATAAACATAAGTCATAAGTCATAAAGATAATGTAATTGCGTTACAATCTAGAAGTTTGAGTTTGTGGGCAAGGGCAGTTTAAGAATTATGAGCATGGTGGGTTTCAGTGATGTTACCTTACCTGGAGATTAATTTTGCATATAAATGTGTGGCTGCTTCTGACAAAACCATGACTAGATGAGTTATCTACATAACAGGTGTTCTCTTCCATGGTCTTTCAGGGAAAGACGAATGAAAGAAGGCAAGCACTCTGGTCTCTGTTCATGCTGTTCCACCTGTAGGAACCTGCCCACTTGACCAGATAAGCCAGTCCTCACATTCCTCAGGGCCTTAAATATTGCTAGATCAATACCCGGACTATGAAGAACTGAAACTTAATCCTGCCAGGGCTCAGAACCCCCTACCTCCTCCTTGTCCATTTTTAAAAGGTGGGGGGTAGTAATAAATTGTGATTTCATTTTCCTTCCACACATCTACTAATCCCACATTCCTTGTGGTAGGGCCCATCGATTAGAATAAATGGCACTCTCCTTAGTTTATAACTTAGGGCATCCATCTTTTCCAATCCGTTGATCTTTTTTTCTTGGTATAAATGACTATCTGAAATCAATACTGAAGTAATCTGTGAGCTCCTAACAGGAAGCTATTAAATTTTCAAATATGGACATTCACTTCATGCCCAACAGTCTGAAAATGCTGTGAAATATTGGGTTGAAGCAACATGTGTGTTTTATATGGTTATATTAAACTAAAGAAATACTGAACAACTAGATAAACCATCTTTTAAATTTTTGAACCTACAGATTTACAGATCTGAGTTACTTATATCAGAATGCTTTTTATAAATTGGCTGAATCAATAACTGAAGTTCAAAAATTTTGAAAAAGTAGAATATTCCTTTTTTTTTTTTTCTTTTGGCTCAACAAGATAGGTATTTCCAGATCAAATCTAACTAGGGCATTCAATGGACAAATGACTAATTTTCCAAGCTAAGTAGAACCTTAGACGTGCATCATGGATTATCATGTCGCTGAACCAAGATGATATTGTGTGCTACAAATTGTTTCCAGAATGCTTTGCAGGGTAATTCTATGCATACAGAATTAGATCTATTTTAAAACTATAGCTCTGATCCTTCTATTTATTTTTACTGTCTACATTATTATGTGCATTGCTGGTAAAATTTCACAAGTTACAATATTCCTTTCCTTCATGTCCTCTAAACTTTATAACCCTGAGACTACTTGTCATTTCTACCTGTTTATTTCAAGTGAGGAGAGGATATCTGAAATGTATTTTTAAATACTTCCTGATCAGACATGTGATGAATCCCAAAGCTAAACCATGTTAGTATGTTCTATCTTTTCTACTAAGATTCCCTTGGAAATAACAAACAGAATAATTCAGTAATTTAAAAACTGGCACATTATTGCTTTAATAAGAACTGTGAATATTTTATCACCATAATCCCCAATGAATAATTCTGCTTTGTTACTTTCCCTTCAAGGAGAAGAGTACTTAAAGTTATTATAAGTGATGATAGAATCACTTGAAAAACCTTTGAGATTCTTTGCCAGGTGACTGAAAATCTTCAGCATTCTTAGAATATTAAGAGATAGTGTTCAAAATGTGAAGCAATCATTTGTCAAAATTCTCTAAATATTGAGAGTAGCTTATCATGTCCTCTTCTGAATGTGCATGGTATCCTTTCATTTGTTTTGAATATGTTGAATACTAACCAGATTTCTTTTAAGTCTCTAGGATTTCTTTATTAACATTTTCTCTTTGTCTTTTATTATAATGCCATATGCCCTAACTTGCACATTTTCATGAAGATACTTTATTGGGTACTCATTTTGGCAAAGAAAGTTATGCTCCCAAATACTGGATGTGCTTTCCTACATTTCTCAGAATATGTTGCAGTTAGGTAGAAGTTATGAGATTATGGTCAACATATGATAAACCAAAATGAATTACATCATTTCCTATCAGATAGTCTTAATTACAGATATGCTATCTGTATGCTTTTAATATTTTTCCAGCTTTATTGGTATATTATTGACATGTAACACTGTGTAAATTTAATGTATACAATGTATTAATTTGATACATTTATACATTGCAAAATGATTATCACATTAGGGTTAGTTAAGACCTCTATCACTACACATAGTTATCATTTCCTTTTTGTGGTGAGAACATTAATAGTCCTGTCTTAGCAACATTCAAATATAATACAGCAGTGCTAAGTGTAATCACATTGCTGCTCACTAGATAACCAGAATTTACCCATCTTATAACTCAAAGTCTGTACCCTTTAACAAATGTCT